>CM034352.1:80149251-80623523 GCA_019925275.1 Mytilus edulis | reverse complement strand
AATATAACGATTAAATGTATGTTTAAAGTCTTTAGGATCACGGTCTTACTACATTGATTAAATAAGAATTACACTATCATTAATAATATCCTTGAAAAAGAAGAATACATAAATCCTTTTAAACGGGCACATACACCTTACAGTTCTTTTTTATATTATGACCAATGAAGTGCTGTATCTTAGAAACAACCATAATCATGAAACAAGTGAAAAGTTAGCGTCGACCAATAAATCATGAAAGTGATGTCAGGATCAATTGGACGATAGCAAACATATATCAAGGCCACCTTTCCAATATTCTACACATGCAGACTATAGTTCTATATCTAAGTAGCTGTAACCCGCTTTATCACGAAACATTAACGATCACCGACGAAACGTGAAACATTTTACATATGAAGCATGAATATTTAAGAAAGATCTGATATACTTAACAGAATACCCTATCAAGCTGTCATATATCACACTGAAACGCAAGATGTGTATCTGTGGTGTTTTATTAGAAAATCTAGGTATGACTAGTTTATGGACATTAATATCAGTGAAATTTATTTGCCTTAATCTTGGATTAAGCGCCTTGCAAAATTACAAATAGAAAAGGAAAATATTACCTTTAGTGAGTTGACATCAAACACAAACACCAACAAGCAAGCAAGATTAATGTGCATGGTTTTCTTTACTACAATTGCGATTTCAGAAACAAAGTCCCTGTTTGAATTGAAAAATAATGCTGAACTTTAAAACACTAATGTCTCTATGGATATAACAACTGAATATTCAATAGCAGAATAGTGATTGGTCAGAAAGTCAAACGGAAAAATATTAATAATAAAGAATAATAAATATACTTATCATACAGTACTTAAGAACAAATCAATAATTTTCATATACTGTGCATCCTGTTACATTGGAAATGCAAATAAACGATCAAAATTGGATGACTAAATTACTTCTTCATTCCAAATTTGAAAAAGAAAACGTTTTACACAACTTTAAAACACTATTGTCACTATGGATACAACAACTGGATATCCAATAGCAGAAAAGTGATCTGTCAGGAAGTCAAACGGAAAGAATTGTTAACAATAAAGAATAATAAATATACTAATCATACAGTACTTTAGAACAAATCTATAATATTCATATAGTGTGCATCCTGTTTCATTGGAATGGCATCTAAACGATTAGAATTGGATGACTTAATTACTTCTTCATTCCAAAGGAGTAGGGGTATTAAGGCCTGATTTTGGCTCAAGAAAATAAATTTTTGATAAATATTTCATATTGGCACATGATGTTTAGAAATGCATAGGGTCAAGAAATATAAATGAAAATCATTAAGATTTTTAACTGAAGACGTCACAATTACGACAGTATATGTACTGTTTTCACAGAAACGATGAAAAATACAGAATTTATGCAGTTTCCTATATTTATTTTGGTTGTTGAAACATTGTGCGCAGCCAAGAAACAACAAAACAGAATTAAACAGAAGCTTTACTATAACTATTGACACCAAATATAAAGTTGTTTCTTGGGTACGCGATATTTTTTCAATCTAAAATATACTTAAAATTTTATGAAAAAACAAGGTAAATCAAGAAATTTTACAAAATATGCAAATTAAGTCATGATTTGTTGCCATGGTAATTTGTTCAATGCCAAATTTATTTGTTTTTCTGAAAACCTTGTACCTTAGTCAAGTTTTCAGTAATTAAAGAGTAAGTATGATAACTTTTAAAGGTGTAGGTCCAGTAAGACCCCATTTTGGTCCCAAAATATAGCAGTGTTACAAAATTGTTACAATGTAAACTTTTAGTTATACTAAAAAAGTATATATTGGAAAGTAGAATGCTTCTGCTACATAAATATGGGCTGTTTTTGACAATACAATACACATATATCGGGTACTAGCATCATTAAGTCATGCTAAATTACTGAAATCTTTACAATTTTAGCACTTTAGTTAAGATTTTGACGATTTCCTTCTGAAATGAAAGTGGCCACATTTGTGTTCATTCTTAATATTAAAATGTAAGTTGTATTTGATGATAATACATAACATTTACAAAGGCTGAGGATGAACACGGATGCGGCCACTTTCATTTTTGACAAAAAAACATCTGAAAAGTGACATTTTTTGGCATATTTGATAGATTTTTTATATTTAAGCTTGAATTGGAGTGTTTTTAATGACTAAATCAGTTAAAATCTTTCATATACACTAATTGAATCAACTGAAATAGACACTTAAGTGTTTAAAAAGTGTCCAAAAATCTTTCGTCAGATGAACCTGAAATTTGAGGCCAAAATAGGCCCTTACCCCTTACTCCTTTGCAGTAATTTTTTGACGTTTTACACAAATTGAAAATAATGTTCAGTGAACTTTAAAACAATATTGTCTCTATGGATATAACAACTGGATATTTAATAGCAGAAAAGTGATCGGACCGTCAGGAAGTCAAACGGAAAAAAATATTAATTATAAAGAATAATAGATATACTTATCATACAAATCTTTAGAACAAATCAATAATGTGTATATACTGCGCATCCTGTTTCATCGGAATTGCATCTAAACGATTAAAGTTGGATGACTTAATTACTTCTTCATTCCAAATTGCAATTGGCAGTCACATTAAAAACAAGATAATGATATATCAAAAACCTGCAAGAGAAAATTAAAACTCATAAAACAGCCTTAAACGAGGGATAGTGTTGAAACAGTATACTCCCGTTTACGAAATGAATTATGGTTTACCGTAGCTCGTTCATTTTCACATGTATGACAATTACTCTGCAAAAGGCTTCAATTTTGAAACTTTATTAATTTTTCAATTTTCATAAAATTTCAGATTTTACTTTTCTGAGTTATTGGATTTACGGACAATAACTCAAAAAATGCATTAACAAAATCTTATCAAACTTGAGGAAATTGTTTATATCGATTTATCTGTTCATGTAAGCATTGTTTCGATTGTATACATTCTAGACTATTAAGGTTTATGTACCCTTCTGTAGCCATTTTTGTACGAATTTTTCAAACCTCAATTGTATCAAAACTAAAGATATAATAAATAATAGAGATAGGCCATTTAGTACATGTTCCAAGGGGAAACTTGATGCAAAGCACTATTTTTTACTGTTTCATTGCATTTGATAGAAAAAGAGGACTTTGTGGCAAATAAATCAAGATTTTTATAGAAAATCCACAGCCTTTAATACAGAGATTTCTGTTATAAAATTTGAAACATAAATTACTCACTTGATTTTCTATGATGTGCTAGTGTTTATTTTTTACAAAAAGTTCTAAGTAACCTGTAAATTCCAAAACACCTCGTGCTGAGTCACTAAAGTCGAGCGCACCCTAAAAGGTGTACTTGATTTTGGCCATATTTATACTTGTCTTAACCAAAAACTACATTTATAAACTTGTTTTAAGGAAATCAATGCTAGCACTGCATGCAATAATCCTATATCTATCAGTCATCAAATTGCCAAATATGAGAGTACAAGGATAAAGGCTGTGGATTTTCTATAAAATCTTGATTTATTTGCCACAAAGTCTTCTTTTTCTATTAAATGCAATGGAACAGTAAAAAATAATGCTTTGCATCAAGTTTCCCCTTGGAATATGTACAAAATGGCCTATCTCTATTATTCATTATATCTTTAGTTTTGATACAATTGAAGTTTGAAAAGTTCGTACAAAAATGGCTACAGAAGGGTACATAAACCTTAAACATTTCGGAGTTATTGGTTTCTGTTATACTTCTTGTTTTCTCATAATACATTGAGGAGTTACAGAACTTTTAATATTTTGAAAATCCGACGAACGGTATCATGCGCAGACAGATATTTTTTATGATTATCATTATGAACCATGGATTGACAATGCAGACCTTTAGAATTGATTACTTTTAGTCATATTTCGTTGGATAAATAATTTTATGAAGTCAATGAGTTTCTGATTGGTGAAGGACAAAAGCGTATATAATTTGCAGGCATTTTCTAAATTTCGGCATTTTTTAGAATGCTCGAAAACTTAGGCGTTTTCTAAAATGCCTCCAATATTCAGTCATTTTACAAAATCCTGGAAAAATTGAAAGGCATTTTCATAAAATGACTGAATTTATTAATTAGAATGAAATGTAAAAAAGTTAAAGATTTGAACATCGGATCAGATTTATTTATGATAATTACTGAATTAAAGAAAAAGAACTGAAATAATCAAGAATAAATTTTACTGAACTATTTCAAATTTACACAAGCACAGAACTCGACAATCATTTATGATTTCTCAAAATGTTTGGATGACAGAACTGTTTCACAAAATTTGTCCTGAATTTTTGCAAATACAGTGTCTGGCTTAAAATCTGGTTTTAGCACTTCGACCATATTTGGAGAAACCTGAATCATGACAAGTTTAACTATTTTATTACCTATACTGATAAAAACTTAACGTCCCGCAACATTGGATTTCGTGATGAGCACACACGTCACACATGGATGTTTTCTTTTTTATATTTACTTTAAAAAATCAAAGTACATTATCATGATTAGTTTGACTTTTGACTTAAAGCTTTAACGGACTGAAGCAGATATGCCCATGACGGGTGATGCATCTTTAGCAGGTGAAGCTTATCCTGTCAACGCACTGTTATTTGTCTTTTCGTGGTTGATTTTTCAAGATTTAAACCAGTCAACTACTGTCTTATTCATTCATCAGATTGCAGAGACAAAGGAATTCCTGATGTCAGACACGCAAAGCAGTGAGTGTGTTTTTGATTTGATGGATGCTTTTGTGCTTTCTTGTAAAATTGTTTGTTTTTTTTTTGGATTGTGGCGCAGTGATGGTTGCTGTACTCGTATTTTGATTGTTTTATTTATTGTGTCATTTATGGGATTGTCGTACGGGTGCGAGGTTTGGCGCTGTGAGACCAGGTTCGGTCCGCCGTTTTCAGCATTTGGAGGTGCATGTGCCGGGTCAGGAGTCTGACAGTTGTTGTCCATTCGTTTGATGTGTTTTGTCATTTGAATTTGCCATGCAATTAGGGACTTTCTGATTGAATTTTCCTCGGAGTTCAGTGTTTTAGTGATTTTACTTTTTAAGACGGCAAAGATTAACATACTCATATCAAAACCAAACACGGTCTTGTATGGCGAAAGCCATGCTATAGAAGGAATTTGTTTGGATGTTGATTTATAAATAATCATTATTTCTGAATGGGAACATTAAATAGATATTGCCACATGTTAGTAAAGTGAAACACTCTCTACACGGTATGAACTCTATGGCTGTTCTGCAGTCGGAATTTTCTGTCCCTATTCAAAATTATACCTTCATTTCAATTACAAGCGGCAGTCGAAATGTCTGTCCTTTTTAAATACATATATAAGTAAGCAATGTATGTGGTTGATACATTTTATTTATCCTGCAAATGGGTGTTCTACTATACAGATACAGTCCTACAGATATCGCTATGCTGTATCTGTATACTATACAGATATCGCTTTAAAGCTCCGCCCACTGCCGGACTGAGTTTTGTATGAACCTGCGTGACCTCAGAATGTGTATTGGAGTCGCATTCCTGCGAATTAACGATTACTTTTATACGTTCTGTTTGTTTTTAAACATTTCTTTAGAGCAATAAGAATCACACCAATTTTCTGATAACATACACACATGAACAGCAGTCTTTTCTACGATGACAACTATCGATTTCAAAACGTGAATGTGTATGATTGTGTAACAAAAACAACCATGTCAATTTCAGCATGCACTGGCATGTGTAGTGAATGTCGAGTCTGAAGCGTAGGACAACTCGTACACTCCTGTTTCAAATTGGACAATGTTTTGTTATTTGTTTTTACTGTTGAAATTATTTGTTATGTTAAAATTGAAAATTATTCACCTTGAGCGATTATTGTTGACCATTCGAGATTCTTTTTTTGCGGAACCCGTCTTCAGCTGAATATGTGAACACTGAAGCGTATAACTACACGGGCCTCAAGGGATTTCAAATCGAAAATAAATGCAAAACATGTGTTTTTGTTTCTTTCAAAACACAAATAATATACAAAATTAATTGCAGGATAAAGACAATAACTGTTTAGTGTCTTTAAATATCAGCTGTATTTGTACTCGGCTCGAAACAGGTGTAGTAGCTCGTTAAAAGCTCGTATACACCTTGTTTCCTAGCCTCGTATAAATACAGCTGATATTTAAAGACACTAAACAGTTATTGTCTATATATCCTTTTTTGTGCTTTTTTGTTAAATTTTTGTATGTTTTTGTTCTGATTGAGATTGTGTCACGGTGGTGATTGCTGTATCCCTATTTTGACAATTTTACCTATTATGTCTGTTTTGTTCACCCATCGTTATAAATATAATAAAATTTGATGCGACTGTCAAACAAGTGGGAGGTTTAGCGCTATAAAAGCAGGTTCAATCCACCATTTTCTACATTTAAAAATACCTGTACCAAGTCAGGAATATGACAGTTGGTGTGTTTATTCATTTGATTTTGTCATTTGATTAGGGACTTTTCGTTTAGAATTTTCGTCGGAGTTCAGTATTTTTTGATTTTGCTTTTTACACAGGTCAATCCACTGCAGAAAAATCACATACGAAGTATAAACAAAAATGCATGACATATTTGCGACTAAAAGCAACAAACGGCAATCAGTCATTCTCTGTTTCATATGTTTCAATTTACTGTTTCAAATCTAGATTTTCTAAAAATTCAATTTAATATTTTGTTCTATTGACAGAACAATTTGTCCTTTTGCCAATTTGACAAAATAATCACAAATTTACTACTACCATGTAGAGAAAGTACATACTTAGTGTAGTTTCACTAAAAATGACATTTCATATTATGACACACAAACCTTCTCGGATGGTTTTTGGAGAATAAAATAACTTTACCAAACGTTTAGCTATTTTCTTGGCAAGATGTATTGGTTTTGTCCACTTTTGTCATGTATATGCATCACAATGATCAATCTCCGGCGCAGAGTTAATATCTTTTCCATACATGCTCCGCAACACTACCTTACGGTAGCACGGTAGTATTTGCATTCCAGAATTTAGGTTGCTCTTTTGTGTACCCTACTTAGGTCAATGTAACTGAACAATGTGATTGGACTAAAATTACAGTACCAACTGAACATACTTTCCTAAACTGAGAGATGAATAAGGTGTAGAAAAATATGAATATATAAACAGGTGAACATGATTTTTGAGAATTTTGTATTCACTGCATGATAAAAGACCTAAAGGTACTAGTGGCCTTAGGTTTTTAAAAATAGTCAAACAAGTAAACGGTCATGATACATATTCCACTTTATTTCTGGTTAGTATAATGAAAGTACGTCAGTTAACTGTGTATGTAGAATTTTTCGCAGTGCTATAAAGTGGTGAAAATCCTAAAAAGGCTATCATTATCCCTTATGGGCCAGGAAATAACACCGTGCTACTTTAATATTGAGTGTAGTGTTACGAAGTACTGAACAGAACGGATATGATATCTGCGCCGGAGATTGCTCAATGATATCTTTCTTCAACAATTATTAATTACCTGAAACTGACCAGGCAATTAGCTGAATTTTTGTAGTGCTGTCTTAATGCCTCCAGAGAAATTAACCAATCATTATAGCTTTTATAAGTTTTTATTATGACATCAGGTTAGATTACAGGAAAACTCACTTCTAGCAAAGCATAATCAATTATTAATTACAAATGAATGTAGATGTTAAAGTGCTTACATTGGTGTCTGGCGCACACAATTTTTCCTGATATCGATAATGAACTTATTGGAGTTTCCATATAATTTATGTTTCAAAACTCTATAAAAAGTAAAACTAAAAGCTCAAAAGAGTCTGTGTCACTCACCTTGGTCTATGTGCATATTAAACAAAGGACACAGATGGATTCATGACTAGATTGTGTTTTGGTGATGGTGATGTGTTTGTAAATCTTATTTTACTGAACATTCTTGCTGCTTACAATTATCTCTATCTATAACGAGCTTGGCCCTGTAGTTTCTGAAGAAAATATTTTGTAAAAATTTACAAAAATTTACAAAATTTACGAAAATTGTTAAAAAAAACTGACTTTAAAGGTCAAGAACTACTCAATTGATCATATTGATCATTTGACTTATTTGAAGATCTTACTTTTCTGCACACTGTTAACAGTTTATATCACTTTAAAATAATAATGAAGATAATGACAAAAAACTGCAAAATGTTCTTAAACTTACCAATTCAGGGGTAACAACATGTAAATGGGTTGCCTGATTCCTCTGAAAATTTCTAGGCAGATTGATCTTGACCTTATGAACAATTCAACCCACATCATATTTGCTCTAAATGCTTTGGTTTCAGAGATAAAAGCCAAAAAATGCATTTTACCCCTATTTACTATTGTTAGCAATGTCGGCTATCTTGGTTAGCGTGCAGGGTCACCAGACACATTTTTTAAACTCCAATGATGATTGTGGCCAAAATTTGATCAATTTGTCTGCGTAGTTTTAGAGAAGATTTTTGTAATAGATTACAAAAATTTACGAAAAATTGTTAAAAATTGAATATAAGGGGCAATTACTTCTTAAGGGGTCAACTGACAATTTTGGTCATGTTGACTTATTTGTAGATCTTACTTCACTGAATATTAATGCTGTTATCAGTTTATCTCTATATATAATAATATTTAAGATAATAACCAAAAACTGCAAAATTTCCTTAAATTACCAATTCAGGGGCAGCAACCCATCACCTGATTCATCTGAAAATTTCGAGGCAGATGGATCTTGACCTGATGAACATATTTACCGCATCTCAGATTTGCTCTTAATGCTTTAGTTTCAGAGATGTAAACCAAAAACTGTATTTTACCCCTATGTTCTTTTTTAGCCATGTCGGCCATCTTGGTTGGCGTGCGGGTCATCGGACACATTTTTTAAACTAGATACTCTAGTGATGATTGTGGCCAAGTTTGGTTAAATTTGGCATAGAAGTTTCATAGAAGATTTTTGTAAAAGTAAACAGACGACGGACGACGGACGACGGATGACGGAGGCCAAGTGATGAGAAAAGCTCACTTGGCCTGTTAGGCCAGGTGAGCTCAAAAATTGATAAGCGCTGATTGTTTAAATCGTCCGAGACATTGCTGACATTAACCTGTGACATATTAAATTTAATACATATCTGGCAAAAATTATACGCTAAAGAACGCTTATAAGCCTGGTACTTTTGATAACTATTTACACCACTTGGTCAATACCACTGTTGGTGGACGTTTCGTCCCCGCGGGTGTCACCAGCCCAGTAGTCGGCACTTCGGTGTTGACATGAATATCCATTAAAGCGTCATTTTTTTTTAATTTCCTGTTTGTAAAAGTATGAATTATTTGAAATAATGAGGATTTTCTTATCTCAGCCTAAGCTATATTTGGCACAACTTTTTGTATCATCAATACTATTTACCTTTGTACTTGTTTGGTTTTCTAGCTATTTTAATATGAACGTCACTGATGAGTCTTATATAGACGAAACGCGCGTCTGGAGTATTAAATTATAAACCTGGTACCTTTAATAACTATAATGCAGTGTTAATGTTCTCTACTTTTCAAAGAGACTTAACTTCTGTGAAAAAAATTCATCAGCGCTGATTTTCGAATTTGTCTTGAAATCTCAGATATAAACTTTCAATTAAAACTTGAAGATGATTTTTTAACTTTCTTAAGGAACTTCATCCATATCTTCATGAATTGAAAAACCGTGATTATGTTTGAAGGGACTATGCCACTCGTATCTTCATTCTGATAAAGCTTTTAGTCTTTACTTAAAAACAGAATAAATACATATACTCTTTTATTTATTGGTTATTGCTTTTTTATTCCCTATCGCCAGACTATCTATTGGCACATAAATTTATATTTTTCAAATTTATTATAGCTTTAGTTTTACTATAAAATTCAGGAATATTTTCAAAACATGCAAAATTTCCGTTGCAGTTTAAAAATATGTCTGTTTTCGACAGCTTGTATTTGTCATCTTTCCATGTAAGAAGAACACGTAGTACCGTTTTGTGTCAAAATATATACTAACACCAGTAGGTTCCATCTTTTCATTCAGGGTTCAAGGAGTTTTAAAATCACATAAAAAGTGAGACTGACCTATAAGACAGTATTGTCCCAAATCGTATTTGCTGCATTTATAAACTCATGAACTGGTAAATCATTAGCACATATTAAATAAATACGATAGGTATTATATTAGTGAGTAAATTTACAAAATATTAAACTTAGATAATGAACTCCGTTTTAAAAACATCTGTGATACAAATGGTCAGCCAAAATAAAAAGTTAATAAACCAAATAAAAAGTTACTTGTGTTTTAAATATGTGCTAAATGGATAGTCTATGAAAAGGTATATACTATGACATTAAGTGTTCGGTGCAAGCTCTACGCTCTTAATTTCATAGTATTTACATTTTTATAGATGTACCTTTACCTTATGTAGAAAAGGGTGGATTAAACCTGGTTAAATAGATAGCTAAACTTCCACTTGTATGACATTTGCATAAAATTCCATTATATTGACAACTAAATGTGAGCAAAACAAACAGACATAATAGATAAAAATGTCAAACAATTGGGGTACAGCAGTGAACATTGTTAAAAATCCTAATCACTATAAAACAAATAACTATATCAACAACAAAAAATGGCATGTAGACACTCTATATACAAAGCAAACAGGCAAAAATGAAAGACAAGAATACAAAAAGTAACCATAGTGCAATAACACAATGGCGTGATTGTAATTCTGAGCCAAGCCAAGCCAAAAGAATATTACTAAAATTGGACAATTATCATGTATGATTTGTGCAGTTGATACAGAATATTTATCAAAAAGGTTTGCGCACTCGTAATCAATTTTCTGTATGTGTCTGTCCCAAATCATTTTATTTGTATTTATTAGGCAGTTGTCTGTTACAATATAATTAAGCTGCCAAAATTGATCATTTCTATGTCACTTGGTCTCTGTTTGAGAGGTGTATCATTGGCAATCATACCACATTTCTAATGTATGTAAGAAATTATTAAGACACGTAGGTTATAACTCCTTTTGCAAACTTTACCTTATTTGAGTTTTAAATGTTTGGTCCCTTTTGTTCATATAGCTCTTCACATCTTTAGATCGTTTCCAGCCTTTGCTTCCAAATGTTTGGGTTCAAGCGTACATGCTGAAGGTAAATCCAGAAAAGCGTTTCGGACACACGAAACTGATAAAGTGTTACATGTTTATTTCACTTATCAAAACTAAAAGAATACCAAGAAGAGACCTACAATGAAGAATGTATACCCTGTCACTGTCCTTTTTCAAAGACACAAGCTCATTATCTGTAAATAATAATGCAATTTGTGATTTGGGAAAATATTTTCATTCATCATTTTATGTTTACCTTCGGCTGGCAAAGGTGCATTTCGTAAATGGTTGCGAGGAAGCATGGGGTCTTTTCTCGGGGGAGGGGGGGGAGGGACTTACAATGAATGAAGAATGAGCCGCTGGAATAGGTCACTATTTCATGATCCATGATATATGACAAGTGTGAGAAATTCAGATGAAAAATATTTAAGGGTGGAATTATCTCGTGCTTGATTACATCATAGGTATCTGATCAGATGTCCGTATTTATTTTTAATGCGGTAAAACCAGTCGTAAGTGTATCAGCTATTTGTCAAACCCATTAAACTTTATTTATTCCATTGTGGTACTTCTACTGATGTTAATTATAGATGCAATAAATCTGATCATTTTGACATTTACAACTAATTAACATTCAAAGGTTTGTATATACATAAAACATTCTGTCAATTATTTAAAGAAATGCCATAGTGTCAGCGTCCGGGAACAGCAATGTAACTTTTTGGCAGTTATTTATTTGTATTAAATTAAGTTAAAGTGTAACTCTCTAGGGTGTCACTACACTTATATGGCCAAACATGTTTTAGTGTCTTTTGAAATTATAAATTTCTACACAATGAAAGATATAAAAGTGGCAAATATAATTATGTAAAAATTTGTTCGAAAATCAAAGTGTGATTATTGCGACTGCGTTGCTTCTAAACAAGAACGTGATAAGGAGCGGTACCCCAAAAAATTCTTTTTTATTTCATTAAAAACATTCAGAACAACTTTTCAGGATTAGATACCCTTCATCTACATGATCTATAAAATTGGATTTTTTTATGGGTTACAAATAGTTATCAAAGGTACCAGGCTTATAATTTTCTTATGTAGACGAAACGCTCGTCTGGCGTACTAAATTATAATCCTGGTATCTTTGACTATATATATACGCCAGACGCGCGTTTCGTCTACATAAGACTCATCAGTGACTCTCAGATCAAAATAGTTTGAAAGCCAAAACAATTACAAAATTGAAGAGCATTGAGGACCCAAAATTTCAAAAACATTGTGCCTAATACGGCTTAGGTAATCTATGACATGGATAAGAAAATCCTTAGTATTTCGAATAATTTATAGTTTTGCATCCAGTTAATTTATAAAAATGACTAAATAATTGATATTCATGTCAACACCGAAGTGCTGACTACTGGGCTGGTGATACCCTCGCGGACGAAACGTCCACCAGCAGTGAGTTTATTTATAATCACTTGGATGATGGCACTGCTGATGATGGATTTCTCCCGGATGGTATGTTATGGTCAAAAGTGTAAATTAACTGTTTACAAAACTTTGAATTTTTCGAAAAACTAATGATTTTTTACCCCAGAAATTAATAACCCTAGCTGTATATAGCTTCACTGTTGAGTATTTTGTAGATGTTACGCGCGTCTGGCGTACAAAAGTCCAATCCTGATATATATGATGAGTAAATTTACTATGCTAAATATTTGCTTTTAAATCTTGTAAATGGTTTTATTTTCTTTCTTTCTTTTAAATGAAAAGCTGAGTCACACACAGTCTTTATTTTAATTTTTTTCACATTTGTCGACTTCAGTTTTGGCTGCCCTATTTTGGACAAAAGAAACACATTGATGTTGGATTAATTGACAAACATTATTCAGTGTTTGGTATTGACACAGGTTTTTCTTAAATTTTACAAGCAATCAAAACACAGATTTAATTAGTCAAATAAAACATAATTATTGGGATTTTTTTATGAAACTTCTTTAAAAGCTTTAAGAGGTATTTTCAAGGTAGATACCCTATATTTCTATATGATACAAAATTTTACTAAAAATACATCAAGACTTAAGTTCCAATATATAAAACGAAAACACAAAATATTTCATATTTATTGAGCATTTTATTTCACATCCAATTTACAACTGTATGTATACAAAATTCACATTGACTGCAATAAGGGCTATATAAAGTACAAACTTCTGACAATGTTTATAAATTTAGCATTTATAAATCCTGCCTTTATTGGAACTTGATGTTGACATTGGTTACATCACATAATCAATACAAAACAAAACAAAGATATGCTTAAAAATAGCTCGAATAGAATACCGATGATTATAGCAGTAAAATAATATCAATAGGGAAAACACGCATATAAGTTCGAAGCCTTACAAATTCGTCGTGGTAAACAAGTTATAAATAGCACAATGGGTTTTTTTAGGTCAATGGTTCAAGGTCGAATACCTTCAATGTTGTTTATAAACATTTAAAGTGGGTCATACGATCGATAGACACATTTACTCAGCACATTTAGTTATACGAGCACCTTATATTTCAATATTTCAGTTTTTCTCTTAATTTTTGCGTTTGTCATATTTGTATTAAGTATTATTTGTTTAGTTTTCTCTTAGATGAAAAAATCTTTTGATCATTGTGTGTATAAAAAAGGAAAGCAAACAAATAACATTAGCATGATTAGTGAACTGAAAAAACTAAGAAAAACACGCATATATTGTAATGAACAAGTGTTCATACATTTTTTTATGTTTTAAACACAATCAAACGATGATTAGATTGCAGTCTCATATTTCAAGATATATTAACATTTTTGCATCTTCATTCATAACTAATCCAAGATTCCCATTGGTAAACACATATAGCACAGGGGCGGATCCAGCAATTTTCAAAAGGGGGGATTCCCAACCCAGGTTAAAACGGGGATGTTCCAATAATATGTCCTCATTCAAATGCATTGATCAGTTATAACCCCCGGACCCCCTCCTGGAACAGCCACTGTAGCACTAATGAGAGAGCTATCTATAAATTACAGATTTCATCAATTTTTTGGAGAAAAGATGACAAGCGTTTTCCTCTATTGACAGGAGATTTTCAACTTGCATAAACCAGAAGTTCCTTGACAAAAAGGGCATTTTATTATTGTGCAAACCAAAGTAACTTTATTTCTTTGTACAGTTACTAATCTTTCCTGTCTATAAGTTATGTATTCTGGTTGGGTTTTTTTCCGCATTGTCCAATTTACAATGCGCATGTGTTTATATATTATTTTCTATGTTTGTTCTGGTAGAATTGCCGTTTTATATCGACTGTTGTTGTTGTTACCAATTATGTAAATCAATTGTATCTGATTTTATGCCCTTTATGGGCCCTGTAATTTGGGAAATAAAAATATTCTATTCTATATTCTATTCTATTCTATACAAAACTTCGAATTGTTCGAAACACAAAAGATTTTCTACCCAATGCATATATTACTTCAGCTGTATTTTGGAAATTCTTTGGGAATCCTGGGTCCACAATGCTCTTAAACTTCATATTTTTTTTTTTGGCCTTTTAATGTTTTTTAAATTCGAGCATCAATGATGCATCTTTTTAACGACAAAACGCCCGTTTGTCATAATTATAAACCTGGTACACTTGATGAGTATATTAATAACCTTTTATGCTGCCATGACTATCTGTTTTGAACAACGGTTAATATGCAAGAGGTGCACATGATATGGAACATTAGATCATGATGGAAATATCATGTGTCAGTGCTGTGAAATATCATGCTATCTAAAATTAAAACAGCTACATATCTGTTTAGACCATTGGTTGATATGCAAGAGATACACATGATATACAATATTAGATGGAAATAGCCTGTGAAATTTTTATAAATCTTACACTCAAAACAAGTGAAGATTTGTTTGTATGAATCGTTATCTTGCATCGTTGATCTCTTTCTAGTTATTTTTTTTTTATGTCAAAGTTGTGTATCATTGCTATTGTTGACTAGTAGAGTTAATTTTATTCAATTTAATCATGCATAATTTATTTTATGTCGAGTAAGTTATTATGAATCCACACGAGTAATGGAGAAAGTAAAACATATAACGTTTGAAATGCAGATATGTATTCACAATCATCTAAAAATAATAAAATAACATACATATAAATACATTTTTCGTTTTAACAATAACATCAATTATTTATCTTTCTATTTTTAGTTATTCACAATTATTTATTTTTTTTATTTTTTTTCACAAAATTTATTATATTTTGTCATAAATCATTTAAGAAGTTTACATATTTTACATTGTGCAGATGAACATATGTACACTGATTCGGGAAAACATTCATACTGATTCAGTTATGTCAATTGTTCACAATTTATTTTGTTTTTGTTCACGCATAGTTAAATATATTTTGTAACAAGCAATTCAAGTTTTCTTTTTCATGAAGTAACACTTGAATATTTGCCAGAGTACCAATCGTGAATATTCACAATAATTTAGTTTTCACTGACTAGTGGTACTGTTTATTTAGTCACAACTAATTCGATGATTTAAAAAATACTTATAATACTGGAGAATTCACTACAATTTCCGTCGCGAAGATGGATATAGACACTGATAAAGGAAAACGTTTACACCGCAGTTTTGGTTATTTAATATTCAGAATTTCTTTGTTTTGTCGCTGACCTATGACATTGCATATTTTCTCAACTGATTCGGTGATTTAAACACTGGGAAACTGGACAGAGTGTACTCCATGAAGATGGACAAAGACGCGTTTGATTCTGGAAAACATTAACACTGCAGTTTTAGGTTATTAAATTTCACATTTTTGTTGCCTTCTTTGAGTAATACTATTATATTTTTAATCACAACTAGTTCGGTGAATTAAGAGGTAGCAGTGATAACTCGAATACAGTTCGAGTCGGTGAGACGGACATAGAGACTGATTCATGAAAACATTCACACTTGAGAATTGTAAGCACCGTCTAGGAACATGAATCTTTCAAAGTGTTTTCCATTATTATATTTCACTGGTTATAATCATTTGAAGTCAAATTCACGGAAAATCTTTTTGGTATCTTGAATGACTTGAGGTGTAGTTCTGGCTTGAAATTGTCCCTGTAGAACTGATGACATGATCGGCGAACCTATAGGTGCGTCCTCGACACTACTAACGCTTGCTCGTCTATCCCGAGTGTCACCGTCGATACTGGCTCGTCGATCATTACCGACACTGTCAACACTCGTCCTACGTCCAATGAACCAAGAACGCTTCTGTTTCTTAGGATCGTCTGGTACTTTGTTCATTTCCGGAGCATAATGCTTTTCTTTTACCAAAAATGAAGATCTCCATTCCTTATTATCCATGGCTTGCAATTGATTCTGGTCCTTTAAAAATAAAAATGTAACTTTACATTACAAGTATATATAGGCTTCCATCAATAACTAAATACAGATTTTTAAAGGGGATCCGACTTTAAATAAAGTTTCAAATATATACATCTACTATGTTTCTTTACAAACGCATGCATTTCATTTCAGTGTGTGGTTATGATCACGAAACCACTAGCTAATTTTTGCACATAGAAACTACTTAGTATAATCACTAACGAAAGTTGCGTATATATAATGGTTCGCCAATAAAACAATTTTTACAATAGTTTTCAGGTTCATTATCAGCTGCTGTAGGAACAAAATTCTGATATATCATGGCTTAAATCATAGCTGTAAAAATGTTTATTAGACAAGAAAACATAATCAAAATATTTCTGAATAGTATAACTTTAAAAATCTAATATACATGAGCATCTTTCGATACATTTCTGAAAATAGTTCGACAATAAAGCAATTTAAAAATAGTTTTCAGGTTATTTATCAACTGTATAATAAACAAAATTCTGTTATTCACAACTTTTAACTATACTTCAAAAATCTTTAAATTAAAGTAAAATTAAATTAAAAAAATAGATCAACTTCAAATAACTGAAATACATGAAGCATTTACAAATACATTAATGCCGAAATATGCAATTAAAAGAAAAATCAAACCAAAACTGACATACTTACAGTTGTAAGATGCTATAGGATCCGCAACAAGATAACTTAGCGGCCAAATCAATAAACATCTCTTTTATATGAATAAACATTGGCTTTTTGCCAGCTACTACGGAGACAACCTTCAGTTTAAAATCGATCATATCTAGATCTCTAGATATAACGGTTCACAAAGTCTACATAATATAAAATCTATTTTTAACATCTGCTACGGGGCGCCTTATGGGACTCTTGTGGTTTTGTACAAAATTCAATTCTGTCATAACAAAATCATTTTTGTCTTACAAAACTATGTGCTACAGACTTGTTTTGTGAGAACTTCAATTTTGTGATGATAAAATTCATTTGTGTAGACAAAATTCATTTTTGTCATGACAAAATTCATTTTTGTAGACAAAATTCATATTTGTCATGACAAAAGTCAATTTTGTCTAAAAGGTATGCAAATATAAACATATTTGCATACAAAATTGACTTTTGTTACCTGATATGGAAATTAAATCACAAAAGTCAATTGTGTGAGGTAAGATTCAATTTTGTGAGACAAAATTAACTTTTGTGAGACAAAATTAACTTTTGTGAGACAAAATTAACTTTTGTGAGACAAATTGACTTTTGTGAGACAAAATTCAATTTTGTGAGACAAAATTCAATTTTGTCAATTTTGTTGAGACAAAAGTCAATTTTGTTAATTTTGTTGAGACAAAAGTCAATTCTGTCAATTTTGTTGAGACAAAAATCAATTTTGTTGAGACAAAAGTCAATTTTGTTAATTTTGTTGAGACAAAAGTCAATTTTGTTAATTTTGTTGAGACAAAAGTCAATTTTGTTAATTTTGTTGAGACAAAAGTCAATTTTGTCAATTTTGTTGAGACAAAAGTCAATTTTGTGACGACAAAATTCATTTTTGTGACGACAAAATTCAATTTTGTAACAACAAAATTGACTTTTATGAGACAAAATTGACTTTCGTGAGACAAAAATCAATATTGTTGAGACAAAAATCAATTTTGTTGAGACAAAATTCAATTTTGTCAATTTTGTCAATTTTGTTGAGACAAAAGTCAATTTTGTCTCACAAAAGTCAATTTTTGTCTCACAAAAGTCAATTTTGTCAATTTTGTTGAGACAAAAGTCAATTTTGTCAATTTTGTTGAGACAAAAGTCAATTTTGTCAATTTTGTTGAGACAAAAGTCAATTTTGTCAATTTTGTTGAGACAAAATTCAATTTTGTCAATTTTGTTGAGACAAAAGTCAATTTTGTCAATTTTGTTGAGACAAAATTCATTTTGGTCAATTTTGTGTAACAAAAGTCGATTTTGTATGCAAATTAGTTCACAGAAACCAAACTAAACTAATTTGAATACAAAATTGACTTTTGTCGCCCAATTTTCAAATTAGGTAACAAAATTCAAGTCTGTGTAACAAAAATGAATTTTGTCATGACAAAAGTGACTTTTGTCCGCTGATAGATAATTCTGTATGACAAAATTTTAAATTTGTAGTATGATACAAATTTTGTTAAACTGAACTTATTTTTGTTGAACAAAAGTCACTTTTGTCCGTACATAATTGAATTTTGAGTACAAAACCACAAGAGTCCCATTCGGCGCCCCGTATCTGCATATAAAGTAAGTCAATGAGCCAAGTTTAAATTTAACTTCTTAATTCGTTTATCCATATACTGTTTACTGTTATCTATTGGTGTAAGCAAATTAAAAATATATGATGAATAATTTATCAAAATGATTAATCTTGATAACCGCATATAAACAATGACCAATGTACAATCCCTTGTAATTTGTTTAAAAATAACTAAATTTAAATTTAAATGTTTGGCAGACTAAATGTTAAATCAAAACAATGCATTGATATTATTGTAAATTTTGTTCTGATCAAGGCTGTTGGTTTTCTTATTTGCATGACTAGTATTTCCAATTTTGTCATGTCGGGTCTAATTATAGCCAACTATATAAAGTACAATAAAAGTTCAATTAGGAAAACATTGACGCACGTGAAAGTATTAGGAAACTAAGTTTTAAACTCCGTAAAGACACCAAGTGATGGCAATATATCCCATGGGACATGGGACAAGGTGAAATGACGCCAAGTGATGATAATATATCACATGGGACATAGAACAAGGTGAGATGACGCCAAGTGATGATAATATATCACATGGGGCATAGTACAAGGTCAGATGACGTCAAGTGATGATAATATATCACATGGGACATAGGACAAGGTCAGATGACGCCAAGTGATGATAATATATCACATGGGACATAGTATAAGGTCAGATGACGTCAAGTGATGATAATATATCACATGGGACATAGGGCAAAGTGAGATGACGCCAAGTGATGATAATTTATCACATGGGACATAGGACCAGGTGAGATGACGCCAAGTGATGATAATATATCACATGAGACATAGGACAAGGTGAGAGGACGCCAAGTGATGATAATATATCGCAAGGGACATAGGACAAAGTGAGATGACGCCAAGTGATGATAATATATCACAGGGTACATAGGGCCAGATAAAATAACGCCAAGTGATGGCCATATATCACACGGGACATAAGGCCAGGTGAGATTAAAAAGTCGAAAATGTTTGACCTCATACAGAGATAAGACAACATGCGTTGTCATATCAAAGACCTTCCCCCGATATCCCGTGTTGACCTTTTGCAGAGTCTTAAATTCAATCTCTTAACTTGAGACTTGCTAGTCAGCTACTAGTATTCTTTTGGGATGATATACACTATATATTTATACAGCCTAGTTTGTCGAGAGGTCTAGGGCGCTGGATATAGTGCAGGCAGTGATGTCACGATGACAGGGAAGCAGCGGTTCGAATCCTGTATTAGGGTTTATGACCCCTTCTGTAGCCATTTTTGTACAATTTTTTCAAACTTTCATTGTATCAGAACTACAGATATAACGAATAATAGGGATAGGCCATTGTGTACATACACCAAGAGGAAACTTGATGCAAGGTGTAATAATTTTCTGCTTTATTTCATTTAATAGAAAAAGAGTACTTTGAGGCAGATAAACTGTTGATATGGAACTCGATGTTGACGTTATTACAGATAACGTAGTAAGATCGCGGTATGAACGTACAATAATAGCAGTAAAAGCGTGGTAAGAACGTACAATAATCGCAGTAAAGGCGTGATAAGAACGTACAATAATCGATGTAAAAGCGTTGCAAGATCGTGTTACAATCGGATAACTCGTGGTATGGTCGTAGTGAGAACGTGATGAGCGTAGAAAGATCTTGATAAGCGTAGAGATCGCAGAATAAGCGCGGTGAGAACGTGGCCTAATCGTAGCGGGATCGTTGTAGAAGCGTATTAATGAGGACGTAGAAGCATCGTGAAAACAACGAAAATTTACATGTTCATGCCGCTCATACCGCGCCCTTACCACGATCTGAATTTATTTTAGATCGCGGTGAGCATAGAGCGATCGTGGTCTAGTAGGACTAGGGCTTAAACAATTGTGAACAAACGAAATAAATCTTTGATCCGTTCTCAAGTTTTCATCTGGATACCACCATGGGACGGTACGACAGATGGAAGTATGGAAGGATATCCAACCATCATGCCACGTAAAACTTCTCTACTGCGTGTAGTGGGCTATAATACAGTAGACAAAATTGTGACTGAAATGGCCGGAAAAACAGTATGGCTGACCATGGTCAGCAGTTTATGTTTAATAACAGACATGTGATTTGGGCATTTTATTTCATCAGATCGGTCCGATGACGCCAGCCGATTGTTCATCCCGATCTAGTTCTACCAGTAGGAAGAACGTACAGTTATGGGGGAAGGGGGAAATAGTCTGAGACAGAGAACCAGTAACCGCGCGCCGTTTTGCCGATCTGTCAGATAACCGAAGTGGCGACAAAAGACCACAAAGGAAAACATCGCGCCAAAAATGGCGAGGTCGTTTTTAGTGTGGTGAAATCGGAGGTCGTTTTTTCCAAATTTTACAGGTCGCAGGTCGTTTTTAGAAGGCCCTCAGGTCGGAAGTCGCCTCTAAAAAGCCCGGAGGTCGCAGGTCGTTTTTGACCCTGCGGGAGCCTCAATACTTTTATAGAAAATCCACAGCCTTTAAAACAGAGTTTTTTGTTATAGAATTTGAAACATACATTACTCACTTGATTTTCTATGATTTGCTAATGTTTATTTTTTACAAAAAGTTCTAACAAACCTGTAAATTCAAAAATAACTCGTGCTGAGTCACTAAAGTCGAGCGCACCCTAAAAGGTGTACTTGATTTGGTCCATATTTTTATTTGTTTTAACTAATAACTACATTAATAAACTTGATTTAAGGAAATCAATGCTAGCACTGCATGTAATAATCCTATATCTGTCAGTCATCATATTGTCAAATATGAGAGTACAAGGATAAATGCTGTGGCTTTTCTTTAAAATTTCCATACGTTTAGCATTGAATCAACACCATGGTACATAATCCTTAATGATCTAATTTGATACGAATTATATTTATAAATTATGGTATATTATGAATAACAACCGGTTATCCGACGGAAAAGTATGTCGGAAAGTTGTTACACATTGAGACGCATATAACAAAAACTTGAAATCTGCAGTGACAGCAAAGTAAGTTAAATGGTAATCCTTTTCGACAGACAAAATGAAGCTGATCTACAAGGTTCACTGCTACTTGCCAATATACAGTATGTACTGTATAAACTACTATTACAACCCTAGATAAAGCCGACGAGGAAAGGTTTAATAGATATAACGAATAATAGGAATAGGCCATTGTGTATATACACCAAGGGGAAACTTGATGCAAGGTGTAATAATTTTCTGCTTTATTTCATTTAATAGAAAAAGAGTACTTTGTGGCAAATAAACCAATATTTTTATAGAAAATCCACAGCCTTTAAAACAGAGATTTTTGTTGATTTGATCCGTATTTTTATTTGTTTTAACCAATAACTACATTAATAAACTTGATTTTTAAGAAATCAATGTTTGCACTGCATGTAATAATCCTATATCTATCAGTCATTAAATTGTCAAATATGAGAGTACAATATGTATTTTATCAATGATAGGTACTTAGCAGCTGTAGTTTTTGGCCAAGGGTCTTGATCCCAGTGAGGTCCCAAGGGAATCAGTCTCTGTATTTTAACAATGATAGGTACTTAGCAGCTGTAGTTTCTGGCCAAGGGTCTTGATCCAAGTGAGGTCCCCGGGGAATCAGTCTATGTATTTTAACAATGATAGGTACTTAGCAGCTGTAGTTTTTGGTCAAGGGTCTTGATCCCAGTGAGGTCCCCAGGGAATCTGTCTCTGTATTTTATCAATGATAGGTACTTAGCAGCTGTAGTTTTTGGCCAAGGGTCTTGATCCCAGTGAGGTCCCCAGGGAATCAGTCTATGTATTTTAACTATGATAGTTACTTAGCAGCTGTAGTTTTTGGCCAAGGGTCTTGATCCCAGTGAGGTCCCCAGGGAATCAGTCTATGTATTTTAACTATGATAGTTACTTAGCAGCTGTAGTTTTCTGCCAAGGGTCTTGATCCAAGTGAGGTCCCCAGTGAAGAGTTGACATCATACGCTGTATTCCAATTTCTCCGAAGTGTTTGTTACCTTTAAATATATTCAAATAAAACTATACAGGTTGATTATATACAGTGTAAATGAAATTTTGCAAGTTCGACAAAACAATAAGTATTCGTCTAAGGAGGTTATTTTTTCTGTGTTGTGTATATCCCAACTTAATTTGGTATTTCAGATAGAAAATTGAGTTTTACACGTCCCATTTTAAACAACAAAGGTAGCACTAAAGGGTTTCAATAATGTAATAAGACTTTATGGTTTGATAGCTACATTTTTAGTATTTGGTCAAAAGCACAAGTATGGCTTTCTGGACTTCTGAGAGTTCTTGGTGAACATGAATGCTTAAAGGTCAATTAGGTAGGTTTCACTGATTTTTTCTTACATTACAATTTGGTTAGATTTTTTATCATTCGTGTCAAATAAATGTGTCGCTGTGCAAATAAATATTTTTCATTGCATAATTTTAGTGTTTACTATTTATTATTTTTTGTTTTGATGTATCATGTCTACCAATCATAATATAAGTCAAAGACAAACAACAATAAACAAAAAAAAGATGTGGCACGATTGCAAATGAGACAACAATCCATCGGAGTCCAAGCGACATAAGTATGGGCAACCATAGGTCAATGAAACGCCTTCAACGATGTTCAAAATACATACCATATAGTCGCCTAAAACCGATCGTGACATGACACAATGTAAACACCACTGTTATTAGAAAAAAAGTTGGAAAGGCAAGCAACCCTGAACAGTTCTCAACAAAACATACTGCAGAAATCAAAGATTGAACAACATGAATCCCATCCAACTCATATGCACAGAAAGAGTAAACAATTCCTACAAACTCGTTGCATGAGTTGTTGCTGAGGGCACTTCGGATTTGTTGATTGCACGATCGGAGATAATATGTTGTTACTGAGGTTACAATATGTGAAATATACAAGTATCCGCGACAAAGATGTTCCATAACGCTTAACCTCATCACAATGGCGTCAATCACACATTTAAAGGGTTGATTTTAATTGTACCATTTAGAACCATTGGTTCAATAACTTCATTGTAAGCAGCAACTGTCTAACAAAAAAGTCAAGATAGGAAACACAAACAGTGGAATATCGTATAGCTAAACACCAGCTGATCCTCATTGTAAAATATCTAGATGTTAGTCTTGATATGAATCAGAATTAACTATGTCTTAAATCTCAGTTCATTTGTATGAACGCCTTACCCCTGACTCTGACGACCATGTAATGTTGCTTTTCGTTCGTTATATTCTTCTGGAAATCAATGAGGAATATCTACACATATTCAACATGTTCAATTCGAAATAATTACTGATACTCACACCTCGTTTCCACCATATCTTAGACTATTTCACCAGACATTGGCCATCTTCCATAATGCTGTTCTTTTGGCATCAACCAAATAGCTTATATATAAAGATTACTCTATAATAAACTTTTTTAAGTAATATTTAAGCAAAGTCAACGAACTATGATTGCACGAACAAATCCATGAAATATGAATGATAAAACAAAAATGTCATTAGAAAGTCACGGGTGTCAATTGGTTTAACGAGAGAAATGATCGTGAAAGAATTTCTAACGGTGGTCAAGTATTGCGAGACGATCGTGAAAGCTCTGGTACCGGATCGTGATAGAAAATTAATCGAGAAGACATATGAAAGATCACCAAATAATCTTATTTGATTAATTACACAGACAAATTTACAACAAAATACAACTGTCTGTCAAAATGGTTCAACAATATGATCAGTATGTAAGAAAATCCAGTTTCAAAAGTCAATAGTTTTTACAAAACAACAGAAGGCAGATTGCTTCTCGACATTTCAATTACATAAAAAAATGTAAACAAACATGATTTTTTTCACAAATTCGAATAAAATAAACTACTTTTTTCCGAATAAGGGCATTCTATCAGAATGAATCAAATTGTTCTCATAGTTATTTTGTATAAACATAACCTGAAACTTGGTAAAAAAGGAAATATTTACACAAAATTGATTTTTCGGATCGTGATAGATCACCTACCACTTTTTTTAAGATCGTGAAAAGGATCGTGGAAGATCTAATGCTACGAAGACGTTCAAACTATTTTTTGTATTGTAGTCCTGTATTATTATGTTGTCATTTTAATGTATATTTAACAATGCCATCAAAGTGCGAGGTTTGGCATGCCACAAGACCAGGTCCAACCCACCATTTTTTTCTTTTAAAATGTCCTGTACCAAGTCAGGAAAATGGCCATTGTTATATCATAGTTCGTTTCTGTGTGTGTAACATTTTTACGTTGTGTTTCCGTTGTGTCGTTTGTTTTCTCCTATTTTTGAGTGTGAATTCACATTACTATAAGACGTGTCACGGTATTTTTCTATCCCAAATTCATGTATTTGGTTTTGATGTTATATTGGTTATTCTCATCGGATTTTGTCTAATGCTTAGTCCGTTGCTGTGTGTGTTACATTTTAATGTGGTGTCGT
Source organism: Mytilus edulis (assembly GCA_019925275.1). Taxonomy (NCBI): domain Eukaryota; kingdom Metazoa; phylum Mollusca; class Bivalvia; order Mytilida; family Mytilidae; genus Mytilus; species Mytilus edulis. Next base: position 80,598,102 of record CM034352.1, on the reverse strand, counting down.
TGTTCTCCTCTAATATTTAATGCGTTTCCTTCAGTTTTAGTTTGTTACCCCGATTTTGTTTTTTGTCCATAGATTTATGAGTTTTGAACAGCGGTATACTACTGTTGCCTTTATTTTTCAAATGTATGATTATTAATATTTCATGGAGGAGAGTTTAGTTCTGATGTCAAGTTCGTATCGCGGATTCTTTAAGCTATATATGATAACTGTCTGTCTTTTTTTTTTAACTTCTGCAAGGTTTCGAATAACATTGACCTCATTATCATGCATCATTTGGCAATGTTCTTTTTATGTTGTTTAGTCTATCGCTTATAGCTGTATATACCTGTATATATGGTATAGCGGCACAGTATTTGATGCATGGTGTACTTGTCTGTCTGCATGTTTCATATATGACGTCAATTGAATTTGATATATTGAATGATAGTTAGATGTCTGTGTCTAGCTGTCGGCCAGGGTTCATATACTGTCGACCTTGCGTTCCGAATTAATTGGCCAACCATAACTTTTACATTTGTCAGTTTCTAAGCCGTACGGGAACACATATATTTGGTGTATGGGATGTTTGTAGAGATATGTATGACATAGTTCATCTGACGATCTCTTTTTATGAACCATTGACAATCTTAAGCGTATTTGACACTTCTAGTAAAACCTTTGATATTACAGACGTTCGGCATTATATTATCTGGTATTCTTTATTCTGTAGTATATAGTTACCTCATTGGAAATCAATCCACATCTGCTACGTTAACGTTGTATATAAAGATACATAGAACTTTAAGAAAGTACCGGTGCACAACATTTTGGTTATCGTTCGCTCTCTCAAATTGTTCATAAAAGATGCTGTTTCTTTTTGCTATAAGTTTTTGGTTGATGTTTATCAATGTGGTTTAAACGTTGCATACCCATAGTATTGACTAAATATCGGCGGTCTGTCTGAATTGTACTAGACCGATTGTCAGAGCTGAATTTTTCACACTGATTTAGACACGTATTTAGTTGTGTGCTTTTTTTAACTTTCGAGGTATAGTGTTGAATTTGAAAAAAAATGATAGCTTTAATGTTCATTCTTATCAAAATAGTTACAGGCTTTTACCAGTTGCAGCTCTATCAAGTGGTAAAAGAAATATTGATTTCTGATTACTAGTATTAAGTCTGGTCACGCATTATCTTTCACTATCAAAATAATGCGTTGCCTGATCTTTCACGATCAAATTTGATGAAAATTCAACAAAATTCAAGGTTTCATAAACAAATTAACAGCCTCAAGGGAAGAAAATACTTTTATTTTACTATAATATCAGATACATCAAAGATTAAATTAAAAAAAATATCATGATATATTGAAATACGACCATTATAGATACAAATCATGCAAATAGACATGCATTGCGCCTTTTGTGTTTTTTCATAAAGTACTGTATATTTTCTTTATCTTATTGCACAGTAATGTTACATGAGTTGAACCATTTTGACAGACATAATTTTGGTTCGGATTTGTTTCGCGTTTTGAAAATTCAGCGATTTTTTCACAGAATCTGAACTAGAATTTACATTAAATGTCTTTCACGATCCGGTACTAGAGCTTTCACGATCGTCTCGCAATACTTGACCACTGTTAGATATTCTTTCACGATCAATTCTTTCGTTAAACCGAATGACACCCGTGAAAGTGGTTCTAGCAGCTTAAATATTAATTTTCTTGAACCCAATTATTGTAAGGATTTTAAATAACCGAAACGCATTTAATTTGGTCTTTTTAATAGAATTATGTAATGACCAAGTTGAATGCGTCAGAATGGTTTTGACTGCTGGGCTGACAGACGTTAATTATATAATAACTAGTATCAATTCAAGACCTTCTTACTGCCATTTAGTATCTGATAGATATGTAAAACGTACATTTATTCTTGAATGTATAAAAAGAATACCTATATTTTTTAATGAATTCCTAATAGATCGAAATATACATGAGATATTAACAACAAGGATGTGTCCATAGTACACAGATGACCCACTCACACTATCATTTTCCATGCTCAGTGGACCGTAACATTGGGGCCAAAACTCAAAATTGGCTTTAAAACCAGAAATTCATATTATTAGGACCACGTGTATGACGTTTTAAGTTGATTGGACTTCAACTTCATCAAAAACTACCATGACCAAAACTTTCACCTGAAGTGGAACAGACGAAAGAACGAACAAACGAACAATTAATCAAACGGACGAATGGACGAACGGACGCACAGACCGAAACATATAATGCCCATAAGTGGGGCATACTAAATGGGGAATACTAAATGGGACAAACAAATGGAAAAATTACTGAGGATGATGCTATGTTCTTACAAATTGAAAAAGTTGAAAATGTTTTATCTTTACCACATGAACTGTTAAAACATTGATATAACAATAACTGAATCTATACATATTTTTTCCTGGCCATATCCAATCTCCGATCGGCATCTGAGCTACGACTACAACTCGTACATATTTGAAACCAACTTTTGATATAACCTTGGAAGACATAATTGGTGGTATCATTGCATCTTTAGAGTTTCTAAGGCAACCATAAAATTCAGATTTGGTGCAATATCCCCACTCTCCTACAATAGAAATGTAATCAAGAAATAAAAGATATGATCATGAAAAGTGTGCAGATTCGTTTACCTTTACAATTTCTATTTACTTTTATTTGGTGCCTTATACCACAGTGTGGGAACGGAACTGTACGGTTTTCTAATAATTAGGTCATTCGGGAGACTGTCAAGCGGGGCTCCGACATTCGAAAAATAACAAGTTCCTTAATGAAAACTTTAATGACCTCTTATGTTACAATATAACGTTTCTGCTTCAAGTTTTGGTAGCTAAAACATTCTTTATGTAAATATAAACCAATGAAATAATAATAAAGATATATGCATCCAAACCCTTATGAAATTTAAAATGTTGCTGCAGCATTGCCGCAGCGTTGCGGCTTTAAAGCTGCAACCTAAACAGGTTGCCAGAGGATTGTTGCCGGAGTAGTGCCGGATGATGCTGCTAGCGGCATTGTTCTGGCATCATTGCGACACTAATTCCTTACAAAATTAATGAGCACCACAATATAGCCAGAAAATTTGATGATGTCATTTCCAGCGTTTTTAGCTATTCCCTGTACTAGTGTGTTAGAAATCCACCATGTTGCTTGTGATTATAATTGTATTGAAGAATTTGGTGTTCTAGCTGGGTTTTTTTTTGGATTTTGGAAGATTTGAAGACTTGTAAGTAAACTCATATCAAGTAATTGCATGTATAGAAAAGATCAATCTTGCATTGTGTATTTCAATAACATGGCCTAGCTCATCTGAGTTCACTATACATGTATCGGTGAAGTTTGTGTTGTTTTTTTTTTGCAGCAGTTTAATGGCATACTTGTAGTTTGGTAAATAACACAATATTATTTGCTAAACTTAGGGCACATTAAAAATTTTCATTATTTTTTATGCAAATACCGCTGACATTTATTTTATGTGCCTGTGCATACAAATTTATAATGCATCATCATCGGAATGCATGTCATATATATATATGCATTGACAACTTGTTTTTGCCGGCACAATACACTTTATACAAAGCACGGCCTATTCGCATGTTTTGTCACTAAAATGATGAAAGAATATAGCCGTATTAGCGCCGCAACAGCGCCACAATCATAATGCCAGAAAACTAATTTGCATACGAAATACGCTATAGCCGCATCTGTGCCGCAACATGATGCCAGAATATTGCCGCAACGGTGCCAGAATATAGCCGCAATTATGGTGCCAGAAAACTAATTTGCATACGAAATATGCTATCGCTGCATCGAAGCCGCAACAGTTTGCAGCAACAAAGCCGCAGCATAGCCATACTGCTGCCGCAACTATGTGCCAGAGGGCTTATATTTCCATAAGGGAATGTTTACCTAAGAATGGTGGAGCTCCGTGTATAATGATCAAAATTGTCATACAACAGCGATCAAAAATGTCAAATAAACATCGAAAATCAATGGTTACTACCAGAATTTACACATGTACCTTTTCTGATATATAGTCTTACCTGTCTAAAGGTTTCAAAGCCATTGTCCAACTAGAAATCCTTTACGCTTTGCACACAGCCATCATATATTCTCTCTCGCAAAATCAATATTGTTAATTAAAGTTATATATTAGCTTATAAAGGGCTTATTTTTGTTTTGTAAAATGTATCACATTTAAAATAATCGAAACATAAAAGCATCAAACGGAAAAGAGATGGGTTTCCACACTATAATTCTTTACCCGGTTTAAGATGAAGTACACCACTTCTTACAAATGTGTTCGTTGGTTCTGGGGAAAAAATTTGAAATTCCCAGTTCCGAAGAGTAAAAAAAAACCGACAATTATTTTTACAATGGAAACTGATTATTTTCTTGTATTCTAAACAATACGTCATATGTTTGTTTTTATAGTGATTAAGATTATTAAACAATGTTGACTGCTGTACCCCTATTCTGACATTTTTACCTATTATGTCTGTTTGTTCTATTCACACATCGTTGTCAATATAATGGAATATGGTGCGACTCTCATACAAGTGATAGGTGTATCTAACTTTAAAACCAGGTTTAATCAACGAAATTCTACATAAAAAAATGCCTGTGCCAAGTCAGGAATATGACAATAGTTATCCATTCGTTTGATGTATATGAGCGTATGATTTTGCATTTGATTAGGGACTTTCCTTTTTGAATTTTCCTCAGAGTTCAGTATTTTTGTGATTTTACTACTATTTTTATTCATACGTTGCAGAATACAATTCTCTTTTGCTGCATTGAAGACCCATTGGTGGCCTTCGGCTGTTGTTTGCTCTATGATCGAGTTGTTGTCTTTTTGACACATTCCCTATTTCCATTCTCAATTTTATCTTTATATACAACAAAAGAAAGTAGTATTCATGTATGTCCAAACCTTACACAATAGTGAATATATTTTTGTAATGACACACGTTTAGATTTGATACCATCTTGACAAGAAAATGTCGAGTCTCGAGCACTCTTTCGGTCTATTGTTCAAACATTTTGCTTTCAAATTTTAAACAAGTGGAATGACCATTGATATATTCAAACAGTTCTGATCAATTTAATTATTTCTATAGTTAGTATTTTTCAAAATATAGTTTTTTTATCAAATTAAGTATATCAAAATAACAAAATAAGTTATTTTTTAAACGCATTGTATTGCCCTTTGATTGAGGTCCATATGAATAGACAAAAACAATATAACAATCACCATACCCCACCACCAAAAGCTGAGATTTCATTCTTCCATTTGCTTTTCTATCTTCAAATATTGGCTGAAGTCCTATCAGTGGTGACTTGGATGTTAGCCCAACTGAATTTAAAAAAAAAAAATGTGCATTAGTAGTAGGCTACTGGTGACGTGTTCTGTACTGGAGCTTCCACATTCTACATGTCAAAAGTTGAATTACAGCATTTTCATAATGCTAGCAAAACAAAGGTTTGATTGACTTGCTTGCTTTGTATAATTTGTATACATGTTTGCTCAAGCATTTATATGTCAAAAGGTGAATGAATTGAATTTTCAAATTGTGAATAATAAACAAAACATAATGAAAATAAAAATAACGGGTGGGTCTAAAATGTATATATAATATTGTATTATTTCTATCAACTATGAAATGATTCAAAAGTTAACTTATTTTGGAAAACATGTATGCATTGTGATGTCACTTAACACTTAAAGCTTAATTCAACAATATTTACCTTGACAAAAGTTACAATACTTCTGACAGTTTTTGTTGATCCATACTCTGTAAGCTGTACATACCTCGGCTCCAAAAACTGCACAGTCTCAGATCTTGTTTTCACATGTTCCTGTTGACTGGGCTAAAGTTGTATGTAGAGTTTCTGTTCAAGAAAAACAAATTGTTTCTTTTCCATGTGTCGTTATTATGATTGAATGTCTATTTAGTTTAATATCAAAATGGCAAAATTAAAACTTAATTTTTTTTAAAACGTACTGTATTTCATTTTGAGTGTGAGGGTTACATGAATTGAAAAAAAATATAACAAACATCATACCCCTCTACCAAAAAATGAGATTTCATTCGTCCATTTGCTTTTGTCAAAATCATTAGTATCGAAAGTATCTTCAAATATAAGCTGAAGTTCTCCTGTTATTGGTGGCTTGAGTGTTAGCCCGGCTGAATAGAGAAAATTTACAATAGTAATAGTTTACTTGTTACATGTTCTGTCTACTGGCTTCCCCTTTCTGCATGTCAAAAGTTGAATTGGTGCGTTTTAGGTTTGTGTATACGAAACAACACAAAATTAAAATAATGGGAGGGGCTTCTATATGTTTATGATATTGAGTTATTTCTATCATCTATGAATTTATTCAGATAACTGATTTTAGAAAACTTGTGTGCATTGTGATGTGACTAAACACTTGCTATTAAACATCAATCTTAATCTCTGTACAGTATGAGACCTTGTTTCACATGTTCCTGTTGACTGAGCCAAAGTTATATGCAATGTTTGGTATTACATCCCAGCTCCTTTGTTCTAACAGGGGTGATCTGAGCCGGATCACCACAGTTTAAGTTTCTTTGTTCTGCATGCTTTCCTTTGTTCTGTAACATTTTGGCGGGAATGTCAAATCCAGTATAAAACTTATAATTAATTATATGGAGAAGACTATCTATCAAAATTCACGTAGAAAAAATCCAGTGTATATGCTGGGATTCGAACTGAAGAACTTTCGCATATCAAGCCACAACACATACCACTTCACCAGGATGACTGGATACGAACTATCAGAAATTTAACATACTTAAAGGAAGTAAGATCTTTTTAATAACTGGGGCGAGTTGGCAGACCTTTACTCAGTGGGGTTTAAACCCTTTTCGTTAAATAAATGAGTTGTCAGACTGATTGTTCAATTTGATTTTACACTTTTTTAAAGTTGAGCTAGTCGGTTACTAGAGTGGGGCGATCTTTTCATAAAGTGGCGATATAGTATGGGCCGATTGGTCAGTGGGGCGAGTTAACATTGTTTGATATCTACTCATTGTGTTAGGGGGTCAAAAAGGGTATACATCATATAGTAATATATAAAGTATATAATAATGGTTGTGTGGCGTTCTAAACTAGATTTTATGAATTGTAAATGGTTTTTCGTCTAATCTAAAACAGCTGGGATGTAAAATAGTTATCCCATTCGGACTTGGTGTGTCGGTGTAAGATCACCCTCTGGCCTAGCTCCGGCAATCGGGATGATCTTACACTGACACACCGCATCCTTATGGGATAACAATTAAGGTGCAATTGTTAAACTTACCCAAAAGGTAGGACTCATCCGTCTTAACTCGTCTAATACCACTATATACACTTGCCCAAATGAAAGGACATATCAGTCTTGACTCATCCCATGCCATTATATAAACTTAAGCAAAAGGTAGGACATATCAGTCTTGACTCATCCCATGCCATTATATAAACTTAAGCAAAAGGTAGGACATATCAGACTTGACTCTTCCCATGCCATTATATAAACTTACGCAAAAGGTAGGACATCTCAGACTTGACTCTTTCCATGTCATTTAATAAATTTACCTAAATAGAAGGACACATCAGTTTTGATTTTGTAATATAACCAGTAGTACACCGTGTCGCCAGAGCAACATTCCAGAAGCACCTGCATACGGGGTATATATCTCCCAATTGATACGATATTCCCGTGCTTGCATTTCCATTCATGATTTTCTTGATAGAGGGTTGCTGCTCACAAGGAAGCTGTTAAACCAAGAGTTCCAAATGGTGAAGTTGAAATCATCCCTTCGTAAATTTTACAGACGCCATCACGAGTTGGTTGACCGTTATGGAATAACCGTTTCACAAATGATATCGGATATGTTCCTTACGTCGTAACTACAATCCCCTTCCCTTTCATGAATGTGACCTATTGTATTAGACTATTTACCGGATTTGTTATCACATAAGCAACACGACTGGTGCCACATGTGGAGCAGGATCTGTTTACCCTTCCGGAGCACCTGAGATCACCCCTAGTTTTTGGTGGGGTTCGTGTAGTTTATTCCTTAGTTTTCTATGTTGTGTCATATATACTACTATTGTTTGTCTTTTTCATTTTTAGCCATGGCGTTGTCAGTTTATTTTCGATTTATGAGTTTGACTGTCCCTTTGGTATCTTTCGTCCCTCTTTTACTTGTGCGTTGCTCCATATCATGTATTTTAGCGCATTCTTAAACATGTTGTTTGAAATTTTCTTACAAGTACAACGGTCGATATTAGAGTGTAATAAAGCATGTTATCAAAGTAGCATTTTAAGCAGTATCCACATGTCCCTTTCGGAGCACCTAAGATCACGTCAGATTTGGTTAGGGTTTGTGTTGTTTAGTGTTTCGTTTTCTATTTAGTTTTGCAGTGTATTGTTGTTTGTCTTTTTTGTCCTTTCCTTTTCTTTCCATGGCATTATCAGTGTTCGTTTTCAACTAAAGAGTTTAGTACTCTCTTTTGTATAGCTTTCGCCACTCTTTTAGAAATGGATATCGTACAGAAGAAAATAGAACCTTAACAGATGGACAAGAGCATCTTTTATAAAATTATTCAAAACATCAAATATATTTGACTTTTGTTTATAGTATCAGAGAAACAGACTTACCTATATTATCATAGAAGCAGAATAAACCACGAAAACTTATCTGTGATCACTGATCAATGAGGTAAAGGTCAGATTAACCTTGCCAGGAGGACATGTACAGCTGGCAATCATTCCATACATCATAGTTGACTTACTTCTTATGGTATCAGAGAAGCAGAATAAACCAGGAACTCAATCAGTTAATGAACCATGAAAACAACCACAAGGTCAAATGACCTGTACTATAAAAATATGGAGAATGATTGTCAAGAAGACGATTATTCAACAGAGTTCAAATAAGAGGATACAAGCAATTAAAAGTCGCTGTACAGACTTCAACAATGAGAAAAGTCCATACTGTGTTATTACAGGTATCCGATTAGCAAGGTCAATATGCTATGTTGATCTAAACTGATAAACATACATACATGCATCTTGACCTATAATGGTTTACTTTTATAAATTGTGACTTGGATTGTCTCATTGGCAATCATACCACATATTCCTATATCGATCTACTATCTGTTCATCAACATTGTCAACAAATATTCTCTGATGTTACATTTTTCTATAACTAGATCAGAGATGTTAATTAATTATGTTAGTCCTGATAATGGTTATTTGGTCGGTAAGACTGACAAAACAAGGATGAGTTCCAAATTAAAATTCCATATCTTTTTGATTGGTTTGTTGAGTTTGAAAAATGTCAATCTTAATTGTATTTTACCACTGATGGCAAGCAAATTGTTGAAACTAGTGACATAGATTACATAATTGAATACTTACAGCTCTTAAGATAAAACCCAATATTTTACACATTTATCATTAGAATAGAAAATAGATAGGGGGAATGTGTCAAGACAACAAACAGGCCTTAAAGCAGAAGACAGGACAAGGCCACCAATGGGTCTTCAAAGCAGCAAGAAATCTCTGCATTCTGAGTCTATCTTTAGCTGGCCCTTATAAAAAAAATATACATACTAATTCAGCGAATTGGACATCATACTATTCTCCAGAAACATACAAATGAACCTAAATAAAAAAAGAGACCTAACAAAGGCTAGAGGACAATGCAGAATAAACAAACACACAGCAAAATACATCTGTATTAAAGCTCAGATCAAAAGAATTCGAGTCTGATATTAGAATAGGTAACAGAAGATACACGCATTCTGCAAGTTGCTGGACTGATGGATGGACAGACAGAAGGATTGACAGAGTGTAGACAAAAGTCCCCTTTTACTTCCTTGGTAGGGGACTGATTAAGCAAAATGACAATGATTATCATAATTCACAAAGAACTTCTGGCAGTTACTGACATACCATCTCCAGACTTTAAACTAATTGAAAGATTATGTCTTCATTATAAGAAATCAACCACTTATTAGGGGTTAAGTATCATGCCATCATAAATTATATGAGAAGAACATAACCTGTATCGATCATGCCAACATTTGTTTTTTTTTAACAACTTGAGATGTATACACACCATAAGATGGTGACACAAAAGTCAACATCTAAAATTAGATAATTAACAATAGGAACTAAAAAAATACCTCTTTTATTGTTTCTGCATATAGATACATCTATTTAGATTGGTAAATTAGGGTTCATCTTAATTTGTGAATTAATACTATTAGAAATAATTGAAACTTTCTATAAAAGATAATGGAATGTTTCTTTATTATTTAAATTACTTTTTCCACAAAAAAAATAAAATATGATGAACACATACTTTTAGAACCTTAATAAAGATTTGTCATGTTCTGAATATTTTTTAATAATTTTCTGATTTTTATATGGAGCAACAATAAATACTTATTCAGCATTGCATGTTATTTGATATTACTGGTAGTCACTATCTGAAAGTCTAAATAAAATATTTCCGCAGTCATTTTACTTAATAAACAATGATGGATGTTTTTTTTCTTCCACTTTATCTTTAATAAAAAAAATAATGGTAGAAAAATTGGGTATTCATTTTCCATGTTTTTTTCAGCCTAAATTATTTGTTATGTATTGACTTCTTTATCCCAAAAAGACAATAAAAAATATATTTCCAGATCTGCAGTACAAGTATCATAAAGATATTTTTCATCAAGCAAAGATTCATAATTTTTTTTAACAATACAAAGAATCAGGCTCTCACCTCTTATCAGAAGGTAAACTGATAAAAGTCATAATCTTATAAAAATATAAAATAGAATATACATATAAGTGATTTTGCAAATTTTGATTTTTAGCACACATATGCATAGCCTTCAACTTTCAAAAAAGTTTCCATTTCGTATCTCCCTTTTCAAAACTCTAAAATATTCTACATATATCATTTATATACATTTATTTTTGAAATACTTACTTCTTTACAAAAAGTAAAGTTATGAATTTCATTATTCATCAGATTTAAAATAACAAATATGGTTAAAAGCTTTCCTACAGTGGGTAACCACCATTGTTAGGTGTATGTGTACTTTTATGATAACATGTGTACTTTAGATGGATACATGTGTACTTTAGATGGATCCATGTGTACTTTAGATGGATCCATGTGTACTTTAGATAGATACATGTGTACTTTAGATGGATACATGTGTACTTTAGATGGATCCATGTGTACTTTAGATGGATACATGTGTACTTTAAACAGATACATGTACATTAACAGCTTTGTTGTTAAAAACAAAAATCGTCAAACTTAAATACAAAATAATGAATAATGAATAATATCTAAGTCAATAAAAAGTCTTTGAAAAAAACAAAATCACAAAAATACTGAACTTAGAGGAAAATCAATTCTGAAAGTCCATAATCACATGGCAAATTCAAATAACAAAACGCATCAAAAACAAATGGACAAGAACTGTCATATACCTGACTTAGTACAGGGATTTTCAAATGTAGAAAATGGTGGATTAAACCTGGTTTTATAGCGCTAATCCTCTCACTTTGATGACAATCTCATCGAATTCCGTTATATTTTACATTGATGCGTTAATTAAACAGACACAATAAATAAAATTGTCAAAATATGGGTACATCAGTCATCGTATAACAATTTTAAAAGGAGCAATTAAACAGAACACAAAAAACATCTATCTACAAACACATTCATTAAGTACCAATAATCATTACATTAAGTGAAACAAGTTAGCTTTAACTATTCAATAGTGGTGACAGTGGTGTTAAACACCAAATAATCAATCAATCATATTATCATGAGGAAGTACAAAGCACAAAAATAATGTTATGTAATATTTGGAATGTTTAAACATTGAAAACAAATAAACATAAGTTTAAACATATAACTAACATTTGAAAAAATGACATATGGCTTGAAAAATGAAATGCTTAATTCATATTTCAAGTGAGTCAAAATGTAGATGACTTAAAAAATAAACTGGTCAAAGCCGGAGGAGGGGCTCCCCATTGATCCACCACTGATAACATACATAAGTTTTGAAACATTCAAAACAAACATTACATATTCAAACACATACTATAATACATTAATATTTGTACAAACATACTTTTTTATTTGAATAAACAAAAACAAAAATAAACAACAGCACAATTAAAAATCATGTTCATGGATTTCAGGATGTTTGTGAAAAGTTGTAAAAAGAAAATAGGAAATAATGACATGTTTTATTACAAATTTTTAAATATGTTTACTGTCTGTAGATGACATTATTGAGAGATTTTTAAATATGTTTACTGTCTGTAGATGACATTATTGAGAGATTTTTAAATATGTGTACTGTCTGTAGATGACATTATTGAGAGATTGTTATATATGGAAGTCTCAAACTCTCCTTAACAGATCTAGAGATTTACAAATTTAATAAACAGAAAAAATATTATATAGGAATATAAAAAGATGTAAAAACAAGAGTGCACACACTGAAATGTCTCGCCTTCTTTTCTTATCATTGATATTATGTTGATAGTCCTAAGTATAAAGCTGTATTACAACTGTCACATAAACGTTAAATTAACCAAGATAACTAAACAAAGACCAATGAACCATGAAAATGAGGTAAAGGTCAGATGAACCATGTCAGGCTGACATGTACAGCTAACAATGCTTCCATAAAACAAATATAGTTGACCTAATACTTATAGTTTAAGAAAAATAGACCAAAACACAAAAACTTAAGACTGAGCAATGAACCGTGAAAATGAGGTCAAGGTCAAATAAAACCTGTGCAACTAATATATAAATCATAAAATATTTCCATACACTAAATATAGTTGACCTATGGCGTATAGTATCAGATAAAAAGACCAAAACTCAAAAAACTTAACTTTGACCACTGAACCATGAAATTGAGGTCAAGGTCAGATGACATCTGTCCGCTAGACATGTTCACCTTACAATTATTCCATACAACAAATATAGTAGACCTATTGCATAAAGTATGACCTATGGCGTATAGTATCAGATAAAAAGACCAAAACACAAAAACTTAACTATAACCACTGAACCATGAAAATGAGGTCAAGGTCAGATGACACCTGCCAGTTGGACATGTACACCTTACAGTCCTTCCATACACCGAATATACTAGCCCTATTGCTTATAGTATCTGAGATATGGACTTGACCACCAAAACTTAACCTTGTTCACTGATCCATGAAATGAGGTCGAGGTCAAGTGAAAACTGTCTGACGGGTATGAGGACCTTGCAAGGTACGCACATACCAAATATAGTTATCCTATTACTTATAATAAGAGAGAATTCAACATTACAAAAAACTTTTTTTTCAAGTGGTCACTGAACCATGAAAATGAGGTCAAGGACATTGGACATGTGACTGACGGAAACTTCGTAACATGAGGCATCTATATACAAAGTATGAAGCATCCAGGTCTTCCATCTTCTAAAATATAAAGCTTTTAAGAAGTGAGCTAACACCGCCGCCGCCACTGCCGCCAGATCACTATCCCTATGTCGAACTTTCTGCAACAAAAGTTGCAGGCTCGACAAAAACCATAGAATTGCTTAAAAAAATAATTTAACAATTAACATCAATCTAGGAAATATTAATTCTAAATCTGAATTTTTGGTCAAGATCTCTCTTTTCAAATGGGTACCAGAAGATCCAATTAACATCCCATATATTGTTATACAAGTTAAAGGCCATTCCATTGACCTCCTTTATTGGTTTTAATGGTAGTGGAATAGGACTGACATAATGTTGTGGAGTCAGTACATTTACTAGTGCTACATCATAAGATAAAATCTCTAGTCCTTTACAATTACTGTCTGTGTAGTATACTCCTTTGTCTACAGCTGAAAAAGGAAAATAATATAACATGAAATACTTAATTTATAGTCTCAGTGTATGTGAAAAATTGAATGACATTCAAATGTTACACACACATTTTGAATACTGTAAAATTAAGAAAATTTTACAATGTTTAGGTTTTATTTGCGTCTGAAAATCTGAGTATAATGGCAAAGGTGTCAGAAAAATAAAAACTTAATTCACAGTTATTAAAATAAATATTTACATTAAAGATTTGTATCTTTTGAAGGTAACAATTCATCATTATCTCAACCACAAAATTCATGAAAATAAGTATGTAACTTTCTAAATAAATTCATAGTAAATTTATCAATTTTACCATGCTGCCTTTGACTGCCATTGAGTATAACATTTAAAGGGTCAATCATCTGTCCCAGTTTGTGAAGTTTCCATGACATGTCTGTATTCTGTACTGGTTGGAAAACAAAGTAAATGGATTCTGGTAACCTGGTTGGTGCTTTCTTAAACCACTGTAAGGTAACGTCTACGCCTAAAAATTGAATACGGGGTAATTTTATTTTAATTAATTTTTTTAGAATTAGTGTATTTTTCAAATCACACTACATGTACTGCAGTTCTGAAAACTTTTCATGAAGCTAATAAGTGAAACTTGGCCAAAACTGTCAACATTAAAGAAAAAAAACAATTGATCAATGGAAAATTCCCCTAATAATAATAAAAATGCATGAATCTTACGCTAAATGTGTGAGACTTGGCAGCTCTGCTGCTGTCTGTGATGTAAATTTTGTTTAACAAAAGTCAGTATTAAACTAGAGATTAATAATACAAAATACTTAAGCATATCATACATTTAGCTGTCTTTTTATCAACATCTGCAAATACAAATTGGCCTGTATTTTAGTTCATTTCAATCTGGTAAATTCTATAGTTAAAGATACCAGAAGGTGAGTAATGATAGAATACTAATACCTAAGCCAGTATTTTGATTGATTTCATCCATGTATTTGACTGTTATAGAAACTCACCACCTAAGCCAGTATTTTGATTGATTTCATCCATGTATTTGACTGTTATAGATACTCACCACCTAAGCCAGTATTTTGATTGATTTCAGCCTTGTATTTGACCTTCATAGATACTCACCACCTTGGTCAGTATTTTGATTGATTTTAGCCTTGTATTTGACCTTTATAGATACTCACCACCTTGGCCAGTGTTTTGATTGATTTCAGCCTTGTATTTGACCTTCATAGATACTCACCACCTTGGTCAGTATTTTGATTGATTTTAGCCTTGTATTTGACCTTTATAGATACTCACCACCTTGGCCAGTATTTTAGTTGATTTCAGCCTTGTATTTGATTGTTATAGATAGTCACCACCTTGGCCAGTGTTTTTGTTGATTTTAGCCTTGTATTTGACTGTTATAGATACTCACCACCTTGGCCAGTATTTTTGTTGATTTCAGCCTTGTATTTGACCGTTATAGATACTCACCACCTTGGCCAGTGTTTTGGTTGATTTCAGCCTTGTATTTGACTGTTATAGATACTCACCACTTTGGCCAGTGTTTTGATTGATTTCAGCCTTGTATTTGACAGTTATCGATACTCACCACCTAAGCCAGTATTTTGGTTGATTTCAGCCTTGTATTTGACTGTTATAGATACTCACCACTTTGGCCAGTGTTTTGATTGATTTCAGCCTTGTATTTGACTGTTATAGATACTCACCACCTTGGCCAGTGTTTTGGTTGATTTCAGCCTTGTATTTGACTGTTATAGATACTCACCACCTTGGCCAGTGTTTTGGTTGATTTCAGCCTTGTATTTGACAGTTATCGATACTCACCACCTAAGCCAGTATTTTGGTTGATTTCATCCTTGTATTTGACCATTATAAATACTCACCACCTAAGCCAGTATTTTGATTGATTTCATCCATGTATTTGACCCTTAAAGATACTCACCACCTAAGCCAGTATTTTGATTGATTTCATCCAGGTATTTGACCATTATAGATACTCACCACCTAAGCCAGTATTTTGATTGATTTCAGCCTTGTATTTGACCTTCATAGATACTCACCACCTTGGTCAGTATTTTGATTGATTTTAGCCTTGTATTTGACCTTTATAGATACTCACCACCTAAGCCAGTATTTTATTTGATTTCAGCCTTGTATTTGACCTTTATAGAACTCACCACCTAAGCCAGTATTTTGATTGATTTCAGCCTTGTATTTGACCGTTATTGATACTCACCACCTAAGCCAGTATTTTGGTTGATTTCATCCTTGTAATTGACCGTTATTGATACTCACCACCTAAGCCAGTATTTTGGTTGATTTGAGCCTTGTAATTGACCGTTATTGATACTCACCACCTAAGCCAGTATTTTGATTGATTTTAGCATTATATTCTACAGTTATAGATACAGGACAGCCATACTCAGACATACAGGAATGGTCCACAAATGTTGCCATCATTACAAAGTTACATTTTGAACCTGAAAATAAGTAACTCCATTAGTTATTACATAAAATGCACATAATAAATCTATATTAAACCGACCTGCTCTGTGGTCTTGTGGTAGTGGCCTGCCTTGAGTGAGGGAGGTCATGGGTTTAATCCTTGCCCATGTCAAGACAAAGAAAGCTTGACTTTAGTTAGAATAATGTATGATGGTAGGATTATACATGCCTTCTTTTTGTTTTTTTCCACATGAATTAGCACCTTTTAAATCTGACTCAGGGTATAGATCTAGTACAAAGCAGGGTTCATAAAAATGTCCCAATAACATATTTCAATCCTAATATGCATGAAATATTTGTCAGTGGATGCTAAACATAAAGGATGCTTTAAACATGTTTAACTTTCATTGTAATAAACTTGAACCAGAGATTGAAAGATAATATTGCTTTTTCAAACTTTACTTTACTGTGGATTCATTAATAGTTTTGGACACCAATTAGCGTGATTTTGTGGGTCAAGGTGAACTATGAAAAGTTCTAAGAAATACAAATTTTCTATAGGCTAATATGCAGATTTTGGTAAATTTTCAAAATCAAATATCCACGAAAATTACAAGTTTTCCTCAATTCACAAAATTGGAACTCAGAAAATAAATGAATCTTCATTAATTTATATTGTTTTATAAAGCCAAAGTACATGATTGACAAATTCTTATGTAAAATATCAAGTTATTGTCATATTTTTTTAAGTATCAAAACAACTTCCATGGGCCTTACTTTGTGTGTTTAATAGAAGAGACTCTTACCTCTGAAGAGATCTGTCATTTTCATCTTCCATATTTTACTCTCTGGTTTTGCATTAGCTGACATATTAGGTTTTCCTATTCCCAATTGGAAATGTTTAGAATATGGATAGCTGCCATTAAAGTAGTCAAAATCTGATTGGTTTAAAGACTGGTATGCAAATCTGCCTATTGGATTTGAGGCAGATGCCCAATCTCTCTGTAAAAATAACAGATATATTGATAAAGAATTTTTATTATCAAAATGTCAACCTTTTTTAATCTTTAAATTACAAAATACTGTCAATACCTTGAACTTCCTTAATGTGTATCCTAAAAACTTATCAATATGAAAATACAAATAGTTTTATCCAAAAATTCTCATTTAGTTTACATTTTGTACAAACATATGGAATTGATTAACTGTTATCAAATTTCTTGTAATCATTTTATTTTGTAAACTGTAGGTTTCCATTAAGTAGGTTGTGACCTCTTTGTAGCATTGATTATTAGCAGAATTCTTAATCTGTAAAGGAAAAGGTCCAGTAAGGGCCGGTTTTGGCCTAAAATTTCAAGTTCATCTGACAAAAGAATTTTAGACACTTTTTAAACACTTTATAAGTGTCTTTTTTAAGTTGATTCAATAAGTATATGTAAAAGATTTAAACTGATTTACTTATTAAAAACGCCCTTATTCTAGCTTAAATATGGAAATCTATCAAACATGTCAAAAATTATCACTTTTTCAGATGGTTTTTTGTCAAAAATGAAAATGGCCCCATCCGTGTTCTTCCTCAACCTTTATATATGTTATGTCTTATCATCAAATACAACTTACATTTCAATATTAAAAATGAATACGAATGCGGCCACTTTCATTTAAGACGAAAACCGTCTAAAATATTACTAAATTGCTAAAATTGTGAAGATTTCAGTAATTAAGCATGACTTAATGATGCTAGTACCTGATATATGTGCATTGTATTGTCAAACACAGTCCATATTTATTTAGCAGAAGAATTCTACTGTCCAATAAATAACTAAAGGTATACATTTTAACATTTTGTAAAACTGCTATAATTTGGGGCCAAAAAGGGGTCTTACTGAACCTACTCCTTTTATTGTGATGCAATTATTTATTTCTTTTTGGATAAAAAAGAAAAATGAATAAAAAGAACCTTAGTAATTGGGTCCTTCAAACTTATTATAGTTCCTTCATCATCAAACTGTAGGGAAAACCCATTTGTACATTCTTGTGCTGCTAACATGTCCTTAACTTTTACTAATCCTGTGGAAAAAAACAACAGCAATATTCAACAAATGTATTCTTTTTTTTTACTATGTAATTAGAAATCCATCGGCATGAATTGTTTCCCTTATTTATTAATTAGGATTGACATGCATTTACATAGTAAATGAGCAAGCAGAAAGAGAAAATTAATATCTGTACATAATGTATATTATCTGTAACTTTTACAAATCTTTAAATTATATTAAATCTATTGTGAATCTAGAAACTTTAAAATGAATAGTTATTTTTAAACAAAAATGGGTTAAAATGCCTATATATCACATTCAAATTATCATGCTTGGCCTAGGCAGCAGGCCTAGTGTCCAGTTAAGAACCAGCCTACAATAGACTATTTTCAAATTACCGACTTTCGACTCTGGTTTATATTACTTTTCGACAGATTAGCTACAACATCCTGGTACTCAGTCAATTAAGAGCTTTACTAAAAAGTAAAATAAAACATTTAATCGGTGTAATTTGAGGGGAAATTTTACTATTTTTCGATGAGTTTGTCGTGTAAAGAAAATATGAAGCAGTATATTTTCTCAAAGAATTGTACAGATTCAAAGCTTGATTTTACTTCTTTACGTTGCTCCAACTTGACCTGGTACCAGGATGTTCTAGGTAACCTGTGGAAAAATTGAGTAACTTTGGAGTCAAAAGTTGGTAATATGAAAATAGTCAATTGACAAATTTCTTTTATTTTCATTTACTTTCATCACATAGACTCAGATTTCAGTGCCTGAGATAATTATTTAACATACCAGGTTCTGTATCACATGGATTTATCAGGGGTAATGACAGATTTATGATTTTATCTAATTTGTATAAACAACAGTTAAAAGAGTGTTAAGCCCACTGCTTTGAAAAGGACAGTTTGTCGCTGGAGTAAAGAGAAAAAACATGTGTTAGATTGTGTAATAACAGAATGAAACTGGTAATTGGCAAAAAGACTATGTCGTATTGACAGTGATATGAGAGTCTGAATTATTTTTGATTTATGATATGTAAAAAAAATTTAAATTGTAATAAGTTTTACACAATCATAAAGCATATTTATAAAAAAAAAAAAATCCCCGTTTATGTTGTGCATCATAACATTTAATATTACAAAAATGCAAAAGAAAATATCTTTATATATTATATACTGTGAATTCATTCATTTTCATTGGTTTTAATTTTTGTGGATTAAAGAAAATGGGCACACCTATGGATATATAATTTCCAGGATTTCTGAAGTCTGCATACAGCCTTTTAACAACAAATTCCATGAAAAATTGGTTTCAAACAAATAATAATGAATTCACTTTTAAAGCATTGTGAATACTAGTTTACCTACCAGTTATATCTGGTTTCCTGGCATCAATCTGTGATAATTCATACTTCATCTGTGTAGCTAAGGTGTGTGATCCAAGGGCATCTATTGCCATATAACTAAAGTTTCTCTGCTCTTGCCAGGATAATACACCATTTGTTAAATTTATATCTGAAATATAGATGATTAATATTTCTAAGGGGCATAACTTTCTCTGTTCTTGCCAGGATAATACACCATTTGTTAAATTTATATTTGAAATAAAGATGATTATTATTTCTCAGGGGCATAACTCTTGAAATCATTGATTTAACAAGACTTGAACATATGAGAGCACTAACAATGCATTTTCCACTATTATTAATATTTCCAAGGGGCATAACTCTTTTTAAAATGGTTGATCGGGATTGGTTTTCAAAAAGTTTTCTGGAACATAAACATATGATATAGTTATTTAAAAAAAATCTAGCATGTATTATACAAGTGACAGCACTAGCAAGACAGAACAGAAAGACGCACAGATAGACACAACTTTGAACAATAAGCAGATACTTGGTATTTTATCAGTAAATTCAGAGTTCTCAAAAATGGTGGTATGAAGGTTTTGACTGCCAAAACTCTGCATAGGACTGACACAATTTTAGTATTCTGTAATAGAAATAATAGAGATGACCAGCAGATTTTTAGATTTAATAAAAAATAAAATACCTGGTACATTTTAGTGTTTTATGTGACCTAAAATCCAAGAATCTTTTCTTCCCTGTTAACAAAAAAAGATTTAAATAAATAGATCAGTAGATAGAGATTTCCCATCAACTTAGATATATATGATGACATGAATAAACCACCACACAATTGTTTAAATCATACTGTATTTAAATCTTACTTTTCTTCTTATTGTCCAGCATGGCATAAAATTTATCATTGGTCCAATGTACACTGTCAAACACACTACTCAGACCCCAAGTGTGTTCTCCTAACTTTAACATCAATACACTGGCATTGTATATTCTGTTATCTGACAATGAACAACCTAAAAAGACAATGAAAATAAAAAAAGCTGAATTAACATCTCTGGTTTATTTGTAATTTTTATTTGACTTCTTTATAGCTATATATTGATGATGAGTAGCAATACTTTGGACTGGTCTTATTTCTACCCTAGTTTTCACTTTAGTTGGTGTTTGTATTGGTCTTGTCTTGTATACTTAAGAATGTATTGCCTTTTTAAATTTTTAGCAGGTCATAATATCAGGTTACTGTCTTTAAATACAAGAGGAGGAATTTCCTGATAAACTCTTTAAACCAAAGACAGAAAATCAACATGTTTGGTCTCCAATCTTTAAGATTTTTCTGGTTTATTGTAACATTAAGTAAGTTCACATCTTTCAAAGGTATATGTTACTAGTATATGTAAACCTTGAATCGAAGACTTGGCTGTCTGCAGTGGAATAATTATGGTTTGTAATTTGAAAGGCCAGATATATGGTAATGATGCAAGTATTTTCTAAGCTTTACACAGCCTCTTTTTGAAAGCTAGCTCTGAATAACATGTTTTCAGCTATTGAAAAGCACATAATCTCTCATTGGCAGAAATGATGTTTATATTAGATGTAGGCTTTGCATACCTGAGGACCATATCTGAGATGACTACATCAGATTTACATAGAAGTGATTAAAGTTATGATTTTCTCTTTTCTCTTGTTCTTAGCAATTAGTTTTGATAAAATATGAATCTTATCTCAATTTTTTCAGATGCAGTAACTCTTTCAGAAGATGTTTCATAGCTATGGATTTGAAATGAAATCTTAATGTTGTCTTTTTTTTTTGTCTCATCACTGCTTTTGTATGGCAATATGAATGACTTTTCCACATCTTTCCTTTTTCTGGTTTTAATGCCAAAAGCCATTTTTGCTTTTATGTTTTTTATTTAACAAGAAAATATTATTTCCATTACCAGTTTCTATTTCTAGACATTTCGATCTAGCTCTCATCAAAGCCCTCATTTCTGCAACTTTCCTGGGATCAGATCCTGTTCCCTCTATCCATGTGTCTCCAAATTCTTTATCAATAATAGGAAGCTTATCTTTGATTGGCTGAAGAGCTTCAACAAAATCTTCAAATGGTGTTGCCTGTACATCAGCTCCTGGAAACTGGGATCTGGCTATCTCATAGTATAATAATACTTCCTGAAACACAATGTTGTTGCTATTTCAAGAATCTCTTAATACTGTGTGTTCAATTATGACCTAAATTTTATCACTAGTAACCATGGTAACCTTAAGGATAACGATAATGATAAATTTATTTTATTATAGTGTCACATATTGATTGACATAATAAAGTACACAATATACATATCATCAATTAAAAAATTCAATCAATACACAGCCATAAAATTGACTTATGAGACACTTTTAAAATTCTTATAAAAATCTGTATTTACACTAAGTTACAATCATGTTGTCTGTTGAATAAAAAGTAAAAAGATAAATAAAAATTAATCTAGACAATTAAAATAATTAATAAAAACTTTAAAATAATGTTAATCTATAATACTATAACTATCAGTTTATTATGTTGCAATCCATTAAATAAATAATTGCTGCACTTCAGTATAAAGTTACAACTTGAAATAAAAGCAACCAGATGCTCCGCAGGGCGCAGCTTTATACGACCGCATAGGTTGAACCCTGAATGGTTGGGGCAAGTATGGACACAACATTCAAGCTGGATTCAGCTCTAAATTTGGATTGTGATTAAATAGTTGATACAGCATAGGTTTTGGACACAGAATGAATGTGGTCTAATGAACTTAAAATATTTTTTTTTGTCTTTGAGCAATCACTATGCTGTTGAATATTAATCCTCTCAAAAAAATGTTTGAAGAAATTTTCTTTTTATTTATGAAATCTGAAATGAGAAAAATTAAACCCCCCCCCCCCACCATTTTTTTTTTCACATCCCCCTTTCCCTTTTTTCAAAACTGATCTCAATTCAAATTTCTAATGGAGTTTGCAACAATAACTACTCATTTAAATACATCATAAAATATTAAAATTTAACAAAAAGTGCTTGTTATTACTGAATGGTAAAAGAGTGTTTTAATCTATCAGTTGGTAGTAAAAGTGAATATACATTGTGCATTGTATAAAACAATGATTTAAGTTGATTCAACTTCTATTCTGGACAAAG
This sequence comes from Mytilus edulis, assembly GCA_019925275.1. NCBI lineage: Eukaryota > Metazoa > Mollusca > Bivalvia > Mytilida > Mytilidae > Mytilus > Mytilus edulis. The sequence continues at coordinate 80,575,086 of CM034352.1, read as the reverse complement.
AAAGATAACTCCAATCAATTGAAAATTTCTTGCTATTGCACAATATTGTGCAATTAGATATTTCTTGCTATTGCGCAATACTGTGCAATTGAAAATATTTGCTATTGCACAATACTGTGCAATTGAAGATTTCTTGCTATTGCACAATACTGTGCAATTGAACATTTTTTGCTATTGCACAATACTGTGCAATTGAAGATTTCTTGCTATTGCTGAATACTGTGCAATTGAAAATTTCTTGCTATTGCACAATACTTAATACAATAATTTTGGATCCTGATTTGAACCAACTTGAAAACTGGGCCCATAATCAAAAATCTAGGTACATGATTAAATTCAGCATATCAAAAAGCCAAAGAATTCAATTTTTATTAAAATCAAACTTAGTTTAATTTTGGACCCTTTGGTATTTAATGTAGACCAATTTGAAAACGGGACTAAAAATTCAGAATCTACATACACAGTTAGATTTGGCATATCAAAGAACCCCAATTATTCAATTTTTGATGAAATTAAACAAAGTTTAATTTTGGACCCCGATTTGGACCAACTTGAAAACTGGGCCAATAATCAAAAATCTAAGTACATTTTTAGATTCAGCATATCAAAGAACCCCAAGGATTCAATTTTTGTTAAAATCAAACTAAGTTTAATGTTGGACCCTTTGGACCTTAATGTAGACCAATTGGAAAACGGGACCAAAAATTAAGAATCTACATACACAGTTAGATCCGCCATATCAAAGAACCCCAATTATTCAATTTTTGATGAAATCAAACAAAGTTCAATTTTGGACCCTTTGGGCCCCTTATTCCTAAAAACCTGTTGGGACCAAAACTCCCAAAATCAAACCCAACCTTCCTTTTATGGTCATAAACCTTGTGTTTAAATTTCAAAGATTTCTATTTGCTTATACTAAAGTTATGGTGCGAAAACCAAGAATAATGCTTACTTGGGCCCCTTGTTGGCCCCTAATTCCTAAACTGTTCAGACCTCAACTCCCAAAATCAATCCCAACCTTCCTTTTGTGGTCATAAACCTCGTGTTTAAATTTCATTGATTTCTATTTACTTATACTAAAGTTATTGTGCGAAAACCAAGAATAATGCTTATTTGGGCCCTTTTTTGGCCCTTAATTCCTAAACTGTTTGAACTGAAACTCCCAAAATCAATCCCAACCTTCCTTTTGTGGTCATAAACCTTGTGTCAAAATTTCATAGATTTCTATTTACTTAAACTAAAGTTATAGTGCGAAAACCAAGAAAATGGTTATTTGGGCCTTTTTTGGCCCCTAATTCCTAAAATTTTGGGATCAAAACTCCCAAAATCAATCCCAACCTTCCTTTGTGGGTTATAAACCTTGTGTTAAAATTTCATAGATTTCTATTCACTTTTACTAAAGTTAGAGTGCGAAAACTAAAAGTATTCAGACGACAACGACGACGACGACGACAACATGATAGCAATATACGGACGAAAAATTAAAATTTTTGCGGTCGTATAAAAATCAGATTAACCTTAATCATGTTTTATTACTAGTCGAATGTGTGAACATGGACATTAATTATATCATTCTGTACAATACAAATCTAGTATAAATGCATTTCTTCTCTTTTTCAGCTTTGCACTAATTGATATCCTGTGTAACAGTAAAAAATATTTTAACTTGAATGATTTTTTTTTAAATAACGAAGTAAAATATTGTATATTTTGAATCAAAGGTTAAAAATTAAAATATATGTGGTTAACTTACAGCAATGTTCTTTGGAGGTCCACTATTATCTGTCCTAAAACCAAAGCAAAGTGCATGGTCAAAGCCAGGGAATGTTGCACAATTATGTCTAGATAACCCTCCAGGCGTAGCAGGTGTTTTTCCAGGGTTATCAGGGTAGCCACCTGTGAAAACAAGGTCAAAGTTCACTATGAAAAAATACATTTTTTTTTACTTACTTATACAATCAGTGATATCCACTATGATATCGCTGACACCAAAATATGATGTTTGGACATAAACAGTTATGTGGAACAAAAATTGAAAATAAATGTCTTTAAGTGCAAAACTAAACATCTTTCATAAACAAACTATCTTTTCAGATCTGAATTTGTATTTTTTATTTTTGTGCACATTTTAACATAAAGGTTATGAAAAACTCTACTCTACAGGGAAAAAGTATTATTTTATGATTGTCCAAGCTATGCTATGTTGATGGTAGTAATGGTGAGTAGCATGATGAATAACAGTAAAAATTCTTGCCAAATGACCTTAACGGTAATTTTTGGTACATAACAATAAAATGTAATTTTTTTTTTACAATATATAAAAAAAAATTTTTTTTAAAGAATCACATTTATTTTTTTCCAATAACAGTAACATTTATTTTTTTTAGACCACTGAAGAATCACGATAAGATATTTTAAATATATAAGCTTTGGATTTCAAATATTTTGGCCACGAGCATCACTGAAGAGACATGTATTGTCGAAATGCGTATCTGGTGCAAGAAAATTGGTACCGTTAATTTTATTAAAGAACCATGATAAGGATTTTTTTACAAATCACTGTAAAATTTAAACCTATTTGATGCTAACAGTAGCAAAGATTTATAATCCTTTCAGATAGCTGTAATTTTACCTAGAAATTCGCTTTCTCCTATGGGTAATCTCATTGTTCGTATACCAAAATGAAAAAAACGTTACATCATTGGTTGAACTATTATTGTTTATCACATTTTAAAGCAATCACAATGTTTTGTGTATGCTTTTGGAAATATTACCCAGGTTGCATTAGATTCTGAAACGGCAAATTAAACCCTATTACACTAACCTGGATGCCATATTCCAATTACAGAGGAGTTCTGGAATTTCCATCTGAAAATTGGAGGGACAGCAGGAGGGGCTGTAACTGTATTGACACCCACACTGATAGCTGCCACACCCTCTTCTTCTAAAATAGGCACAATGCCCTGGGTCATTGCTGAAATTTTTTTTTTTAGATATAAAACAAATACAAAATCATAATTGTGTAACAGAATATTGAGTATAATAGTCTGCTTTCAAAACATGAAGAATTGTCAGTTTTCCTATAGAAGGTCGAGGTTTTCTCCGTGCACTTCTGCCACTAATAAAAACTGACTGCCACGAAATAGCCTAAATGCGGTGCTTGAAAGTGGCATTAAAATACCAAAAATCAAATCAAATCAAAACATGAAATAAGTACATGTACAGATAATGAAAATGTTTACAATCTTTGTACTATTCATCCCATAGTGCAGATGAAAGTATTGTAAAACAAACGAAAATAAGTAAGAAAAATCATAAATTTTAAATGAACATATTTTTATATGAGCCATAGTTAGCTTAAAAGCTCTTATAGGTAGTGAAAAATATATTTTTCTGATAAAAGGTGTATGTGAATCTCTTTCAAAATAAAAAACAAAATCAACAAAAATGAATAAAAGTCTGATTCTATCTTTATTCAATAAAAATTGGCTGTGTAACAAAAATCAAAACGTGAGAAAAAGGGTACAAAATATAATTTATTATTATTATTATGAAATACAGCAGATGACCAAAATGTAATTTTAGAATTTGATGTATGCCTGCTTTATTGTGAATCTTCCATAAAAGGCACTATAATGCAAGATTCATTAATGATTTTGTTAATGTGGTTCCTTTACATTTTCATAGATTTATAATTCAAAATTTGCTGTTTATGTTAGATTATTTTATGGAAAAATGAATAAAATGACTTATAAATATTGAAATGTTTATAGTATTTCAAGTAAAGGTTTCTTCTCCTAAATTCCTTAATGATCTACTGCAGAGTTTTTGTTAACTTTTAAGGAATTAAAAAAAACCTAAACCTCACCTCAAATGTAATTGGAATCAAAAGAGAGAGAGAGAGAGGAGAACGGGCATATAATGAAGAAGTTCTTGTTGGAGGACAAACTGGTAATGAATTTATATTAGACACAGAAAAGAATTAGCAAACTTGTTTGAAAATAATTTCAATTTCAATATATCGCTGAACGTCCATTCAAAATTTTTAAGCATCAAATTTAACAACATACCAAGTGAGTGGGTTGTGCAAAGTTTATCTACCTGAATGAAAAGTAAAACTAATTTTTTATACTAGTTGTTATGTATTTTATTGTAAAAAATGTGTACCTGGAACATCTCTTTGACTTAATGTTCTGAATTTCCTGACAATGTTCATTTTGTCATCCAAATCCTTACTCAACTTGATCCCAAATCTAGCAAGTTCAACATCCATAACCTCAAACTGCATATTCATTGGTCCAGCATGCCATGTGATGTCTCCTTGCTTCACAGCATTTACGAATGAGCTTAATTCAGTTGTATTTGGACACTATTAAAACAAACATCTATCTATTCTTAACTGTGTGACTGGTGTTTCGTTTATCAAAGAACCAACAATGTCCCTCTTAGCATGCAAAATGAGTTGTTTAAATTCATGGTGTTTTTTTTTAATTTGTGCTTAAAGGCAGATTGTTTTGTGAAATAATAGTTTTCATACTCATATGAAATTTTTTTTTAAATCTCTTTTTTTATGTGTTTTTATTTATTTTTTCATCTAAAAAAGGAATTTTTACCCAAAACTACACTATAAAGATAAGGAGATATTGTATCATTGCATTATTACTTTTGAGTCAGAGAGGGAAAAAAATTGTAAGATGGGATATGAAGTAATAAACTCTTCATAGATACCAGGATTAGAACTTTGAATGATAGACGCCCATTTTATCTTAAAAAAGTTCATCAGTGACAATTCAATAAAAAGATTTAAAAAGCCCAAATAAATTATGGGTTTGAAGAGAGTTGAGGATCATCAATTCAGAAAAGTTTGCCAAATATAAATATTAAAATGTTATAATTTTGACCTCATTTTCTTATATATTTGTTATATTTAAAGTAAAAACATGATGGTGCATCAATAGCTTATTTGGCTGGCTAAATCATTATTTTAATACTCAATGTAAATCATATTGTATATATTCAGATTGCACTCTAATAAACTATTTATTCATTCATTCATATAGCTAAGGTAATCTATTCCTAGTGAGATTTAGTGATTTTTCACAGATACAAAAATCATGTCATAATTATTATACACTGTAGTAACATAAGCAATATACCTTTAACTTTATACCAGATAAAACCAGATTAGGTGGACAGTTCAAATAAAGAGACACTAGCCAGGGATGGGTTGTGTATATAAACTTCTCATAATAACCCAGCATCCTTAGCTGTTCTGATAATCTGATGGCTCTTGGGAAATACTCCACAAAGTATTTATTGAGGACATTGTTGATAAAGCCTAATTCTTCTGGCAGCAACCCGTCATATCCTACATCTGCAAAATAAAGTATTTACTGGTAATTAAAGAGATAACAACATAATATCAGGTTTTAAAAATTGTTTGTTTATTCAGACATATTCAGTTAAGTAAAAAAATGTATGTAAAATATACATATGAACTTTGAGCTATTGTTCACTAAAGATACTCCTGTTTTAAGTTTTAAGTTTTCAGAAAACAGGAAACTGAGATGCAATTGATGTGAAAATGCATTACATGGGATATCATGCTTCAACATAGATTTTGATACCAAATTTCAGGATGTCTGATCTGATTCGTATAAGAAAAATGTGACAGATATTTCATACATGTACTTGGTAATTGTGTGTATAAAAGTACATGCATAAGTATTCATTCAAAAGGAAGTTGATGAGCAATAAACGTGAAAATGCATCAAGCAGTATAGCATGTTCACATGAACATGATGAAACCTTTATAATTTCAAGAACCATTAAGTTGTATTTCCCTTATAAAATGAGAATTCCCTTATAAAATGAGATCAAAAATTCATATGACTATTATAAGTGATGGAATATATACGAGTACATGTATTTAGTACATGTAGCATGTGTAGTAAATTGGAAATTGATGAGCAATGAATATATATGAAAAGGCATCACATGTTCATATGAAGCCTGATAATAATTTTCAGAAACTTATTGAGATCTTTAGAAATGGGGGTATAGGGCCCTTATTCATAAAACTACTTAACATGCTCAAGTTAAGATTTGTTCCCTACGAACAGATATTTACCAAATGTCTAACGATAAATTAGTGCTATGAGTGGATTTCTTAATAAGTGTTTTTATGCATATATATACAGGCCCTGAAGATGTGTCAAATACTAGCCCTTTAAAACTACTATAATAGTGAAAGATTTATTTTTTAGTTTTGCTATTGTAATCTGAATTCATTACTTTAACCCTCTGGCTGTCAGAGGGACACATGTGTCCACACCGACTGTGCCAGAGGGACACATATGTCCATGTTTTAATTTAAGCAAGCTTATCCTCATTGCTGTATCTGTTTCAAATAAAAGACAAAAGATTTAACAGTGTCATTTTTTTTCTTCAATGGGTCTCAAATGTAACCATCATTTCGGCGGAATGTCATATATTGAATGACATCATTAATAGACATCTGATGTCACCATGGTCACAGACGTCAAGCTCTTGTATTTTTTGGCACGAAATGCAACCTTTAAAAACAACTGGCAGCAAGAGGGTTAAGATATTTCAATATTTTCTACCTAAATGGTTCATAAATATAATGTGAACTTTCTTGACATCTTCAGCATCAGTACCATAACTGTTACAGCTCAATACTACAGCAATTACATGTATCTGGAAAAATAATAATAGACTTCAACACAGCAAGAAATAATTATCAGTTATCAGTTAAATAAATTTTATGTTAACATGTAATGATAAAATATTAAAGAGTGACAAGATATTGAGTTTCTGAAAAGTTGAATTATGAATGGTTGTAAATATCACAGTCGCCTAAAGATTTCATAATTATAGGGAAAACATGGGGGAAACAAAATATTTTTAGAAGTACATGTATTATATGTAATAATTTTATTTCCCCCATTTTTTCATATTATTATATACATGTATAATACTACTAAAATTTTATTACCCCCATTTTTTCGCTATATAATTATATTATTATATATATAATATTATTATATATATAATATTACTAAAAATATTTTATTTCCCCCATTTTTTTGCTATAATTATGAAATATTCAAGTGAAAAAATTTTGCTATTATCAGGTTGGGAACAAACCCCCTGGATGGTGATTATACCTGTATAGAGGGGTATTTTCACTGGATTTAAAGCAAATTAGGGCAGAATGGCATTTTCTAGTTATATTGGCTATAATCTCTAGCATTATATGCATCAACATATGCACTTTACTAAAAATTGGGATAACCAGTTTTCTGATTATTATGAAATCTTCACTTTAGGCAACTGTCATGACTGTGTAAATATAAACTGCAATGTAAGATAAAAAACGCTGAAACTGGAGTGCGGTGATTTTTGAAAAAGTGGGACGAGTTGTCTTGCTTCCTATATATAAACATCTTACTGGTATCAGAGACATATAATACATTGTATTGTATTGGTAACATGTTAAATTTTATGTGAGACTTTAAATCTATATGAAGTTTCTTTTAATGATGTCAACATATCTGCAGAAGGAATAGTCAGCTTATATTGTAATTGCCATGAACCATTAAAACTGTTATTTTTTTCCTTACAGTTAGAAAAAGTGCTTTCATCTTGTGACTTCGCTTGTCCAAGGCAAAAGAAATACAAGTAGTTGTTTACACAGGAAGTTACATAAAGGGAAATAACTTCCTCCTTTTAGGGGAAAAGTTCACTCCTGGAATTTTCAATTGACAACTTAATCATTTTACTTTAAAAAGTATTGATAATAATTAATTCAATCATTTTTATTCAACTCATTAATATTGTCATATCTGAGACTTATGGAATTTGATGATGGAGCGGTAATTGCAAGATGATGCAATAATCAATCAAATAACATTTTGAAATGGTCCCTCTTCCAAATGGGAAATAACTCCAGAGAAACTGTTTTGTTTTCTGCAAACTTTACAGTAAGGTCACTGTTGGCTCATCTTTTATGCTTCCTAATTTAACTGATTTGTATTGTGCATTCGTAATGTAGTCAGGACAGATGTTTTTTTTTATATTTTATGTGTGGAAATTCCACTGTTGTGCAATATTTTCCAAATTTATTTTTTTATTTATAGACCATGATATTGTTAGAATGTTCAGGAACATGGAACTGCATGAGGACATGGAGAAAGATCTCAGAGACAGATGGGAATCAAAGAAAGTGACATATAAAACAATTTCTCTGCTCTCACTTATGGTACAAACCTGGTAATATTTATGGTAATTTAGTTTAAAATTTATAATTCTACATGATTTTGTGTGAGCGCGTATGTGTGAAAGTCGGTCAGGACAGGCATCTGTCATATTATGGGGGGATCTGATCCCGGATCCCGCTTACACTATGTACGTAAGCAATTCTCATTTTTTTGTAATTTCCTGTGTCCCACTAGACTTCACTTCCTGTTTTCAAGGCACAATAATTTGACTTTGTCACGCTTAGACCCCAATGAGACCCACAATTATGGCAGCCCACCTGCTAGTGCAGTAGCAGTCAGCAGTTAACCAGCATGACGCATTGGCCAATGTTATCAGATGCATGCTAAAAATACGATTAAGTGCATTGATCACCAAAGAAGGCTTCAAGATTAATTTCTCTTTGTCTCTACTTATAATTGGATTGGTGGTTGCCCACATACTTGTAAGTATGATATAAGTTGCAAGCTATACTGTTCTTGGATACAATATGTATATTTTATAGACATGATAGATATAAAAGATGCAGTATGAGTGCCAATGAGACATATATTACTATAAATTATATTATTAATAATTATAGGCAGCCGCACACATAATGAGAGGAACATCCCATTTTTTTTGGCCTCACTATCATTAAATTTTATCCTTGGGTTGGCATGGTCAGGGTGTTTGCTGAAATCCTGCCATGGTTTTTTCGAATTGTTATCATGGTTAAACCAATATTATACAAACAAACATGAACATATATATCATGCATATAAAGATGACAAATGGACAAAAAATAAAGTTTGTAAAAAAATCTGCATGCACTGATCTTTGTTTCAGTTATCAAAATGAGAGATCTTATAATTGCAATTGTTAGACCATTTCCTGCAATTCTTTGTATAAAAAGAAAATATATAGCAGTCCTTATAAAGTTATAATAAATTCAAAATCTTGTAGAATATTATGGATCAGAACAATGATGAGAGTATGAAATCCAGAATTTCAAAGAGTTTTCAGCGATACAAGCCCACTTCAATCAGAACCTTTGATGGTAAAATATTTTTGATTTTAATGTTTTAGAAGATAATAGATCAAACGTCATTTAAAGACAAGAATTTTCGCCTACATGTATAATTCATAAAAAAGGATAGCAGGAATATTGAAAATACACAGTAATATACATGTAACATATATATTTGAACCATCAAGACCCAACTCCTTGAGAAAACAAGATAAACAAATAAAGGCGAGCAATAAATGGCTCAGATGAATTGCAAAGTACATGTACACAATGTGGTATGGTCAAATCAGTTTTAATTTTTGTCTCGCTTGACGGAGTCAAAAAGCGAAACATAGATCATGTAGGTATGCTGTTTCCGGCGTCGGCGGGGGTGTCAACAATGTATAAGTGTGTGATTAGGTTTATGTTATGGTGAACCACTAGTGGTATGTCAAAGTCATTGACTTTGAATATTTACAAAACTTACATGTTAAAGTGTTGCTTTTTTTATTTCAACATTTGCGTTATCAAAATTACAAAAAAGCAAGACATATCTCTGTGATAACAATTTATGCATAAACCACACCCTTTGCATGTCTAGATCATATATTGTAAAGCCAAATCACAATAAAAAATCTGTATAGAAGTTTGTCATTGCCTTTTACATTTTTGTAGGTTATACAATTAACAAATAGAGATACTAGACTAAAAGTATAATGTTTTGATACTGCCTAAAGTACATGTATTAGTGACTTTGTAGATGTATTCAAAGCAAAGCCAGACAAGTTTTCACTTTCAGAAGTGCCCTGATAGTTCCCTGTGTCAAATCTTTTGTCATATAAGACATTTATTTTATTTATATAGACTCAGACATAGCCAGTATGACTTCCAGCAAAGAGAGCCGCAAGGAAGTACCTAATGCATGTAACGGAGGACTTGTGCCTAGAACTGTCCCTTCACATCTTTTAATGATATCTATACTGGAACAATTGTGTTTTATGTATGCTCAAGATGAAGAAAAAGGGAAAGAACTGTTCAAAGGTATGGTGAAAAATTAGAAGATTTTAATACACAAATTGGTAATTCTATAAGTGACAGCATATTAAACCTATTAAAAGAAACAAGTACACCTGATAGACGAATCAATGTTGATAAACAACTAGTCATATTTTAAATACAGTCAATTACCATATAAAATGAACTTGCATATTTATTGTTACTTCTGTAAATTTAGAAATTATTGTGGTTTTTAGGTAAAGATTGCATGAAATGCAATAAAAACCCTATGGGACTGACTCAATATCTAAATCTTCCAAGACTTATCACTACCTTTTTGATACACAAAATATAGTGCACTGATCAGATCATAAAATTCTATACATCCTATCCATGAACATTTCAAGAAATTTATCGATGTAATTATCATGTTCAGATTCAAGCACAAAATGATGTTACACTTGTCAAGATAATTACATAACTTTTCAAGGTGCAGGAATCTAATATCTGCTCTAAAATTACAAATGATATCTGCTCTAGTGGTCAGGTTGTTGTCGCTTTGATACATACCCCATTTCCTTTCTCAATTTTATCATTGTTAAAGTCATCTCAATTTAAAACTTGGAGTTATCTTCCTTTGTCTAGAATTGCTGTTAAATCAACTACAACCAATGCAATATTTAATTTTACTTCCCACTGATAAATTGTAGCAATCTTTACAGATATCACTTACAAGCACTTTGATTTTTTAATGCATATAAAAACTGTAGGAGTATTGCAGCTGAATTTGCATTTTGATATCTGTCTTCAGATACACACACCAATTATAGTTTTCTCAATATATTTTTCAGCTATAAGCAGCCATCTTGCTCGACTGAATGTAGTTCCAGCGTTGACTACTATAGATGAGATGCACAGTGTTAGATCACAATACAGACTTTTTATGGACCATGTTTTACACACAGCTATGTTGAAAATAGACAAGGTTGGTTAATTGTGCAAATATTTGGAAATTTTCTTGAATTTTGGATTGATTAAACTTGATGATTGAGGAAATGAGTATTTGTTGAGCCATAGATGCTCAAAATACAACAATCAAATTAATAAAATTAATAAATATAATAGATATCTTTCAGCTGTGGTATGTTCAATTATTATTAACAAATGGTTAACAATCTTGACCAACAGCCATTGCTTATCCAACTTACAACCTAAAAGTTTACAAGCACAATTTTTTGTGTTATAATTTGTCTTTTAATAATTTTACTGTTATTCAGAAATTTTTCTAATGTTTTTTTTATAATTGAGAAATGTTACTTTAAATATTTATTATATGCAGGATTGCCTGAAATTTCTGCAATTAATCTCGCTATTTATTCCAATGCACACAAAAAAGTATGAAATTACAGAATTTATGATCAAATACTAAAATTGATATGTTTTTTACTTTGTTCAGACCAGGAGAGCTCTTCCTTCACCGACATCACCCATGGAACAGATTAAAAGGTTTGTTGCTATTTAGATAAAATATTTATTTACAGATTAGATGTAATAAAAGAAACAGCATTGTATAAATTAGAACTGATGTATAAGTTTTCAAAGAACATTTAAGGTGGTACCCAGCACCTTCACGAAAAATTAATTTTGCTCGGTTAATTTTCATTAAATTTGACAAAGTATTTAATTTGACCTTTTGACAAAAATTTCAAAATTTCAAAATTTGAACCAACCATTTTATCAAAAAAATTAAACTGGTGATATAGCAGTTTGACAAACACTAACTTTGATCATTGAGAAGCTTAAAATTCCTTAAACAACGCATCGTAATTAAAACTTTTAGCTGATTTTACAGAATTATCTCCCTGTAGTGTTAGGCACCACCTTAAGAAAAGATAAGGCAAATATTATGGATACTCAGTTGCCGATAATGATCCTGAACCTCTGGATTCACTATTTTGAAATTGTTAAATACCAATTTTCATGGATTTTGTGGGTATATACAATACAATACAATATTTTTTTATTTTTATTTTCCAAATTAAAGGGCCCATTAAGAGCATAACATTAATTACAACATGACATAAACATTACAGAGTGATTAAAGAAACATAAAATAGGTTAACTATGAATTTCAATGTTAAATAAAGTACAAATGGGCTCGTATTCTGTTTTTGGTTAAACCATGAAATCGCATATCCCCAAAAAAACAATAATTCCATAGTCCATGAAAGTAAATGAATTCACAGTTCTCCATTTAAACTCTTAATTCAGAAAAAAAGTCCTTCAAGGAATAAGCAGTATAAATAGGGATTATGATTTAATAGCTCTATAAAGTAACTTTTTTTTGGCTAAACTAAAAGTGGCACTTATTACATCTCATTTTGGCACATTAAAAGTTTCCAGCATGGCATTCAACTTCAAAGGAGGTTTTGTCCAGAAAAATAGAGATATGGCTATTCAAAATTGCCATTGATCATTTACAACATATTAATATAAATATGATATAAAAAATACAGTTTACATTCAACTTCAAACATTCCTGATTTGCATTTCAAAATTAATAAAACGACTTCCCTCAAATTGCGATGAATTAATTTCTGCTAAGCTTATATTCTAGTTACAGAATACAGTATAGTTGTTCACCATGTTTTAAAATCTCATTAACAATACTATAATTATATTTATATTATAAGACTGAGTCCACAGACTTCAATGGTACCTACTGAGGATTTACTTCAGATCCAAACATCCAGATATAAAACAGAGTTCACAGAAGAAGAAAAGATTGGAAAAGGAGGCTTTGGAGCTGTCTATAAGGTATATTGTAGCTGATTTGTATGAACAATACATTTTACATAATTTGAGAGTGATATCATAAGTCTTAAAGTTGTCATAACTAACACTGCAAAATGTTAATGAAAATATGAAGTACTGTTGCAATATCTAATAATAATTCTAAATAATCAGTGATTGAGGGAAAAAGTCTTCCATGAAATAGGCATATATTCCTAATATTTCTTAGGGCTATTCCAGAAAAAAATGTATAGGGGGGTTGGAAGGGACATTGTATTAATAATACATGGGTGATGGGTATCAGAGCAACTTTTCACACTATAATGCACTATAATTGTCAATTACAATTGTCTGGGTGGCTGGTGCTGACAAAAACTGCCTTCCAACCCCAACCCCCCATACATTTTTTTCTGGAATAGCCCTTACAAAAAAGCGGGAAATTTATAAAGAAATTTATTCAAAAGTGAGATGGTCTATTGAAAAGGCAAATTATGACCTTTTGTTTAAGTTTTCTCTCCTCTCAATCTATAATTTGGATAATTAATATATAAATTAAGAAATATTTTAACAGATTACAATTGATTTAAGAAATTGGAAAGTTATGTTGATTAATTATTTTTAAATATATATGCTTTTATTTTTTACATATACATGTAATACAACTAGGTGCTAATGTTACACATAAGTTTTATTGTGCTTTTTATACGCCCGTCAAGATTTTGATGGGATGTATTATGGTATACAAGTGTCCGCGCCTGTCTGTCTGTCCAGTGTCCACATGTCGCACAGTTTCTTGAGAACCCCTTATCTAAATTTCATGAAACTTAGTATAGTTGTTTCTTATGATGGTCAAACAATCTGTATATTTTTTGGTGAAAATAAGATTTACACTTTTTGAGTTACAGGACTTTATAACCTAAACTGTGGTGTGTTTTTTGCACTTGTCACACCATATCTTAAAAACGATTTATGATTATTGCTTAAAATTTTACACACTTCTCAGTTATATTAATCTGAAGATCTGTATACTTTTTGGTGATATTCAAAATTTTGTTTAGAGTAATTGAGTTTTTTTGTTAAAAAAAAAAGGGGGGGGGGGGTTTCACATGTCGAGCTGTATCTCAGAAAGTATTTATGTTAATTGCATAAAACTTCACACACAAGAAGACAGGCATATCATGTGCTTTTGGAGCAGCTGCTTATTAATTGTTTGGATGGACAAAGATATTTCTTTATATCCTTTAGATGTATTTCTTAAAATAACTCTTTTTTTACAGGCAAAACATAAATTAGATGGAAGATTATATGCCATTAAAAAGATAAAGTTCAAGCATTCACAGCCAGATGTCTGGATGAAGGTAATCTCCAAAAGCTTATCTTTGAGGGTAGTAATGCCCTTTACTGTCAGGTGTCAAACGGTCATTTTTGGCTACAGTAAGCGTCAATTTGGTTAAATTATTACTGTTCCCTCAAAATATCCTTATCGTGATTTGTCAGATGTCTTAATTATATAAATAATTATCATTACTGTCATTTTGGGAAAAAAATTACTATTAAAGACATTTAGCAAGATTTTTTATCGCAATTCTTAATGAAGGTACGGGTAATCTCATTACGGCCCTCATCTATTGAAATGTCATGAAACCTCACATCATTTCTGAATGTTCAGAATTCTATACAAACTTTTCCACAGTACAGATGTGGAGGGAAAAAAAAACACAAATAAACTCATGAATTTTAAAAAGGACTAGCTCCCAAGATTACAGAAAGACTTTCCGAGCAGATAAGTAATTGCTACAAATTGTGAAGTCTTTGGTTTGATTTATTTTACACATATTCTTAGGTCAAAATATATATGGGCAACAGCTTTTCCCTAAATTATATTTTACACAGATTAGCATCTTTATCCTAGGTACCTCCAGTGTTCTCCCCAGGCCGTTTTAGCGTCGCGGCACCGCGACGCTATATTTTATTACCGTGACGCTATAATAATATCCGCGACGCTATAATTATTTCCGCGACGCTATAATTATTTTCAGGATGTTATTTTTCTCGTTTCTGTATGGCAAAGCCATGTCCTAAATTGTAAACTTTCATCTAATTACCGCTTATGATCATAAAAAAAAATATATCACCGTTAATTGTTATCCCTTCAAGTCGGACAATAGAGGCAATTAAAAGTGATTACATAGGTGTTAATTAACCTTTAGGTGATAACTGGTTGGACACTAATACCCCAAGCTGTCACTTGTGACATGTTTAATACCACGTGGTATGCAATCGCAAATTTTGACAAGGAGAAAATGTAATCAGAAAATCATAAAAAAAATCGAAATATATGTTTGCAAAATGAAATTTCAAAGAAACAAACAATATTTCTCTGTTAAAATGAGGTCGAGTCTTATCTTTTTGCGACTTTTAAAATATTAGTATTACTTTCTTTCTCTTCCTATTACTTTTTGTAAATCGAGAGTGAAAATTTTTGATTTTGAACTATATAAGTTTTGTAATTTCTTTAGAAAGGGATCATAATTGGCTTAAGTTTATGTTTCATCCATTTAATGCATTAAAAACGCCATATTCATTCCCAATCTCTTGTCAAACATTGTTTTATTTTCGTATTTTTCACTGCTTTCGGCGGCCATTTAATATTTTAGTGTAAACTACTGATCGGAATCGGACCAGATATGACAAAAATCAGCATTCTGAGATAATAACTACATATCCACAAATGGCACAGTAGACAGAAAACAATACCCAAAGAGAAAACTAAGCATTAACAGACTATTTATTAGATAACTTTGTTCAAAATATATATCATTTTGATAAAAAGAAACAACTGGGACCATGAACCAATATATTTGATAGACATGAAAAAGAAAGTTTTTTAATTTAAATTTTATTGCTATATGATACTTTCTCTTTCCTTTTTTTTTATTATAAGAACCAGTGTTTTTTCCTACACATTTAGTGCAATTGTATCTATACACATATATTTTTATTTGGCCCAAGAGGAAAAAATAATTCTGGAACTATAAATGAATATAGAAAACATAAACTGAAAATACTGTCATCATGGTTTTAGTTTAATTGTATTCTCAGTTATGAATTCAACAATATAGATACAAAGAATAGGGTGGAATAGAATATTTTATTCACCAAAAAAGGGCCTATAGCATACAAACAATATAATACATTTTGTAATAAACAATAATGTTTATAACATAAAGGAAATAGAGCATTACCACGACGCGACAAATTACATCGAAAAAAATACAATTTATTTTTTACGCCAAATGTGATGCTATCCAAAATTTCTGGGGAGAACACTGACCTCTTCCTTTTAATAGTTGAATAAAATATTAAATTACGGTTGAATTATCTCCCTTTGGTAGTATTAATAAAAATGCACTACTTTTTTAAAGGTTTTATCAACTATTCAACCATTATATATAAGATTTTTATAACATACCAAATTTTTTAGTGTGATTGTATAAGCATGTCTTAATGATTTTAGCATGATAAAATTGCAAAATATATATGATTAAAGAATTACTGCATTTGATGAAATATTTTTTCTTTTAAAAATTTAAAGATAGATATTTGATAGTGAGCTGAAGTTCAGACACTGTGGATTAGCTCTGCTACTACTGTAAAACTATAAAGAATTTTTTGAGTGTGTGATATTGAAATCCACATGTTATATTCTAGGGGTCTCACCAATAAGCTGAATCAATTGTTAATCTCAAATAACATTAGAGTAATCTGTCCGTGCGAGGACTGTTTAGCCAGTCAAGGTCTTATAAACTCCCACCATCAGGGCATTTTTAACTTACAATGGCAAGAATGATGTATGTATAAAGGTCAGTTATAGATAACACTTATTTTATTTGAATGGAAACATTAATGTCAGGGGTAATGTGATTCTAATTAGCACATTATCCGAAATCGTTTTCTCCTGTATGTATACTGGAAATTCAAAAATTATTTCGATGTTTTTATTATTGCGAAAATGCGAAAGGTTCAAAATAGCAGTAATTTAAATTCACATTTTGAAATTTTTTATATGAATTAAACAGGATTTTTCTCAATATCGCAAAAATCTAAATTGAATTTTAGTCTGAAATGGCAAAATCGCAATAATAAATGAACGCAATAATTTATGAATTTTCAATAAGTAAAAACTTTTTGAAACCCTCATCGCGATTATTATTATCGATTATTGCATATAATTTCCCATTAAACTCTATTTTAAATCATGTCATGATATTTGTATTATAAATTAGTATGTCATGATATTTGTATTATAAATCTGTATGTTATCTCTGTGAACATTTTATAGGTATTAAGAGAAGTGAAAGCTTTGGCCAATCTACAGCACCCTAACATAGTAGGATATAACGCTGCATGGTTGGAATATTCAACAGACTTCAGACCTGGTAATACAATAGAATAAATAGTAAAAGTGAAAGATTAGAAAATCCTAATGCTTTTTAGAGTAAGATAGCCTCTTGAGTATTTCTCATGTGAAATATTATTGAAACCTAGCCCAGGGCTCACGCTACCAGGCGACTTGGGCGAAGAAGTCGCCTTCCCGATCGTCACTTCGCTTTCCCAGACCCCAAAAAGCGAAAACAAGTCGCCCTGTTCTTGACGATAGTCGCTTTCAGTCGCTTCCGTCATCGGACATTTTCAATTTTTACCAAGTTGATGAAACATCAATTTTTTATTGAAAATTAAAGAAATTCAGACATAAACGATTCAATATCTTTAGAAAAGAGTTTGAAGCATTGTCTTCGAAGTGTGTAGCAGGTTATTTGATAAAAATACAACTTTTTATCACTTCGTGCATTTTCGCAAGTTCCGGTGCTTGTTACTCGAAAACGTACATCAACCTCAATTTCGGCGGCAAAATAAGTTTGTTACTTCATTTAAACGTGATAAAAGTTGCCTCCAGTAAATTTTTAATCCATTTATTGCATTAAAAACGTCATGTTCCTTTCCAAATAACTTGTCAAACATCGTTTATTTTTGTAAATTTTCTTGCATTCGTCCGCCATTGACCGATTTCTAAACTCCGGATCCGAACCGGACCAGCTATGACCGAAATCCGTACTTTTACAATAATTACTACGGACGCACGGATGGAACAGCTGACAGAAGAATATTGATCCCAAAGGGAAAAATTACGCATTCCACACGCATTAAGAGACTTTTGGTGACATCTAATTGATTGGTGTATATAATTCCCTATATTTTTTATGGATTGTTTCAAACTATTGATTAAAGTTGCTTAACTCTGAGACTATTATACTAATATCAGTATATTATGGCCCAGCTTAATAACTTTTATAATTTTTTTATGAGTAACACTTAATGTCATACACAAGATAATTTTTAATTAAATTGTAATTGATATATTATAATTTCTTTACATTTTTTAAAATATTTTTTTTTTTTAGTGCTAGATATTTAGTTGGTAGTTTCTCACAAGAACCTTAGTAAAACATAAACAACTTTTAATTTCAAATGTTACTTTAATTGTAATTTTTTTACTCAGATATGAATTGAACAATATAAAAAGAACATTATTTACATATGGCCCTTTATACTATTGTAAATCCAAACATTGTATCGCACCGCGCGAATGAGCACTTCTCTTTCAAATTTCACCACTTCTCCCTATCAGTTTCAAAAAGAGAAGTCACTTCTCCCTATAATTCTGAAGTAGTGTGAGCCCTGCTAGCCTATTATAAGGATAAGAGTAGGATCATTATTTTCACATAAGAGTAGTCTTGATATACATTTTACTGTACATGTATGTTATTTTGAAATTTAATAAAAAAGAAAATAAGTCAAAGTTTACATGAAAAGTTACCAGCAGTGCAAATGAATATGTGTAGCATTAAAAAAAATGTTACTATTAATAAAGACTTGAAGTTGTTGCCATACAAGGGGTATATGAAATGATTATATAGGGTGCATGAAAAAAGTTATATTTGACAAGGTACCTGCGAAGTTGCTAGTATTATTAAATTTTCATGAACCTATGTAATCCTATCTTCCCATGGTACACATTCACTATATGACCAATTAAGTTTACTGTTTACCTTTTGATACCTATGATTAACTTTTACCAAACTTTAATTTTTCTTTTGTTTTAGTAATAACCAGTAAATTAATCGTCAAAATGATTGACCATTTTCTCCTAGTTTATCTGTGTACATTACTGTAAATTTAGATAATAATGTGAAAATTAAATTTTGTTATTATTTGCTAGTGAACTCTGACCAAATCAGAAATATGATGATTGGAAATACAAAATGTTTTTGAAGGAATATCACTGAAATTATGAATGCTACTTTTTATAATTGCAAACCTAGTAATGTCTCATTGTTCCCATAAATTAAAACATCACAATCTTTTCTAAATTTACAGTACATTGGTATTATTATATATAATTGCATATTTATAGATATTCCTGGCACTAAAGTTGTATCTACAGATGAGAGTATTTCCAGTAGAGAGAGCAGGTACTTAGAAGTTTGTTTTCAGTATGGTGGAATTGTTTATAAACAAAATAAATTTAGGGCTGCAATTAAGTCTGAACGTTGTGGTGAATAGAGTTTTAATGGATTTTGTGATCAGACCATAATTGATTATTTTTTTCTCTTAGGGGATATGTTTTTCAGTATTTTAAAAATTCCATAACTTTAAGTTATTTTTACTTTAAACCAAAATTTTTTTTCATTTTGCAAATATTTCAGATGAGACCATGTTGATTTTGAAGAAGTCAAACTCAAAACATGCTCTAAAGTTTATAACCATAAGTTTCTGATTATTGTGTAATTTGAATTGTTGTAACTGCCAAGATGGGATAGAACACATTCATCATGTTAACTCATTTGAAAATATTGCGGTTCCTGATTTGTTGTAACCCTAAATGTTTGTTCTTGAAGATCTGAACAACACCCAGACATTCCGATAATTGTTATAACAGCGGTTTAATTTTCAGTGGTGATATCATGTTTGTCCAAAAATACATCATTGTATGTTTAAATATAAAAAAAGAAGATGTGGTATGATTACCAATTAGATAATTCTCCACAAAAGACCAAAATAACACATAAATTAACAACTATAGGTTACCGTACAGCCTTCAACAATGAGCAAAGCCCATACCGCAAAGTCAGCTATTAAAGGCTCCGAAATGACAATGTAAAACAATTCAAATGAGAAAACTAACTGCCTAATTTATGTACAAAAAAAATGAACGAAAAACAAATATGTAACACATAAAGTAACGACAACCACTGAATTACAGGATTCAATAAAATTGAGAATGGAAATGGGGAATGTGCCAAAGAGACAACAACCCTACCATAGAGCAGACAACAGCAGAAGGTCACCAACAGGTCTTCAATGCAACGAGAAATTCTCACACCCGGAGGCGTCCTTCAGCTGACCCCTAAACAAATATATACTGGTTCAGTGATAATGAACACTATACTAAACTCCAAATTGTACACAAGAAACTAAAAATAATACAAGACTAACAAAGGCCAGAGGCTCCTGATTTGGGACAGGCGCAAAAATGCGGCGGGGTTAAACATGTTTGTGAGATCTCAACCCTTCCCCTATACCTCTAGCCAATGCAGAAAAGTAAACGCATAACAATACACGCATTAAAATTCTGTTCAAGAGAAGTCCGAGTCTGATGTCAGAAGATGTAACCAAAGAAAATAAACAAAATGACAATAATACATAAATAACAGACTACTTGTAGTTAACTGACATGCCAGCTCCGGACTTCAATTAAACTGATTGAAAAATTATGTCCATTTAATGAACATTTTTATGATATGCAGCTGATGTTTAACCTCTACATGCAGAAAAACAGATAATCTATGCAATATGAAATTACGTCCATGTTGACATTATCATTATGTATAACATGTATAAGACAGGAGAAAAATAATACTGTAGATAGGAATTGAGGTTTTGTGTGTCTTGCTTTTAGAGAACCAAAACAAGTATTTAATGATAGTATAACATGTGTTTCTATAAAATTTACAGAATAAATCATTCCAAGTCAACAGATTTGGGGGACAGCATTATATTTGATTCTCATGTTAAATTTGACAATGACTATTCAATGGACAACAACCCCAGCAGCCTACCTAAACTGGTTGAATTAACGGACAGTTGGGAACCAGTTGAAATCATGTCACAGTCGGATTACTGTGAAGCATGTGAAATGCTCAGAGGCAAAGAAAGTAAATACACAAACAGTGGAAGTGGTGATAAAGTTATTCATAAAACTGTTCCGAAACATAGCTGTACTTCTGAATTCTTTGAATCTGAGTTTAATGAAAAGACAAGTCATTTTGGACAAGCATGGGATGATGTATCACATATTGATACCTTCTGGAATAGACCCGGTAGAATTAGGAGAAGTATCAGCTGTGATTGCTTAACATGTAGAAACAAGTCACATGACCATTCTCACGATAAACAGGTTTTGTTGGGCTATCATCATTACAGTGAAGATAACATCCATTCCAGAGTAAGTCTCTTGATTATATACTTCATATATATTTTTCTGGGTTTTTTTTAGTGAAAGTGAAGGACTGATTAGGTTTAAATCTACATAAAAAAAATATGTTTATTTTAAACATATTTATTTATAGTGGATTGGAAAACAAGTTATTTCAACTATATTAATCCCTTTACACTTTGCTGACGAAGTACTGCCTTGTAGCAGCATTATCCTGCTCTTTTTGGAAATCTAACAAGGGTGTCTTTTATTTGCAAGGGATATTGCTCTCTCTTAACATGGGTCAGCCATTTATAACCTCCCTCTGACAGACTACCATTGTTTCTCAAGACCATACTCACGAATGGTGTCAAGGGAGAGACGAAAATTCAGTCCCTAAAATTTTCTCCAAGAACATGGATGAACCAGGAATCTTTGTGTGTGTAGTCCCATGGGCTAACCACTACAGATTATTCTTTGAATCAAACAACAAAAATACCTAAACCAAGCGGTCCAACAATTTACAGAAAAGAACCAAAAAGAACCGAAAAGGACCGAAAAGAACCGAAAAGAGCATACATATAAATTATTATTTAATATATATACACCAATTTTCCCCCCTCGTAACAAAGGAATGTATAGTTCAAATTTATTTTGAACATTTATAGGGATATGTTGACTTACAAAAAAAGTTAGATTTCCCTGTATCAGATTAAGGCAGTTAAATATTTAAAAAAAAAAAAAAATCAAAGTGTCATTTCCTTGCTTTAGAAAATAGAATTGTAAAAAACATTTGAAGAAAATTTCAATTCCTGCTACATGTGAACCATGGCAAACTTTAAGATGTTCCTGGTTCGTTTCAATTTCTTAATTCAATTTACGGTATAAAACATTGGGCTACATGTGAATAAAAGGAGATAAATCAATAAAAAAAAATACATCATTATCTACATACCGTATTTATTCTATTTAAAGCCCCCCTTCTAATTGACGCCCCCTACCGAAAATCGTGCGTACAGAACTTTTGACGTCTAATAAACACCCCCACTTTGTAGTTAAAAAATAAAATTGAAACTTAACCATTACAATATTGCAAAGACATCAACCTGGTCACTGAGAAACATGAAACAAAAAATCAATAATGCCCATGTTTTCATCCACTCTGATAATCCAACACAGTGTGTACAAGTTCCAAAAATAGATCTGTCAGTTACACAGTACGCTGTTGAAATTATGTTCCATTGATGTGCACGCTTGTTCATTCGAAAATTTTAACAAATTATTTGATGAGGTCACATTACCGATAAACGCTATTTATAGATTATGGAGACAATAAGAAACATGTGTATGTTACTATAGTCTGTTTCAACAAAATTCAGGTAAAGGTCAATGAAGTAAGGTACGAAATTCGTTTCTCTAATTGACGTCCCCCTTTCGGAAATTGTCTTCGCCCCCGGGGCGTTTATTAGAATAAATACGGTATTATAAATGTTGTGCACATCACAGTCATTTCATTTCGTCTTTTAGGAAATATAGATAAATGAATAGCGCACCCGCTTTCGGTATAATTGATAACTGTTTACTCTTTTATAGGTATAGATTAAAGGGTGTGAAAAAGTTAATGGCCTGTTGATTTCTAATAATTTTATCTTATAAACCATTTAAAACAGCTATGTACATTAGCGAAACGATGTCAGATGGTGATAAAATAAATTTTGGCCTGTGCTAGTATATGTATCTATAGAGAAACTTGTGCATGGAGATAGCGGGACTTTTCCTTGAAGAATTCAAATCCTTGACAGGTTTAACATGTCAAAGTAACAATTAATGTGTTTTCATTTAACATGTAAGATCAGCGTAGGAATAGGGGTACCTTAATGACGTATAACGGTAAAAATTCTAACCAAAGACGTTAACGATAATTTTTAGTGAATGACGATAACATGTACACTTTCTTTAGACGATAAAAAAAAATCAGCTGAATTTGACAAATCACGCTATTTTTTCCCAAAAATAACGGTAACGATAATTATTTAAGACATCGGACGAATCACGATAAGGATATTTTGATGAATAACGGTAAAAAATTATACATTTGACGCTTACGGTAGCCGAAAAATGACCGTTTGACGCCTGGCGGTAAAGAGCATTACCTACCTCATGTAATACACATACACAAACACAAAAAAAAAGAACGAAATATTCGTATTTATTCAATAACTACTGTAAAGTTTTCCGTCACGATATTTTGTTTTATTTTGTTTTTTGTCCGATTGTACGAATGTCTGTGTTATTGTATATTCACTGATGAATGGAATATATATACACATTCCAAAAAAAAATATATAAGGAACTGTTGTAATGTTCGAAATGAATTAGCGACCGAGATTGGACAAAATAATGACACTTAGCTTATAAATACAATTAACGTAGAACGATTGTTTAACAGTAATGAATAAATATCTTATATGTTCTTTTCTGTTCTATATTTTCTATTCCATAAGTTAGACATCCGACCCTACCTATAATTTTTCACATGTACAGTAAGTTATTATATGTAGTCCTGTCGCAGTATAAGGTTTAAAAACCTAATGATAAACTTTTGTCAAAAATATCCTTTCATTTTTAATAGACTTAAATAATTTGCAATTTGCTATTTTTCTTCGATTACAAAAAACGTTGATCTCCTTTTCTGTTCTTTTCGGTCCTTTTCGGTTCTTTTTGGTCCTTTTTGGTCCTTTTCGGTTCTTTTCTGTAAATCGTCACTCTTTTCTGTAAGTCGTCTACCCGAACCAAGTCTATAAAATAATCACGTTTTTTTTTCATTTTTAATTGCTGATGACAAAAAAACTAAGATTTTTATTGTTGGTACCTTCATAGTGTAATTCATTCTACATTTTGTTGAAGAGAATCTTTTAAAACATGTATGGTTTAAGTTAAAAGATAAAAAGATAATACTGTGACATAGCTTCTGTAACAAATATTCCTAAGTATTTTAAATTTCATATACATTTTTTTTACACCCCGTGGACTACTGTAGAATAATTATTACTCATGGAATACCAGATTTAGGGGATTTCATAGAAACAGGAGAATGTTTAACCAATAAAAACTTTTCTATAAGCTTGCATGCAGTTTTTACAAATTCACGAAATCAAAAAGCCACACAATTGCAAGTTGTCTGAAACTACTGTAAAATAGCACCAACAAAATAAATAAATCCACATAATGTGTACTGCTAGTCATGTAGTGTGACGAAAATGATATTTATTAATGAAAACATTATTGTATTTTTTTCACTCAGATTCATGTAACATTGTTTATACAAATGGAATTATGTAGTGTGACACTCAGGGAATACATGCAGAAAAGAAATACTCAATGTTCTTCTTTTCTTGGTAAGTATTATGTATAACAGAATCAGTCTAATATATATCTGTTTTCCCAAAACTTCATGAAGTTCTGGCCTTGTGGTCATGAAAATGTTGAGTATGATATTATTGACTCAAAAATCAAACTATTCAATACTGAATTTGTTTCATTAGAACAAATTTTGAACTTTCAGCACTGAGTAAATTTTTAATTTGAGACAAAAGGCTTTGGATCTAATTTTCTTAATGGTCAAATGGTCAATGATAACTGTGGTACATCACTAGAGCCTGTCAAATTTCAATGAATTTAAACCTAAATCCAAATGTATGATAGAAATTGCATGCATGACAATTGTTTAAATCAATGTTAGGCATCATAACAAATAGATATTCATACATACTCTTGTTGGTCAATTAAAGCAGCAACTAACTGAATTTTTTGTTGTTTTATATTGGCATTCATATGTTTGCTTGGGGAAAACATACACGTACATTTCATTGTCAATTTTTTTAGTAAAAGTTGTTCAACATTCAGAATAAATGAATATCAAAATGTTATATTTTTTATCTTTTTTATTTCAGAGTTTAAGACAAATGCAGCAGCTAACATGAGGATATTTAAACAGTTAGTAAAAGGAGTAGACTTTATCCATTCCAACGGTCTGATACACAGAGATCTGAAAGTAGGTACAATTGAAGGAGAAGACTTTACTTTACTTCTTCTCCGAAGGTTATGTTCAACATATCTATTTTACCAAACAAGCCTAATTCCTCTTAAAACGTGTAATTGGATTTTATTGAAATGTCACCTTACTAGAGAACATTGATCAGATATGTATGATAAAATGATTTATTTATTGTACAAAAAAGAACTAGACTATCAATTTTTTTGAATATCTCTTAGAATCAGTCTATTCGAAATAACATAAAAAATGTGGTGCACACTGTTATTCAGTGTGCACCAAATTTTTTATGTTATTTCTTCATAGACAGAAAAAATATTACAGTCATTCCTTAAATCAACAAAAAATGGTATCAAATGAATAATAAAAATCCACAGTATACTTTTATTACAGGGTAGATATATATGGATTAACTTTTTTACTCCTGGATATGTGGGTTAATCTTATGATACTCAAAGTGTTTTGTAATTTCAGCCCAGAAATATATTTCTTCAAGGTCATCTGCTTCATGTAAAGATAGGTGACTTTGGATTAGCTAAAGATGATTTGAGAAATTCTGGACGAGAAGATGCTTTGTTAACACCATCACCCTTGGAATGTCCAGGTATGTTACATGTATTCCTTGAAATATATTAATTTTAAATCTGTAAAGTTGTAGCAATATCATGGTCAAGGCTGATAAAAAAAAAGACTGTATAAATAAAAACATTTATTATCATAACTTATTATGGAAAGTAAGGGCAGATAAAGGTATTCTGATTGATAGATTGATTGTTGGTGGTTAATGCCACTTCCAGTACTTTTGAGCAACATCATTGCGGTCAGTTTTTACTGTAGTAGGAAGCAAACTTGCATGCAGAGAGCCCTGATCTTTGGCAGGAAAACTGACAATCCTAGTCAATTAAGATTGGAGTTGAATACACCTGCCATGTGCAGGGTTCAAATTCTTAATATCAGTGTTGAAAAGCAAGTGATACAGTTAATAAACTACTAAGACAGCCTGTCACCAAGGTCACAAAGTTATTCTGCTAACATATAGAATAATAAGAACCAATTTATCTTTTCTTTTTTCAGATAAATTTTATTGGGATACACATACAACTGGAGTTGGAACATCAACCTATGGGGCTCCTGAACAACTGCAAGGATCGGTTTATACAAATAAGGTAAAATTGTTTATGTACATAAAATAGACTGTACATAAAATAGACTGAAAAGGGTTCAATGGTTACCTTTTTGATCAATGAGCTATCTATAGATTTATTTTTCATCGTTACAGCAGTTGGAAAAAGAAGAATTAAAATCTGTGTCATGTTCTATGCTTGCTTTGTAATGTGATATCTTGTGTTTGTAAAATGAATGATCATTATAGTGATAAACGACTTTAATCTGTGATGTCACTCTTAGGCTGACTTAGGTATAGAAATATGGTCATCTAGACCTCTAGATCTCCTAGTCTGCATTAAAATCCTTGCTAAATAGGGGTGTCAGGGTTGAGATGTTAAATTTGATGCCTTTTGTTGTTGTAGTGATAAGCTCTCTGTATGTGAAAAAAAAACACTGTCTCAGCTCTTTTTTTTTGTCAATAAGTAGCCTGTTTTAAGAGTATAATCTGCTCTGAACCAACCAGGGGAAGTACAAAATTTCTACCTGCCGTACCCTTCATCCTGGTCAACATATCTTGCAAAACCCTCTTATTGTTTCTTGTTCTATATATGCATGAAATAATTGATATTGAACTAACTCAATTAAAAAATCTGTTGAGAAATTTTATAACTAGAACAAATTATATAGTTAGTAAATTTAAAAAAAATAGCCAGTTGGAATTGCAGTTGTATGTATTAAAATGATTAAGAGCATCACACACTCCACTCATGCATGAATAAATGTTAATAAACTCACATGGGCAGACAATTGTAAAATTCTTGTTTTTTAAAAATAAATCACAGCAATAATTCATTTCAATGATAACCATAAGTAACTATTTATTTTGTATTTCAGAGTGACATATACAGTTTGGGCGTGATATTATATGAACTGTTTCATTGGTTTAAAACTGACATGGAAAAGTATAAAAGTTTAGAATTGCTGAGACAGGGAGAAATAGATGCACAGATCTTACAACATTGGCCAGAACAAGTATGATTACATTTTCAATATATATCATAATTATACCCTGCTTAGAATTGAGAGGGTTTATTACCAATGTTATTTCAACTGATCGGGCGGAGTTTATGTTTTAATTTGGATAAGGACAGTCTATTTGAAGATGTGTGTGATAAGGATGATTGCCGTTATAATCATTACTGATTTCTAATCACCTATCAGTGTCATCAAATGAATTTTCAAAACAATGATTGCACACTTTATTGATGAGTTTATCCTAAAACACCTATGTTAAGATGGACTGGTTTATTATGAGCGAACCGGCTAGACTCCGCCCAGTCAAGTGAAATAACTTGAGTAATACCAGTCAACATCTGTCTGTCCAAGTTTCCATCTACAATTCTATAAATTTTATCTCAAATTTTCTCAGGAACTACAAATCAGAGTTTCCTGAAATTTTGTAGTAAGCTTGATATGAGCATGCTATACTGTGTAATTTGTTTTCACAAACAGATTGACTAAACAACTTCTTGTTAACGGAATATTTATATATTCTTCCACATTTTGCACAGTTTTAAAATTTTGTTGCATTTATTCGGGCACTACAAATCAGATATTTCTGAAATAATGAAACAAACTAAATCTGAGCATGTTCAATATAATGGGATTTTTGTCGAGCCTTCGACTTTAGTCAAAAATGCGAGACTAAGCGATCCTACATTCCGTCGGCGTCGGCCTCGTCCACAAATATTCACTCTGTGGTTAAAGTTTTTGAAATTTTAATAACTTTCTTAAACTATACTGGATTTCTACCAAACTTGGACAGAAGCTTGTTTATGATCATAAGATAGTATCCAGAAGTAAATTTTGTAAAAATAAAATTCCATTTTTTCCGTATTTTACTTATAAATGGACTTAGTTTTTTCTGCGGGGAAATATTACATTCACTCTGTGGTTAAAGTTTTTAAAGTTTTAATAACTTTCTTAAACTATCCTTGGTTTGTACCAAACTTGGACAGAAGCTTGTTTATGATCATTAGATAGTATCCAGAAGAAATTTTGTAAAAAAAATAAATCCATTTTTTCCGTATTTTACTTTTAAATGGACTTAGTTTTTCTGCTGGGAAACATTACATTCACTCTGTGGTTAAAGTTTTTAAAATTTTAATAACTTTCTTAAACTATCCTGGGTTTGTACCAAACTTGGACAGAAGCTTATTTATGATCATAAGATAGTATACAGAAGTAAATTTTGTAAAAAGATAACTTCATTTTTTCTGTATTTTACTTTTAAATGGACTTAGATTTTCTTCCAGTTAACATTACATACAGTCTGCAGTTAAAGTTTTCAAAACATTTATTAGATTCATTAACTATCCTAAATTTTTACCAAACTTGGACTGAAGCTTCTTACAATCATAAGATAGTATTTTATTGGTTTTTTTTCCTCATTTTTGTTGATCCTGCGATTTACAGCAAAAGTAGGCGAGACACTGGGTTCCGCAGAACCCTTACAAATTTTTTTAAATGTATTTTGGGCTATTTATGCAAAGAATTTGTAAATTTTCCAATATTGCATGTTCAGTGATGGTAAGATTGGACAGCACAGAAAAGAACAGTAACTGCTAAAACAAATTACAAATGGGGACTTGAAGAATTTAAAAGAAACCATTTCTTGGAAGAAGAAAAAAATAGATCAATGTTATATAGGAATATAAATAGGATGCACAAGCTACTTCTTTTTATGTGTTTTACATTGCAGTTTATACAGTAAAATTGTCTCTTGTGAATGAAACTTCATAAAATAAAATAAGTACTTGTGGATTCACTTATTTTTCATGGGTACCAATTTTTGTGGAATAAGGAAAACTTAAAATTGAGAATGGAAATGGGGAATGTGCCAAAGAGACAACAACCCGACCATAGAAAAAAACAACAGCAGAAGGTCCCCAACAGGTCTTCAATGTAGCGAGAAATTCCCGCACCCGGAGGCGTCCTTCAGCTGGCCCCTAAACAAATATATACTTGTTCAGTGATAATGAACGCCATACTAATTTCCAAATTGTACACAAGAAACTAAAATTGAAATAATACAAGACTAACAAAGACCAGAGGCTCCTGACTTGGGACAGGCGCAAAAATGCGGCGGGGTTAAACATGTTTGTGTTTTTTTCACATGTTCCTGGATATTTAATTTCATTGTTTTGCCAAAGTCTGTATACAAGCTTAAGGAAAATTTGTATTTCGTTAAATATTAAATTTTGTGGTTCAGCTGTACACATGAAATCCTCGAAAAATTGGTATTCATCGAATTATAATGATTCCACAGTACATTTACAATGGAAAAAAAACCATAGTCAGTCATGGTAATTGGTGTGCTGGTAATAAGTGTTAAATCCTTCAGGTAAATACCTTTTTTTATCCATGTAAACTTTTAACATTGTTTGAATTTGGCTAAATGGTTTAAAATATTAACTTCCAGGCAAAAGCTGTGATACAGATGACCAATAGTGTGCACTCAGACAGACCAACAACAAAGGAATTATTACAAAGTGAATTGTTTTTAACCAAAGATCAGGTACTATATGTAACTTTTACTATTAAACTTCATTAAATGTTTATAAAAAAATTCTGTATGTGTATAATTTTTTTAAAGAAGAAAAATATACAAACATTCTGTAATGACCGTTTCAAATAAATTATTTTCTTTTAAGATTATAAATGTTTTGCAAAAAGAGGTCAGATTAAGACAATGTGCAATAGATCATCTATATTTAAAAGCATACTGATATTTAGTGTATTTTATACTGCAATCAGCTATTTTACTATACAGATAAAGCTATACGTATAAACGTTAGCTTTATAGTCAATGACCTCAACTAACCTATAAGCCCCGCCTACTTACAACGTCACGTCACAACCATGACAACGTGTAATAACAATGGTCAAACTTTTATGAATTTAAACTTGTTATGTCTTCAAATTGGTAATTTATATACCATGTTTATCAAATGTTATTAATTAAATTCATTTTCCCTTTCTAATTCCTTAAATTGCCAATGTCTTACCGCCTAGACTACGCTCATAGGGAAATACCCCCAAAATGGTACCCTAAGGGGGAAATTCCAAACACTTTTTTGTAATAATATTTGTTTCATATTTTAATTATTTTTTTATTTTTTTATCGATTTCAGTATAAAAACAATATACGTATAGTGTCTTGGAATATGAAATTTATTTCAAGACACTATACGTATATTGTCTAAGTAAGGTGTACATGTATTTCTAGTTTGGTTTATATGACCTTGACCTCATTTTCTTGAATCATGTTATGTTTATGTGATAGTTGTAGTAAAACTTTATATTTAGAACTATCAACATAACAATATTTAGTAGAGAAGGTGAGACAACTTTGGGTGTGCACTCAGTTTCTCTGAGTCAGAAATTTTTTCACGTAAAGCAGAAACATTTTTTGTCTCGAAGCTATTAATCAAGTGATTATTTTTTAGATTAAACACTCTAAGGTATAGGGAAAATCTGGATTCAGAATATTTTATTTTGTCATCTGCTTGACCACATATTTTTAAAGTTTTTGTTCCTTATTAATACAAATATTTGTGGTTTCAGATAATACTGGAAATGCAGACTAAAATTGACAATCAGGCATTAGAAATACAGAAGTTAAAAGACATGCTAAAGGAAAGAGATGTACAGATGGAAATTCTAACATCTTCATTAACATTAGAACAGTCTCGTTTACCACATAAACATAAGACAAAAAAGGATAAAACGTGATGAAGTTGAAAAAGGACATCATCTTTTGAGAATTAGATGCTTTAATCTGTCAGATTTATGCAGGTAAACCAGTTTTATTTCTGGTTTAAAACTGTCCAATAACCTTGTGTAACAAGGACTGATATCATTACTGCAAACAGAAGTTCTTTGAAACTACTGAAAAAGATTGTCACAACTACACTACATGTATGGATAAATTATGAAATGATAAAACAGAAAGATTTGTTATTTTTTACTTCATGCTTGTATTGGTATTGAGCTTGCCCCTTTTCATTTTGTGATATACTTCATCATATATGTTTTTTTTCTCAGTTTAACTTGGGAACTTTGTCTCATCAACATCAACCTTGTATTTTTATACGACCGCAAAAATTTTAATTTTTCGTCGTATATTGCTATCACGTTGGCGTCGTCGTCGTTGTCCGAATACTTTTAGTTTTCGCACTCTAACTTTAGTAAAAGTGAATAGAAATCAATGAAATTTTAACACAAGGTTTATGACCACAAAAGGAAGGTTGGGATTGATTTTGGGAGTTTTGGTTCCTACAGTTTAGGAATTAGGGGCCAAAAAAGGGCCCAAATAAGCATTATTCTTGGTTTTCGCGCAATAACTTTAGTGTAAGTAAATAGAAATCTATGAAATTTAAACACAAGGTTTATGACCATAAAGGGAAGGTTTGGTCCCAACAGTTTAGGAATAAGGGGCCCAAAGGGTCCAAAATTGAACTTTGTTTGATTTCATCAAAAATTGAATAATTGGGGTTCTATGATATGCCGAATCTAACTGTGTATGTAGATTCTTAATTTTTGGTCCCGTTTTTTAAATTGGTCTACATTAAGGTCCAAAGGGTCCAAAATTAAAAATTAGTTTGATTTTAACAAAAATTGAATCCATGGGGTTCTTTGATATGCTGAATCTAAAAATGTACTCAGATTTTTTATTATTGGCCCAGTTTTCAAGTTGGTCCAAATCGGGGTCCAAAATTAAACTTTGTTTGATTTCATCAAAAATTGAATAATTGGGGTTCTTTGATATGCCAAATCTAACTGTGTATGTAGATTCTTAATTTTTGGTCCCGTTATCAAATTGGTCTACATTAAAGTCCAAAGGGTCCAAAATTAAACTAAGTTTGATTTTAACAAAAATTGAATTCTTGGGCTTTTTTGATGTGCTGAATCTAAACATGTACTTAGATTTTTGATTATGGGCCCAGTTTTCAAGTTGGTTCAAATCAGGATCCAAAATTATTATATTAATTTTTGTGCAATAGCAAGAAATTTTCAATTGCACAGTATTCACCAATAGCAAGAAATCTTCAATTGCACAGTATTGTGCAATAGCAAGAAATTTTCAATTGCACAGTATTGCGCAATAGCAAGAAATCTTCAATTGCACAGTATTGTGCTACAGCAAATATTTTCAATTACTCAGTATAGCGCAATAGCAAGAAATATCTAATTGCAATTTCAATTGGAGTTATCTTTCTTTGTCCAGAATAGTAGTTGAATCAACTTAAATCTTCGTTTTATACAATACAGATATATAATTAATATTTCAATTGGAGTTATCTTTCTTTGTCCAGAATAGTAGTTGAATCAACTTAAATCATTGTTTTATACAATATACAATGTATATTCACTTTTTCTACCATCTGATAAATTAAAACAATCTTTACCATTCAGTGATAACAAGCACTTTATTTTACATTTTAATATTTTATGATGTATTTAAATGAGTAGTTATTGTTGCCAACTCCATTAGAAATTTGAATTGAGATCAGTTTTGGAAAAGGGGAAAGGGGGATGTGAAAACAAATGGGGGTGGGGGGTTAAATTTTTCTCATTTCAGATTTCATAAATAAAAAGAAAATTTTTTCAAACATTTTTTTGAGAGGATTAATATTCAACAGCATAGTAAATTGCTCAAAGGCAAAAAAAATATTTTAAGTTCATTAGACCACATTCATTCTGTGTCAGAAACCTATGCTGTGTCAACTATTTAATCACAATCCAAATCTAGAGCTGAATCCAGCTTGAATGTTGTGTCCATACTTGCCCCAACCGTTCAGGGTTCAACCTCTGCGGTCGTATAAAGCTGCGCCCTGCGGAGCATCTGGTTTTATTTTGTAAAGAAAACCCTGTTTGATATTCAAATCAGTATTGTAGATATGTACAGTATAAAGTTATATGTACAGCATTTTTAATATGTTTATGAAGAAAAGAAGACAGTGTATAGGGTATGTGTCTGCTAAATGTTGATGGCCTTATGTATTTATCACCAAGTAATTCCTGTTCATTTACCTTGGGTGATTTGGTTACTCAGTTAAATTGAATAAAATTGATACATATATTCAACAAATTTGTGTGAAAGAGATTAATTTATAATATGTCTTATAATTAGCCATAATGATGATATATGAATATCATGTATTATGAAATTTTTGCAATAAATAACATATGTTAATTTGTTATCATTCAGTTATAAACATAATCTTTCTAATGGTTGTATTTATGTCTTTATAATTTTATAATTGATTAGTTGATCTCATAAATCCAATTTACTTTTTTAACTCCTTTTATAGAGATACTGAAAATTTATAAGGCTCCATATTTTTGATATAGATAAAATAAATGCTACCACTGCATCAAGTGTGATAACTATATTTCTCCTTTTTATTCATGTCCACCCCAAAACCATATATGATAATGCTTGCCTTGACAAAACATTTCTAGTACACCATAGGTTTGTCCACTGTCATAGTATTAATAGATAAATGGATGTTTCTTTACATCAGCTGATGCCTCAAGTATTCTTGTGCCAGTAAGATTTTTTTTTACAAAATGCTCAATAAAGAAATGCTCCTTTTCAAATGTTTTTATATAGTCAATTCTTGCAGTCACAATAATTTTTTTAATTTTTTTTCATTTTGAAAAAAACATTGTGTGTGCCTATGAAGGTAAATCCAGAAAAGCGCTTCGGACGCAATAAATTATTAAACGTGTTGTTCTATATTTTTTACAATAATCCATTAGCATCAAAAATCCATATCAGTCCCAAAGACTTTTGTTTTTATGCCTCAATTATGGGCATTATTTTTTTCAGTCTTTGCAACTTTTTGTTAATTCATCCGTACTTCATTTCGTCCATCATGTCCATCCTTCTGTCTTGCTTCAGATTAAAGATTTGGTCAATGTAGTTTTGATGAAGATGAAACTAATCAACTTGAAACTTAGTACAGATTTTCTGTATGATATGATCTTTCTAATTTTAATGCCAAATTAGAGTTTCGATCCTTATTTCACGGTCCACTGAACATAGAAAATAATGGTGTGAGTGGGGCATCTATGTCATGTGTATGTAAGTTGGGCACATTCTTGCTTATTTTTTAAATATATAAATCCTGGTATTAACTCTCATATATGATAGCATTTAAAACTGTTTTTAATTAGATTAGAAAGACAGTTTCCAGATAAGATCTGGATTTATCCCTCAATAAATTTTGCACCTATGACAAAGCAAAAAGCCAAATATGGAAGTACATGGATGATACCAAGGCCTTTTTATGGAATCTGTTATGAAACACCAAAAAATAAGAATTAATTCTAGCTTATCAATATTTAATGTACATTGTGAATATAAATAGTAATAGCAAAAATCAAAAAATGTGTTTTAATTATTGGATTGACCATCATGTTGAATTTTACCACTTATAAAAGCTTTATATTAGTTTTGAATTGAAAAGTAGTAAAATAATTAATGTGATAATTCTGGTGAATATTGTTTGCATATATATGTTGTGTACAAGTTGCGATTTTGTACAGGTTATAACATGTACAAAAATATGGTACATGTTATAATTTGTACAATGCAAAAATACAAGTATAAACATGTACCAAAGTACCTCATGCATGTTATAAAATGTACAAAATATTGCTTAAAAATGGTTTTAACTTTAAATTTGAAAATAAAAATATGATTCTCTTATTACCCTAACTTCAATAATATTTTCATCATTTTTTTGTTATTGTCCATTTCTGGTAGTTTGATACATTTTTGACACAGTTAATGACCAAATAAAAGTTTTTATAATTACTTAATACCTTAAAAAATGCTTTTGAAATACACATGTAGTCAATAAGCATTATGCGGTATTCTCATCTGGTATTCAAACAGAAGAAGACTTAAAAGCAATATTTGAAGCAAGTTCTGTATTCAATAATACAGATAGGGAGACCCATTTACCAAGACTGTCTGAGAACTTGACATCAAGTATGCACGAAAGAGCGCCCTTTCTGGCCAGCAGATACAAGCTGATTCTTTGACAAAAAACATATTAACTGTTCTCTCCGAAGATGATAAAGTTGTCATTCCTATTCCGTCCATTGATAGGGGCCCTGTCGATGAGAGAAACATTGAAGGCGTGGTGATGAATGTGAATGAACATGGCGGCTCTAAAATTGGAACTCAAGTTGGTCAAAAAAGGATACTTGAGTAGAAACCATGTTCATTTTTTTGCAAATGCAACTTTAAATGTGTTTGAAGTCTCAATGAGTGATATGATTGTGAGAGCAATAAATGAGAAAGTGAGTAAGTTATCATTGAGTAGAGGGTAAGTTTTTGTGCATCGTCAATGTGAGAAAGGCAGCTGTACTGTAAGACTGGGAGGTGTAAATGTAGAAGAATGAAAGTTTTATATAATTCAAAGTGTCAAATGTCTCTGTCTTGTAGCAAGAAGTAAATAAATAGTCTTTTTATGCAGAATGACTATGTAAATTCTGATTTTGATTTTGGAAGAATTTTTTCTTTTAAAAAAATATTGAATTTATTTATAATTTAGAGAAGAAAATGTCTCTGTGTCAATATAAAAACTTTTAGAGAGGATTGATATTATTGAATATTCTCACAAATTTCAGCTAGATGTATATGTTTACCCAGTTGTAAATATGTAGTGTTCATTTTTGTACCAAAAGTGCCACCATTTTTGTCAGGTACAAAATGTCTTGTTATGAATATTTACTTTTTAAATCATGTTATTTTATGTAAATATTATTATTTTTTTTGTTGGTTTTATATGATAATTTAAATGATGAATAAAAAAAGTTAAAAAAAACAAGTGTTTTTTTCTTTTTATAGATAAGCGATCAGAAAATAGTGCTTTTCTTACTTTTAGCTCGTTTTTGGTGGTGTACCTTCCACATGGTAATGTTATGCGTTTAGTGCGGTAGATCTATTTATATGGTTCTTATCGCAGCTGGCTAACATATTTTATGTAAAAAGAGAGTTGAGTTAGTAAGTCTTTCCTGCCAGTATACAGCCTCTACATTAACAAAACTCAAGCAGTATCCCCCGTTGGTAACACTTGTAACTGATCTTTCGAGGTCAGGTGGAACTGCCTTGGGGATCTCAGGGCATAAAAGATGCAGTGTGTATGCTAATCAATGTGTGGACATACCATGGCACGCATCAATGGGTAAATAGTTTGGCTAGATAAGAGTCATAAACACAGAAGCCAACTATATAAGAACAAAACTGGACAGATCATGCAACGCAAGCCTTGGTTGGCAACTGATCTAGAGGACTGGAACCTTATAATTAATATATAATCCATTGGCCTCCAGGTTTGGGGTTGCGCTCAAGACCAACTATCTCGTCTCATGATAAAAATGCAGTTACGGAAACAAAGACAAGTAAAAACTTATCTCATCTCATAAGATCAGAGTACCAGCAGACATCTGCAAGTACGCATGATGTCAGTGAAAGCCAAACGGAAGCTGACAACATGAAAAGTATTTTGAGCACAAGAACAAAACTGATAATTGGATGCTGTAATGTAAGAATGTACGAAACAGGAACACAAGATCAAGTTATCAGAGAAATGAGAGCATAAAAACTTCACCTGCTAGGTATTAGTGAATGAAGATGGACAGTATTTGGTTAAAAGAAGTACAGGTGATCAATTGTGTATTTAGGTAGAAACGACGAAAAACACCAATGAGGAGTAACAATTATAATGAACAGAAATATAACAAAATCCATGATAGAGTATAAATAATGATCACGAGAGCTTGCTTCAAAGCAAGGCAGGGAAAACTTGCCATCATTAAATGCTATGAATGACAAATGAAGCAGAGGATGAAGAGAAAATATTTCTATCTAGCTCTACAATCTGAAATAGAAAAAAGTTCCAAAAACATGATGTTACAATATTGATGGGTAATGTAAACACCAAGTTGGAAATGATTACGTTGAGAATGAAAGGGTACTACATGTAGTAATGGAAAAATACAGGTGTGGCAAAATCAACGACAATGGAGAACGTTAATTAAATTGTTGTGGTGCCAATAACTTAATTAGTTATAGG
This sequence comes from Mytilus edulis, assembly GCA_019925275.1. NCBI lineage: Eukaryota > Metazoa > Mollusca > Bivalvia > Mytilida > Mytilidae > Mytilus > Mytilus edulis. Next base: position 80,537,176 of record CM034352.1, on the reverse strand, counting down.
GGGCACTATCTTTCCTCATAGAGATATACATGAGGTGACATGGATTTCTGCAAATAAACTCATCATAGATACCAGGACTAAATTTTATATATACGCCAGACGCGCGTTTCGTCTAAAAAAGACTCACCAGTGACGCTCGAATCCAAAAAAGTTAAAAAAAAAAAAAAAAAAAAAAAAAAAGCTAAATAAAGTACGAAGTTGAAGAGCATTGAGATCCAAAATTCCTAAAAGTGTTGTCAAATACAGCTAAGGTAATCTATGCCTGAGGTAGAAAAGCCTTAGTATTTCAAAAAAATAAAAATTTTGTAAACAGTTAATTTATAAATATAACAATATCAATGATAATTTATGTCAGCACAAAAAGTGCTGACTACTGGGCTTGTGATACCCTCGGGGAAATAAATCTCCACCAGCAGTGGCATCGACCCAGTGGTTGTAAATAAACTCATCATAGATACCATGACTAAATTTTTAAATGAATGAGACAAAATCCAAATAGACCATATTAACTTCAATGGAAAGTGGAAAAGATCATTACAAGATGTACGTGTTATAAGGGTTGCATATATTGCTAGTGACCACCATCTTGTAATTGCAAACATCAAACTGAAACTTCAAAATTTGTCTACCTATGTAAACGTGAACAGGAAATTTGATGTTGGTAAATTACAATACCAAAAAATCCAGCAAGAGTTTTAAACAAGAAATAAAGAACAAGTTTCAGCTATTAAACAACCTCACAACTGACGATACAAACACAATGTCAGTCAATGATGAATGGCAGCACATTCATGGCATCTGTAAAAAGGTACTAGGATTCAAAAGACAAATACACAAAGAACGGATAACACCTGATACTTAGAAATGATAGATGAAAGAAAATAAATAAATATGTCAAAACTTAAGGACAAACTAAGAACAAAATATACAGAATGCAACAAGAAGATAAAGCCAGCAACAAGAAAGAACAAGAGAGATTTTACAGAAGACCGTGCAAGAGAAGCAAAAGGTGCAGCTTTAAATCAGAGAATTGGACAGATTTATCAAGTAACTAAACAACTAAGTAGTAAAATGCTAGGTAAATATGCCAATTAAAGACCAAACAACAGAACGAGATCAATACTTAAGATGAAACTAACATTTTCAAGAGGTTCTTAACCGAAAAGATCCAGACTAATTAGGAATTATTCCTGAAACGCTCATAGACGTAGAGATAGATACAGATACACCTTCAAAACATGAAATACGGAAAGGCATTAAATAAAGGCAGCAGTAAGTAGTATACCGCTGTTCAAACTCATAAATCCATGGACAAAAAACAAAATCGAGGTAACAAACTAAAACTGAGGGAAATGCATTAAATATAAGAGGAGAACAACGACACAGCACTACAATGTAACACACACAGAAACGGACCAAGTATCAGACAAAATCCCACGAGAATAACAAATATAACATCAAAACCAAATACATGAATTTGGGATAGACAAGTACCGTGACACGTCTTATCGCAATGTGAATTTACACTCAAAATAAGAGAAAACAAACGACGCAACGTTATAATGTAACAAACACAGAAAAGAACTATTATAATATAACCATGGCCATATTCCTGACTTGGTACAGGACATTTTTAAAGGAAAAAATGGTGGGTTGAACCTGGTTTTGTGGCATGCCAAACCTCCCTCTTTTATCACCATGTGAAATATAACATGAAAATGACAACTTAACACCACAGGACTACAATATAAATAAATTGGAGAACACAATTGACAAAGAAACACAAGAACAACAGCCAACAAAAGGCAACAAGTTCAAAATTTTAATACGCCAGAAGTGCATTTTGTCCACACAAGATCTACTAGTGACGCCCAGATACAAAAGTTTGAAAGCCGAAACAAAAGCTTGAAAAACAAAAAAGACACATGGGATAGAAAAACTAAATGCAGAACCTTTAAAGATAGATCCAGTGCTAGCAGTAGATACTTTATACCCAGTATTCCAGAAAATATGGGAACAAACTGTTATTCCTAACAGTTGTTCTGACGGTGACATCATTACAATCACAAAATCGTGAGACTCAACTAGCTGCAACAACTAGCTGATGTTCCTATGTAAACTTTGTGCAATGAAGGCGGAATCTCTTACAAAACAAATTTTCATCATCAGACTATACCAATTTTTCAGAGATACATGTAGAAAACAATATGGATTCATCCCAGATGTAATTAACATTTTATCAAAGAACTCCCTTTTGAAATAATGTTTGACAAACTATATGTTTACAGGCACATTCCTGACCAAGTTTCAATGGAAAACATTGTCAATAGTGCTGTTTACCCAATAGAAAGACTCCAAAAGGAAGAGCGAATGCGCAGATACAACAATTTTGTCAATTTTTTAAGATTATCTGAAAACAATAACTATGATTTCCTGTGGCAATATGCAAACATTAGTGGCAGACTTTTAACTGCGAAACATAAAGCTAAACTCTAGACTATTCCTCCTACTAGCGGAAATTGTAAACTGTGTGGACACTTTGTTCTAGATATACTGAACCACCAAATATGTATATGCACAGAACTTCAATCACAAACACTATATAACAGATTAACTGAATTAACTAGTTTCAATTTCGTGTACACAACGGTTTCAAAATCGGACGAGAGCTTCTCAGATCTTTTGAATGGCAACCATGTAAATCTCTGTGACATTTTAATACTAGAACATCGTTTGAAAGTCACTGACGAAAGATTTTCCTTCCTTAAATACTGTAAACTGTAAATACTTTTCCATTCAAAATATTAAGCTATTGACATTTCTAATTTTGTGATTTCAAAACTTTATAATTGTACATAATATTGGCATTTTGTCTTATGTCAATCTCCTATAGGAGGAAATAAAGTATGATGATGTGAGACTCAACTAGCTGCAACAACTGGAGAGGAACCACCTTACTATCTATTTCAAGTAAGGTCTTCTGATTAATATCGAGAATTATAGACGCCGTGGATAAGAAACTACGAAAAGAACAAGCTGGTTTCAGAAAAGGTTGAGGTTGCATAGACCACAAATTTGTCCCACGAACCAACTTATTACAGTGCCATGAGTGCTTCGAAAAAGACTTTGACAGCTTACACCGGGAAAGTCTTTGGGACGTTTTGAGAAGCTATGGAAAACCGAGCAAGATAGTGCAACTCATCAAGCAATTATATACAAACTTATCGTGCCATTAACACTGAAGTCGACACCAGTTTCCTTGTAAAATGAGGATTACGGCAAGAATGTCGTATGTCATCTGTGCTTTTTCTTATTGTCATTGATTGGGTAATTAGAACATCCCTAGCAGAAAGTTACCCCGGACTGAGTTGGACACTACTTGAGGATCCAGACTATGCTGATGATTTAACACTTTTATCGCATACCGAAGATCATATGCAGGACCAAAAAGCTAGAAGAAAATGCTAAGATGATTGGACTTGAGATCAATGCAAAAAAGACAGAGTTAATGTACCTAAACACAGAGATACTGCTTGTTATATTTGTAGAAGGAAAACAGCTGGAAATAGTAGACTCTTTAATTACCTAGGAAGTTGTATAACAGAAGGTAGTGCAGAAATTGATATAAAGATCAGAAAAGGAAAAGCTAGATCAGCATTCATTAGATTTTGCAACGTCTGTAAAACATATACGTCCTATATGGCCCAGAGTGCCTGCTTATGACTGAGAAAGATATCAACAGACTCTCCAGCGTCCATTACACATGTCTGACGAAGATAATAAAAATATTCTGGCCAAACAACATCTCCAAAAAGACCTACATGAGATTACCAATACCAAGGACATGTAGTCTTCGCTGATACAAAAGAAATGGAGGTGGCTTGGTCATGTTCTACGCAAACCATCTGAAGACATGACAAAGGTAGCCCTTAGATGGACATTAGAAGAAAAAAGGGAGACAAAAAGCAACATGGAGACGCACTAGAAAATGAATTAAAGGAAAGGGGATGTGCCAAGGGCTCAATTGAGACAAAAGCAAACAACAGCGAAGAGTAGAGGAAGTAGGTAAGTAGCTTTTAGCACACCTGGATTCAAAATTCAAATTTGCAAGTTAGCTTTTAAAATAACACCAAATTTGAAGGATCATCAAGACTTCTTTTAGATTTGTTAATTCTTTTTACCATCATATCCAGGGCCATACAGTTTTGCGTGGTCATAATTAAAACATGTTACTAGTATAGTTAATTTATTCAATAATCGTGTAGACAGCATATTTAAGCAGTCAGGATCCTACTTCGTCAAAATTATCTCCCCATTACGCCAGTTCATTTTCACAATCGTAAAAATGGAAGCCATTGTAGCGATGACGCGCTACCAATTTTGCTCTTGGAAACCGATAAATTTATCCACATTGCACCAATACGATCCTTATATGTCAGTTATATTTTAAAAGACAAATGTATCAACTAGCTAATGAGCATCAGTTAATGATATTGTCTGCATTGATTCAACTTAAAACTATTGTCTGATCGGTTGTTAGGTGGAATTTTCGAAAAATCATAAACATTTAAAAAAAATCTAATTAAATATTTCGTGGAAGGGCAGACTAGATTTTTTTAGTGGTTGAAGACTATAAACCCTAGTTATCACACACAAAAAATTAGAATTTTTCGAAGATATGCATTTTCATCATCCAACTTGTAAGACTGTCGTCAAGTACTTTCAGTAAAAAAAATAGCTATTCGAACACACCTTCCCTGTTTTTGTGACTCATTAGATAGGTATTTCACTTGACCCATATATTTCATCTTTTAGTACTGTTATTTTTTTGTGTTATAAAGTCAACCTGTAGCTTTAATATATAAAAATGATAGAATCTGAAGCGAGACGATGTATGAAATATTCTTACTTTGAACGATATCAAGACAAAATACTTAACTCAAACACGCCCTAACATAAAAAGGTGCACTCGATTTTCTCTTTTCGATACAATTGTTACCTATTTTTTGGAATTTTTTCTTCAGTCACATAATGGAAGGGCAGACACGAAAATTACTGAACTAATAGATTGATATCTTTTCCGTCCGTGGTAATTTTTTCAAAAAAATCGGAGGTTATGCATTTTTGTCATCCAACTTGAAAGATACCCATGTCGTCGACTTGATATCTAATTGTTCTGCTTAACTATGTACTAGATAAATTGAAAACTTATGCAAATGGTGTTTTTAAAATAAAACACCTCGTAATTGAGAAGAAAATTGCAGTTTTGTTTGTTTCTAGTAACTTTTTAAAAATTTGTCACTATAGTAAACAATACAGTAAACATTTATCGCCTTCTCTAATAGAGAGCTTCGATTCTTTTGTTCGATTTCAACCTGGTTTCCGACTGTAAGGTGAATCGCAAACTAGTCTGTTGTGGTCCTCATCAAATATTGTTTTACTAATTTGACCTCTTGTATTGAATTGTCTTCCACCTATGTCAATGACTCATCATCATTCAAGTTTATTAGGATAGAAAAACTGTTTTGGGAAGTTTGAGTTCCCTTAGAAGTAGACAACTTTATATACTAGTAGCTGATCATACAAATGATATCATCATGATTCTGTTTCTTATCATAAATTCAGAATGGTTCTCAGAGACAATCCTATGTTTTACTAAAAGATATTTCAAATTTCAACCTTTAAGAATCACTGATTATGTTAAGTCTGAAACTACAAGAATTCTGTTGAAATTTAAGATGAAGTACACTGTAAAGCTATTTATAGGAATTTATAAGGTAGGATCTGGGATCTATTTCACATATTAAACCTGTATTGCAGAGACAGAGACCAGGGTCCCACTTAAGGAGCTACGTATATGTATAGACTTTTGCTTGTCCAACTCCATACATTGTCTTATTTGGGGGCCACATGCACACCTTTTTACCTCATCTGCCCCGAAAGGCCAAGTGAGCTATTCTCGTCACTTGGCGTCCGTCTTCCGTCGTCATCATTAACTTTTTACATTTTGAACTTCTTCTAGAGAACCACTGAATTGAATGAAACCAAACATAGCATAAATTTTCCTTATGAGGTGCTTACCAAATTTTGTTACTTTGTAGACTATCCATCATCCAAAATGGCCGCCAGCGGGGGACTTAGTTTAACATAGGACTCTTTGGGAAAATACATACAAATGTCTTATTTTAGAGAACCACTGAATGGAATGAAACCAAACTTGGCATGAATGTTCCTTATGAGGTGTTGACCATGTCTTGTTTTTTTTTAGCTGATCCATCATTCAAGATGGACGCCAGGGGGAACTTAGTTAAACGCAGGACCCTATGGGAAATGCATACAAATGTCTTCTTTGAGAAAACAATTGAATGGAATGAAACCAAACATAGCATGAATGTTCCTTTTGATGTGCCGACTAAGTGTTGTTACTTCGTAGACTGTACATCATTTAAGATTACCGCCAGCAGGGGACTTAGATTAACATAGGACCCTATGGGAAATATACACAAATGTCTTCTTTTAGAGAACCACTGCTTGAAATGAAACTAAACAGGTCATAAATGTTCCTTATGAGGTGCTGATAAAGTGTTGCTACTTTGCTGCTGATTTACTGTTCAATATGGCCACCAGGATTCATTATTAAATAATATGGGGCCAATATTTAACCAAATTTGGAATCAATCATTATTATTTTTTCAAAAACCCAACAGTCGGGTAGCGAAACAGGATCTTGAGAGCCTCTATCTTTTTAATCCTGGATTCGTATCTGTATTTCTTATGGTTGAAAACAATAAACGTACTAATATGCTCATGTTGAATTCATACAAGGCATCTTCATCTTCATTCATCTTCAAGTAATGGCCTTTCCTTAAATCTAAGATAATGGTGCTGATAAACAAAATCAAGAAGGAATCAACCAATTACAATTTCAATTTGTTAACCGGCATGACGTAAAACAGCGAATCAAAGAATTCAACTTTATTTATAACTAATATAAGACAATGCTGTTGATTGAAAAAGACTCCATTCCAGGTCCTTTTGTTTTCCAAATAATTAATATTACCAATAATTGATAAGTTCCAAGTCGACGGGTTCAAACAGAAAGTTTTTGAAAGCAGAGAAAACTGTGCATCTTATAATCGGCATGATTGTGTAATTATGTTGTAACGTTTGCTTATATTCATTAATTGTATGTTCATTGAATCTCATTTATGAGGAATTAAAGATATGAATGAATCAGATGACAATACCTATACTAAAATAAGGCTTACGCATAGTTATATACTTTAATTCAGCCACGGACCCGCGATATCACGGGTGTGTTCAGTGTATTGTAAATTTGTCTTTAATATAACTTCAATCAGGTCTTGGGTAATAGTAAAAAAAGAATAAATTTTCAAATAAAGAATTAAAATACATGTACATGTGTAATACAACAGGAGTGTATTTTCTTACTCACCATGTGCATGCATCACTTTGAACTATTAGAAGTCTTCTACGAAACAATTTCGAACATTTAAACGAAATCTTTCACTCCTGAAACTGGGATTATCCTTAACTAATGTATGGTTCCAAGAAATAAATGACCACCAGAATGATATTAATAGAACCATTCATTGAAAAGAACATAGATACAGGTTCTCATAAACCTTCTTGCATATTAAGACCACATAATGCAAAATCAAAGTGTTGGAACATGTTTTAACAGAATCATCTGGTAACCCACACATCATGTACAAAGAGTGCCTCCTCCGTGACAATCTAAAACATAAAAATAATATTGAAATACCGACACCAAATTTTTAGTGTTTGGATACTGGTGTGATATTTCGGATGTTTGTCACTGTGTTACACATTTTAACATAGAACACTGGATAAAAAAAAACCACAGAAAACTTTTTTTGTCGGAAAACATTGTTAAACATTCAAAAATACTATTCACACTTATCTGAATGAGATATGCATTGCTAAAGAGAACATGGTCAACCAGAGACCAATGTATGAGGATGTTAACACTAAAAGTCAGTGAACGAGCTTATGGCAGACATGAGCACTCATATGACAGATATGAAAGACAGCAACCTACGAATTACATTTATTTAGCTTAACAACCATAATCATAAATCAAAGATTTAAATAAAATAAAAGTTTTAATAAATAAACAACGAAAACAATTATATACAATAATCAACATCTTCATCAGGTTTGCTATGACAACAAAATAGTTGACAGAACCACTGTCGAAAGCCAATGAATCCACTGCTAGGTTTGGACGGAAAGTCAACTTCTATTTCTTTTGCCGATTCTTTAGTTTTACTAGTAATCGTTGAAACATGTATGTCTTCCACTAGTGGTGAAAAGAATGGCCTTAAATGTGGTCTTGGTGTTTCTTCTGTGTCACTTAAACTAATACTGAACCATTCACTGTCTGACGTCCTTGATGTGTCTGGTATATCTAAAAATGGACATGTACTATTAACATAGGAGAGGTGAAAGTAAGATAAATTTATTTACATACTCGCTATTTGCAATCTCATCTTTAATTGGAGGTTGAGAACATAATTTGTAAAACATTGTATTAAAAAAAAAATCAGTTTTAATTTTCAAAGTTTTTCATGAAAAATTTGAATTACAATTACTGGTGATATGCAACATTTGATAAGATTCATTATGAACTGAAAATCCACCAAGGTTATAAAATGGCAACTATGTTAGATAGAAAAAGGTGATATGATATAAATTACCTTCATCCTCAGTTATATCATCCAATGTCGTCAAATCTAACTTCAGTTCATCCTTTAACACAAGCTGGTTATCATTGATGTCTTTTGTTGAAGGCTTGCTTCTCTGAAAAATAGAGCAAATTAAAGTGTTACGTCTTTTTAAGCCTGTCATGTTAAAAAATGGATTACCTGCTATCAAAGACAACCCCAGTGATTTATAGGAATAAAAAGTATGTGACTGTGTAATTTTGATATTTTGTTTCATTATGACAGAGGCTAATAGGCAGGCAGAGTACTTACTACACCAGTACATGTGAATATTGTAAAATTCCGTTTTTTCTCAAGTTAACTGCAATTTAATTGTTTTTTACAATATCAATATCGTTTACCTTAAATACTTTGTTGACCATCCGTTGAAGAGAACCCCTCTTATTGGGAACAGTTTCACTAATTGTTACAGCTGTGTCCAGTTCTCCTGAAAAGCAAAGCAAGAATGTTCCTCAATTATAAACTTGAAAGTAGATAGCACACACCGTTGAAACACCAAAAATGACATGTGCTTCCTTACTTGTAATTTTCATTTTTTGTGTGTGATATGTTTTATACGTTAGGTCCTTTTTGGTTTTTTCAGCTCTTCAAAGTTCGTTTTACAATTTTCAGTATCCCTGAAGAGACATTTATTATTGAAATGCGTATCAGGTGCTCGATCAGGTGCAGTATAAGTGTTACCGTTATACTGTTGATTTGGTATATAAAACTGGTATTATCTTATAACATATAGATGAATCTTAGCCAAAACGTGGTGTGTGGAGAGTTGTCTCATTGGCAATCATACCACATTTCCGTGTTCTTATATTTGCGTTAAGGGTTCCGTAGTGAATAACTATTATGTTTTATTTATTGGGATTTTTTTTCCAATCGGTCACGAAATTTATTCACTTCTTCATTTGTGTTTCTGTATCTTTTTTAAAACCACTTCACTAGAAAAATAATTTCTATATATGCTTACTGTTGATAGGTGCATTCCTCACATCGGTACTTTGGAAGCTTTGATAATTGTAATGCTGTTCTCTCACAAATGATTTTACTCTTTCTTCTTTCACCGGTGATAGGAAGGGTCCTGTTTGTCTTTTCTCTACTGGTTCCACTTTAAGATGTAGATATTGTTGTGAAGAACAAGCCTTCTCTTTACTGTCATTTGGCTTTCGAAAAGAAAAAAATATGAGAAGATATGAAAATTACGAAAAGTAAACAGTTTTGCTCTCTATGCACAATATCAAAAACAAGTCAATTAAAAAATGTTTTAAGCAGAAGAAACAAGTGAAACTGCGAGCTACTGCTCACTAATGATACCCCCGCCGCAAGTGGATAATATTAATAGTGTAAAAATATGCAAGTGTTCGGTAAACAGGAAGTTGTCAAGTGATGAATCTGAAAACGCATCACACGGTATAGCTGACTTATATAAATCCTGAAACCAAATTTCAGAAATCCTTGTATTGTAGTTCCTGAGAAAAATGTGACGAAAATTTTCAACTTGGCTATCATGTGTAAAATCATACAAGTGTTCGGTAAACAGGAAGTTGCGAGTGATGAATCTGAAAACGCATCACACGGTATAGCTGACTTATATAAATCCTGAAACCAAATTTCAGAAATCCTTGTATTGTAGTTCCTGAGAAAAATGTGACGAAAATTTTCAACTTGGCTATCATGTGTAAAATCATACAAGTGTTCGGTAAACAGGAAGTTGTCAAGTGATGAATCTGAAAACGCATCACACGGTATGGCTAACATATATAAATGTTGATACCAAATTACAGAAAGGGTGGATGTGTAGTTCCTGAGAAAAATGTGACGAAAATTTCATGGGACGGACTGACTGACGGACGGACTGATGGACGGACGGACTGATGGACGGACTGACGGACGGACTGACAGACAGAGGTAAAACAGTATACCCCCCCCCCTTTTTTAAAGCGGGGGTATAAAAACACAATGAACTGATGGTTGATTGGACGCTAGCTTCTAGAAGAGTACAATTGTTTCTGATATTAACGCTGATACTATTGGTTTGTACACAAAACAATAAACACCGCTGTTAAAAAAATTCTACCGTTACGTTCCCTAACACCCAATACTCAGAAGATTTTGAAAGTGGAAGAAAAATAGAATTAAAAAAAAATATGATTGTAAATACCTTTCGGGAAACATGCCGCAGAGAATCAATGTCAGCGGCTGGTTTCCAGAATTCTTCAAATTGCTTCTTTATCTTTTCTTGTTCTCTTGTTATCTTATTTCTCTCTCTTTCTTCTTTGATTATATTTTCTCTGGCATATGATTCAACAAGTTTGTTGTATTCAGCATCTCTGACGGACTTGTAGAAAGCAGCACATTCGTCTTCGTCTGATATGACTTCAGACGAATCTACATTTTCTTGCTCTCTTGTTTTCATATTTGCCTCCTTTTCTTCTTTCATTATCCTTTCTTTGACATATGCTTCAACAAGTTTATTGTATTCAGCATCTCTGACTGATTTGTAGAAATCTTCATATTCGCCTTCGTCTGTTACTTCTTTGGCTAATATGACTTCAGCCGAATTTAACTTTTCTTCGTCTCTTGATATCCTCTTTCTCTCCTTTTCTTCTTTGATTATCTTTTCTTTGTCATATGCTTCAACAAGTTTATTGTACTCAGCATCTCTGACGGACTTGTAGAAAGCAGCACATTCTTCGTCTGTGTTTGTTTCTTCCTTCTCATCTTTAAGATCCAATGCCTCAATAAGATTGTTACTTTCTGAGTTATTTACATCCTTCAAGAAAGCGGATCTCACATACTCGTTTCCCTCCCTTTCTGATTCTCTGTTATTCTGAGGTATTTCAATCTCTTTACAATTACCAGACATAACGTTAGCTTCTATTTCGCTGAAAGTGAAAACAATAACTAGTCAGAATTAATGTACCGCTGTTCATCCTTCAAAATTACCACCCATTCAACTAAATAATTCTCAGTCACACTAAATGTTAATTCTTTAAAAAAAAAGAGGAATAGAATAGTTTTAAAATGTTATATAAATATGCGAATTTGACTTTTACAATTAATTCTCGCAATGGTATTCAGTCTTAAATTAAAAATAGTAAAACGTAATGCCAGAAAATTTATATCTATTCAAATTTAACAGCAGTGCCGACATATATCATAAGAAATGGGAGTGATTGCTTACCCGAAAGCAACGTGCAGCAACGACAACATTAAATTACGGACATTCCATTCAAGACTGCTACTATGGATCTCCATTTCAATTCTGAAAAAAAAAGATAAGGAAATATTTCACTAAAACTGGTTTATTTTCTCTTATTTGTTGTAATTAAATCTCGTTTTCTATTTTTTTTTTCTCTCTCTCTCATATCTGTTTTACTCTTTTGTGATCAATTAACTCATTACTAGTTTGTTTCAGTCACTGAAATGTTCTTTCGTTCGATCTCTTGTTTTTAATAGATAAAAGAAGATGTGGTATGAGTGCCAACGAGACAACACTTCATCCAAGTCCCAATTGGAAAAAAAAGTAAACTAATATAGATTAAATTAAGTATGAATTTAACTTACCAAGTCTCTATAAAACTAAATCTTCGACAAATGGTTAATAAAGTTTCAAATTTTCAAAAAAGCGGGTACACTGTCGAAGTCAGGTTAACAAACTGGCAAGCCAACGTTGCCAAAGAAATACCGTAATTATGACGTTATGCCATCTAATGTCATGTGACACAGTTTGTATCTGTACATGGATGGAGAGCTGTCTCGTTGGCACTCAAACCACATTTTCCTATATCAATAGAAGTTTTTCAAGGGTTTAAACTCCCTTCAGGCAAAGTTGACTTTAAATGCCGTTCTTTTATGTCCTTCTGGGGGTCAAGTGGCAGTTCTCAAAGTATCAACGTATTTGTACATCATTGATGCGTTCCAACAGGTAAATTCATGCATAAATTCGCTTATAGCGCACGATGTTTATAAAGCGTTACATATATTTTAAATGGTACTAAATGTGTTTAGGTGTTAACTTATAACATTTGGAATAAATGCATATTAATGCTAGAGAAAAAGACTATGGTACCATCAACTTTCTTTATATATATAATTGTTTTATATGTTTATGAACTTTTATACAAATTTACATGCAATAGTCATTGTTCTATATTCCAGCAACATGAGCAACAACAAAAAACAATAATCAAACATAAATAAATTAATAAATAGGTTATTTTTTGGGGGGAAACGGTTCCATGATGAAATAACCAATATTGAAATAATTCGCTTATTTTAACTTTGCAGCCTTGCTGTCAAAGAGGTGCAAAAGCTATATCAAAGGGACAATCAAACTTATAAGTCGAAAATATACTTAACTATATGTTCCCTATTGGAATTTTTAAAACAACGAAAATAAACTTACAACTCCAAGGCTAAATAAGAAAAGGACTTACAGAAAAATACCAATAGGACACAAAACACAACATAGAAATCAAAGACAGAGCAACTGTTAAGTTGGATGATAGGAATGATATGTAGATTCTCTTTGAGTTAGAAAAAAATCATTTCAAATTGCAAAGTTGTATAAAATTGAGGTAGGAGAAATGAAATACTGGATAAATGGTATACAGGAATTATTTCCACTGATTTTGCATTAGATTTGCATAATTAGGGTGCATGACGCGTGAGACAAATAAAATTAGTCTTACCTCACAATGAGCCTCGGATTCTAGCAATCTTCGCAAATTTTTCAAAATTCAACTTCAGATATTCAGCAGTATAAAAGCGGCAGGCAGATAGGTGGCAACGTTCTAATCTGATACACGGTTGCCAGAGAGGTTTATGACGTTTCGACGTTAGATATCATGTGGGGTCATTTACGTTAACTGATTGGTGGTCAATGGACTCCAATCAATTCAACCATGGCGAGTCTTGGTGGATATTGCCGAATTGTAGTATTTGCTTTGTCTGAAGTATAAGACATATTTCTTGCAAAATGTATCAAATTTCGGTTGCAGCCAACGCCCTGGTAGTAAATTTATAAAATTGGAAGTTATACGAGGAACGATTTCTTGCTTTACACAACTATCATCATTGAGTGTGTAGGCTTGTACTGGATTTTCTGACAGTTATACCCAAATTGCTACTGCTTACTTCTTGTTCACAATTTAGTTAATACATTTCTTATTTTATTTCATATTCGTGTATTTACAGTATTATCATGCATGCAATAGCTTGAGGCTTCGAATATATAAATTTATTCATGAAATGCACATTTATACCCCTGGGGGTTGAAGGCATATATAGGTAAACTCAATTTGCGACAGTAAAACAACCGATCGGCGTCTGTAAAGCTTCAAATACAATATACTCTCAGTCTTAAATCATGAACTCGACACAAAATGGTACACGGAACACTAGTTGTTTCAAAAACATAACGGTGATGAAATGTATGATGAATAAGCTCAGTGTAATAAATTATTGTTTTGACTGTCTCGGGGGGGGGGGGGGGGGGGGGGGGGGGGGCTGATTAATTCAGATTAGTCGGGTTAGCTTTGGAATAGCTTTTAGTGACAGCTATTACTCTTAGGTACGTACCGTATTGCTTTGTTTGCGTTTTGTTAGTTTTTTGTTAGCTTAGTGGCGTTTTGATGAATAAACTTTGTTCCAACTGTTTGTTTTTTTTTAGAATTTCCTCTCTTGTTAAACCTGTTTTGAACTGCCTCGCCAAATTCTGTGAAGTACTACGCTGTTTCAAAGGTTCTACGTGCTGTTCGCAGTGAATTAATATTTTTAATATTTCCCTGTTCAATAAATAGTTTTTAATAATTTTGTTATCATCGTCAATAACCACATTTAGAGTGCCCAGTAATCACACAGTTGACAATTATTTCAAAGCTCTGTTTACTGTTCATTTATTTAGACTCGGAATCAAAGTGTATCTAAATCTGGCAGGTCGCAGTATAATTACTTTAAGTAATTATTGTTCGATTGAAAGAATCACATTTATCATTTTTAACCTGCAGATCTATATCATATCAATAAAAAAAAAAAACATTCAAACTTTCAAAAAAAAAATAATAAAAACTGTACGTTCAGTTTTAGTATTATTAAATTTGGTAGTTTGCTATTTTAAAACTTTGATAAAAAAAATCCAAGAACTAAAATTTGAAAACTTTCTTTTTTTATAAAATTTGGAATTGAAAACATAGCTCTATTGTCCTTTTAATATTTTTTTTGCCATACATCTATGGTAATCAAATATCAAAATCATCAAAAGGACCTTATAAGAGCTACGTATGAATTCGCAGCATACATGGCATACAAGAAACCGAAAAGATGTTGATCCGGTAAAAGAAAATCATGTCATGTCCGTAATTGATGATTATTTAGACAAACTTTCACATTTCCTTTGAAAATGAAAGTAGAACACATGGATAAAGTGAAAGTTAAAAAACTTGAGAGAAATTGTATGTAGACAGAAATTGTTACTTTGCAAGCAAGTATTCTTTATACATATACAGATCACTTAGTATTCCATTAACCACATTTTTTGTTGTTTCTAATAATACTAGGCGGACAAATATAGTTTATATTAAAGATTTGGAATATCTTTTTACATTTATAAGTATCAGAAACATGCTCTAAACTAGTCCAAATAATTATGACGTCTTGAAAGCCTATTATAATTTTTTTCTTTGACGCCTTACTTCGAAGTAAGGCGTCACTTCGAAGTAAGGCGTCAAAGAAAGAAATTATAATAGCCTTTCAAGACGTCATAATTATTTGGAAGTAAGGCGTCAAAGAAATAAATTATAATAGCCTTTCAAGACGTCATAATTATTTGGACTAGCTCTAAACATTTGTAACATTTCTTTGAAAATAGTTTATATACAAAAAAGAAAAGAAGATGTGGTATGATTGCCAATGAGACAACTCACCACAAGAGAACAAAATGACACATAAATTAACAACTAAAAATGTATACATGGAATATGTCACCGTACGGCCTCATCGATGAGTAAAGCCCATATCGCATCGCATAGTCAGCTATAAAAGACCCAGAAATAACAATGTAAAACAATTCAAACGAGAAAACTAACGACCTTATTTATGTACAAAAAATGAACAAAAAACAAATATATAAAACGTAAACAAACTACATCCACTGAATTACAGGCTCCCGACTTGGGACAGGCACATGCTTACATAATGTGGCGGGGTTAAAAATATAATGGGATTCAACCCCCCCCCCCCAAGCTCGGACAGTGGTACAACATCAGTACGAACTATAAAAATCAGTTGAAAAAGGCTTTAGGGGGCTCGCGGGTCTAAATAATTTTTTTTATTTAATATAGGATTTCTCTATATTTTTCTATAAATGAACTTTATCTTATACTTAATAGAAAAATGAAATAAAAAAATGGGGTCACCGTTCATTTACGCTCACAATCTGCTTACAAAAGAAGCATACATTTTTGTTAATGTCCTTTTTTCTGTCATGTCTGTTGAACTATAAATAGGAGAAATAGCGGTAATATCGAAATAAAAAAAGAACTAAATTACAGAAATGGCTAAAATTTTACAATTATTTAGTTTATGTACAGCTTATTCGAAAACAACAATAAAAAATATAGGTCACCGATGAGTTAAAAAAGATATTTTAATTTTATTGCCAAAAAATGGCATTTTTGCACCAAAGGGAGATAATTTGGAGCTTTTTAAGTGATATCTACATTTTAAAAGTCCGCTAGGGCCAACACCAATTGATTTTTTGGAATGATTTTTGTACCACATGATAAAGTAACAACTACTTAAGGTAATAAATAAAATCTGTAATGAAAAATTAATTTTTAATTTTTTTCTGAAAATCTTATACCCGCGAACCTATAACCTCCTTAACTCATCAGATGGACAAAAATACAATTGGACGTTGTTTAGGTGGTTTATGTTTATTATGTTTATAATATTTATCCTTTTTAGAATAACTAACAGGGTGTCACATTTGAAAAAAATTAAGACAATTACTATTCTTACATAATTAAGCTGGAGGTAATTTGAGGAGGGTCAATATGTGGTCCGAGTACACAGTTATCGTCCTTTGATTTTCGTTGTCCACGAATATAGTCCTTAGTGTGGACAGTGTGTTACTTGCCAATTTTTGTTATACCCCTTCCAAATTTATTTCTCCATGTTTTATTCCTCATATAGCAAGTAGGGGGGGGGGGGGGGGGGGGGGGGGGGGGTGAAATGACACTGTAAAAAAAATTGGGTCATAAATATTAATGTAAAGTAGTGATAAGGTCCAGCTGAAAAAGGTCCAAAATTAGCACTTCGGATGCTGTCAAAAGATTTCAAGACCCCCTTAACCATTGTTAACATAAAATTGTCCATATTTTGAGTTAGAGCTGATGAAGTTTTCTATAATTTTGATATAATTTGTCCCAAAAGTAGTACAACACACTAAAAATATTATCGAGAAAGCGCAGGTGGGATTTTTTAAATTTTCATTTATTGTCTAAAAGAAATGCACTACGAAATAACTGTGTACTCGGACTATGTTCTTGTTATCAAGCTGACAATTAAAATTCATCTTTTCCCAATTTGTTATATTTTCTAAAGTGGAACTGAACATCCCTAAAATAACTTGTTACCTCAGCATCGATATAAACTCCAATAAACTGAATTGTATGACCTTAATTAGATATCATAAGATTTGGTAAGTGTGCCAATGAATCAACTCTCCATCAAAGTCACAATTTGTAAAAAAAATAAACCATTATAGGGCAAAGTATGGCCTTCAACACAGAGAATTGGCTTGGCTTAAGCATGTTTTAAAGTGACCATAAATTTTGTTCTTGAACAGTTTTTTTTATATTATTGTAGTTTCGTTTTTGTTTTGTCAATATTTTGTTTTTTTGAGGGGTGGGGGGTCATGTCACTACCCTCATATTATAAATTGTATACATTGTATATATACATTAATTCATATAAAACAGTTATATTTGCACCCATGTTTAAGTCCAGTAAATCATTTCTACCCAGTTATCATGGTTATGTTTTTGTTTCTTTGCCTTATACAAAAATGTGCAAGCATGGATGACCCTTGCTGCCTCGTCAGTTTTTCGTCAGTTTTCTACTTGTGGTGATACTTCATGTTCTTTGGCAGAAAAAAGTATGTGTGATTGACAAATATTGTATAACTTTACAGTTTTGACAACATAATGGCACATGGACCAGATCCTGTTTACATATTACGTGGAAGTGAGAGTGCTGTGACGTGTTTGAAGTATTGGTCTAATGATGTTCTCTACTCTGGTGATCAGAATGGGAATATTTACATCTGGGACATGGAAACAAAGCGTCCAGTCAATAAGATAATCGGTCATTCTGGACATTCAGTTTTATGGATAGAGTTTATAAATGATTGTACAATGGTTACACAAGGTAGAGATGGTTTTATACAGTTTTGGAATAAAACAGAAGATGTTTGGACAAAATCAGGTAATATAAATTTTCAATTTAATGCATGCAGTCCACGGTCGGAAAACTAGAACAATTGATGATAATACAAGATTAATAAAAAGCTACTTCTTAAAACATTTAGTTGAATATTTTCTTGCGAAATAAATTGCTAATTCTTCTTAGTACCTGGTATTGTGATTTTCATCTTGTTTTATTTATTTGTTTACATTAGACTAATGATTAAGTGAAAACAAAAATTAATTGGTTTAATATTGAACATGTTGAAGAATTTGAAAAGTATCATCCATACTAGCATGACTAGTTGGTATGTGAATTGACTTAAGCAAAATTTGTCATTTAATATTTACTTATAATTAGAAATGTTATTTTAGGATGATTTATTTTGATTACAGATGTCATAAACTCCACAAGTTTTGGATACTGCGCCTGTTCCATAGTAGACAATAAAATTGCTATACCAACTGAAAGTACCTCTGCAGTACAGTTATATGACATGAGTACAAAACAATGTATAGGAGAACTGAAACCAGATATTTCAGGGCAAAAATATGGAATGTGCATGGCTGTAAAATCTGTTGAAAACAACGTTTTGGTTGGATATGAAAATGGGTGTATTGCATCATGGGATGCTAAGACTTTTAAGATGGCCGACAAGTCACAAATACACAAAGAATCTGTCATGTGTCTTGATTACTCATCACAATCAAACTTTGGTATATCAGGATCAGCTGATGAAAATCTTGTGTCGTGGTCAATTAGTGAGAATAACACAATAGTAAAAGGGAAAGAAATAACTGTAAAAAATCCAGGATTTACTAGTGTTTCAATAAGACATGATCAAAAGATATTTGCCTCTGGTGGATGGGATTCTAATATCAGAATTTATTCTGTGAAAAAATTAAAACCTTTAGCCGTACTGTCATACCATAAAGAAAGTGTTCAGTGTGTCACATTTTCATCTGATAATATTTTGGCATGTGGATCTAAGGATGCCCATATTAGTTTATGGGACATTTATAGATAGTTTTGTTCTTATTAAACACATAATTTAATTTACTAGTTAAAAACTACCATTTGAAATATCACAAGAAATTCACCAGTGAATATAGCATAAATATGTCCCTAAAAAAATCTGGCTGATATTAGCAGTATGATAATTACCCCTATCCAGGTGTTAAACCATTTAAATTAAAGTATGTCACATCCAGTTGCTTATGAAAAAGGGTTAGAAAAATAATATTGCCTTGAGTTTGACATTTGTAGGAAATTAATCCTTCATTTCATTGCAGTACAAAAATTCTGAGTCAAAAAGCATATATCTTGGGAGATTCTTTTCATGCAATCTTTACCATAAAAAAATAAATAAAAAAGAAATTAATTTTTTTATTTGGTGTTTTTGGGTAAAGATTGCATGAAATGAATCAAAACTCTATGTTACTGACAATCACTGATTTGATATCTAAATCTTCCAAGGCTTATCACTACCTTTTGATACACAAAATATAGTGCATCGATCATAACATTATAACATTCTGTACATTCTTTCCATGTAATTTACAGATATGTATCAATGTAAATATATATGCTGATATTCAAGTCACAAAACGATGTTATGCCTGTCAAGAAAATAACATAACTTTTACAAGGTGCAGGAATCTAATATCTGTTCTAAAAATATAAATGATGTCATTGTTAAAGTCATCTTTAAAGAATTGGAGTTATCTCCCATTGTCCAGAATTGTAGTTGAATCAACCACAGCCAATGCTTTATTGTCATAGCAATATTTAGCTTTACTTCCAAATGATAAATTAATGCAATCTTTACCCTTCAGTGCTTACAAGGACTTTGATTATAGAATATTTTGGAAACTTCAGGTTACACGAAGCTTGTTCACAAGCCTGAAAGAAAGAGTGAACAGAGGTAGGGCCAATATGCTGAGGATTTTTTTCACAGAAGGGCCAATTTCCAAAAGTGCCAACAGAGTAAAATTTCCTATAAAAACCAAAAATAAAAATGCTTTTTGATCAATATCTCGATTTACATATAGTATGATATGTGTGATCAATAGTTAATTTAACCCTAAAAAAGGATGAAAGTCCAATATCCGGATTTTCGAGTGTTTTTATGTGGAAAAAACAGGGAATCCCCCAAGAAGGACATTTCAAACTAAAGAAAAGTTATGCTTTTTATGACTGTTGTTATTCATACTACTTTTTACTTCAAAAATGAAATTGGTTTAGTGTGTCCTTATTACATAAAAAACATTTTTTTAAAGAAAAAATTGTAACATCGATAAATTGTACCAATATAGTTTCTAAATAAGTATTATAATGATAAGAATCGCCGTAGCTCCACCAGTAGAGCACAGAACTACTAATAAATGACGGTTTTGAAGAAAGGGTTCGAATCTCGCTCAGAACTTTTGCATTTTTTTGTGTTGTTATATTAAATTTTAAAGTTTCTATCATATTTTTTCGGTTGTTTGCTTGATTCATAGAGTCATTTTGGTTCATTTTGACTATTCAGTTAGTGTACTAGTAAATAATTTTACGTGTATCAAAGAAAAAACAATGTATCGCTTATTGTGTGCAATCCTATGACTGTCCATACTCTTGAATTACTTTCTATTCATGTGTTTATGTTATTACATATATCCAAGGGACAACTGCCGTCAAACTGATGTAGGTGCCTGTACATAACCAATAACACGAGAATTAATTCTATAGAAATTAAGCCTACATGTTGCGGGTGTATTATACACATAACTTAAAATAAGGCCATTGTATACAACTTTCATAACAACAAAACACATTTCGTCGAAACCTTTTTTGAACATGGTATTATATGTAACAAATGCAGCAATCTAATTAAAAACCGATCTCTCATCGCTCCTGTTTCTGATATGTCGCGTGGGAGATCTAACGAAACCCGCTTTGAGGTCACATGTGAGTGACCTCGAAGGTGTGTCTTTTTCGACCAATGAAATTGAGTCTTCCACGATCTTGGAAGTTTAACGTAAGGCAAAGGGATGTAACTCATTTTATTTACGACGAAATCGTCAGTCATAAAAATTCATAAACTTTTTTGATTGGCTTATTAATAGGTCGTCAACTCATTTGCATATCTTTATAAATTCATGACTTTTAGTTCACTCACATGTGACCTCAAAGCCGGTTTCGTTAGATCTCCCACGCGACATATCAGAAACAGGAGCGATGAGAGATCGGTTTTTAATTAGATTGCAAATGCAGTCAACAACAATTTTATCGCCAAATCACAAACTGTAAAGATACTAGTACTGAAATTTTTACCACCGTCTATACACGGGTACATAACTCATCAGAAAAATAAAACAACATAACAGAACAAATCAATTACACTACAAATCGTGATTGTAGGTAAAACATCAAGAAGCTGTTGCATCTGTATCACAACGAAGGGCCGATTTGTTAAAATTACAGAAAAGGCAATACAACATGAAGTAGTAACACAGCAGGGGCGTAGCTACCCGGAGGCACGACAGCAAGTGCATCCACGTCGTTTTCACAAAAAAAAAAAGCAGAAGAGAGAGAGATGAGTTGGTTAATCGGAATCGGAGACTTTTGGTGTCTTTTCCGTCTATCCCGGATATTAGTTTGACAACCTAGTTACAGGTGGCACGGTAGTATTTCCTGGCCCATAAGGGATAATGATAGCCTTTTTTAGAATTTTCACCACTTTCTAACACTGCAAAAAAATTCTACATTCACAGTTAACTGAAGTACTTTCATTTTACTATTCAGAAATGAATTTGAATATGTATCATGACCGTTTACTTTTTTTGCTATTTTTAAAAACCTAAGGCCACTAGTACTTTTAGGTATTTTATGGTGCAGTGAATACAAAATTCTCAAAAATTCTCAAAAATTCATTTTCATCTGTATGTAAAATTATTTCATATTTTTCTACACCTGATTCATCCCTCAGTTTGGGAAAGTATGTTCAGTTGATACTGTATTTTTTGTCCAATCACACTGTTTAGATACATTTACCTAAGTACTCGAGCCTAAGTAGGGTACACAAAAGAGCAACCTAAATTCTGGAATGCAAATACTACCGTGCCACCTACAAGTGTTGATGAAGCTGTTCATTCAGAAAAAGATCGTAGCTCCGAAGTTGCGTGCACATTGATTCGGCATGCAAAAAAGAAATGGCAAAATGTCACTTTTTTAATTGATGAAATATCCATGATATCATTAAATAACGACATTTGGTTTCAAAATAATTGGGTTTTTTTGGAGATTATGACAAAATCGGAAGGTTACTTGAATCTTTTACAAGATTTTTACTTTTGAATTTGTAATAACTCAGTCTAAGATATGTAGTTTTGGAGCACATTTTACAATGTACAGTTCATCAGTTTTGAATGAGATGTACCAATCGGCATTAGAATTATCAGATCCCTTCGATATCGTTGAAAATATGCCGAGGCGATGTGGTTGACAGACTACCGGAGCCAATCACCCTGCAACCACGCCAAAACAGTATTGGAAAGTCTCATTATTTTTTGCGTTCATAGACCATATGATAAGGCAACTGGAGAGTGGGGTCGCGTCAAGTTATCAGAAAATCGCTTCTTTGTGCTGTATCTGCTTCATCGTGTTGTAGGAAATATCACAAACGAACAAATCTCAATATTGTCTGAAACATACGAAACTGACCTAGGGAGCTACCATTTGATTTTTATGGGGGGGGGGGCTAGGATGAAAAATGTTGTCCTGCATTTTTTTTTAGCTGTAATCTCTGTCCTGCCTTTTTATTTTTCACTCTGTTCGGTCCTGTCTCTTTTTTTTAGTTTATCCTGACTTTTTTTTACCTAAATTGTCGTCCTGACTTTTTTTTTTTGCAAGTGTCTCATCCTGCCTTTTTTTTACTCAAAACTCCTGTCCTGCCTATTTTTTTCAAATTTCATCCTAGCCCCCCCCCCCCCCCCCCCCCCCCTGAGATCTATCAGTCACGGTACTACGTATGTAATTGAAAACAAATGTACGATCAACAATGAACAACGAAAGTTACATAGCATTACTGCATATTCATCGGGATTTCAGTGTGAATGTTGACAAAGTAATAGAGAAGTTTGTTTCTGCCCAGACCCGAAGAGCAGCTAGATGTTGGACAATTTTGAGTAGATTCTGTATCACAAATATGTGTTGTTTATGTATAACTATATTCAGAAGATTTATTAATAGTTTTACATTCATAAATTTTTATCTACATATAGCTCCTCTTTTAACCGTCCTATGACCGAAAACCGAAAAAAAAAATTTGCTGCATAATAGGGTCCCAAAAATTTTTCGCCTCGCTCCGCTCGGCGGTACTTGCTTCCACATCGTTTCTTTCTAGCTACGCCCCTGCACAGGGTGATCTATGACCAACTGATGTAAGATGTTCTGCGGTTAAAATATGTACATGCACATGTATTTTCTTGTCTAATCTTATAGACGATAAAACCTTAAAAGACCAGGACAAATACTGTGTAACAGATATACATATTCAGAATGAGAAAATCACGATTTGAATTAGTTCGATATCATTTGGCTCCTTGAGAAGTTACATGGTATGGCACCTTGCATAAAGGATGTTAATAATAAAATAAAATCAATATTAAAAAATCAATAGTCATGGCCTTGTTTTTGTAGGAATACCTGTTCAAGGTATGAAAATAAATGATGTGACGTATTTTTATGTACTATAAATAGCATCTATCGGGCTATTTAAAACATTATTTACCTATCTTATCGAATGAAACAAATTGCCGACAAATTGTCCCTACCTCTTTGTTTGGTTAACTTCCAGTGGTGGTTACTGTATTATATGCAATGAAATGTTATGAAAAATTATGTCTGTGATGTAGTACTGGACAGGATAAAAGTTTATTCATGCCAATTATTTATTTATTTGAAACAAAGATAAACTCTGCATATTTTTTTTAAAAGTGCATATTGGAAAAACAATGGTGGTGTTGCACCTCAAAGCCACCAAAACGAGACCATGTTTTTCTATTGAAAATACATGTTTATTGTTGAAGATTGTGTGAGTCAATCTTGATATCCTTTGGTAACCTGTATTGTTGGGATGATTCCTTATTAAGGTATACATTATGTCATCACCTTTTATTCATATGTACTTAGGATGTCTGGTATAAATACATGTATACATTTTTGCTACAAACTTTTATATTAAAAATAGTTTACCAGATTCAGGAAAGAACACCATTGAAAGTTTTTGAGAAAGACAGCTATGTAGATTTACTGTGGATTAACTTTTTTTCGTGGATACCACTTTTAGTAGTAATTTATTTCGGAATTCATGGTTTTGCTATAGTCAGCATAAATTCCTATAACATGAAAAGTTGTAATTCTTTTGACATTGGAATCCATCAATGTGTAACCAGGAAATTCAGGAAAATTGGTATCATATTGAATCCACAGGTACTTAGTGAAAATTCTATGGCATTATGCAAAACAAGTTAAGCATTGTTACATGAAGTTACAGGTGTAAGCATAAAAGAGAAGATGTGGTATGATTGGCAAGGTTTATTTAATGTTTTCTCTTAATATGAGAAAAAGTAGTTTTGTAATTGACACCAAAGCACTTTGCAGTATAAGTGAAATTGGTATATTTTTCATTATTGTATATGTGGATATCAGGTGAGCTTTGGTGGTCCTTTATATATCGTCTCATTCTAATAGAAATGGTGATCTGTAACATGTGCAGTCTTTGCACTAAACATTTGGATCCACAAGCCAGAAGCTCAATTTTACCAAATTTTAGTTGGATTCTGTTGGCTTGTAGAGAAGAATTTCACAAGCTGGACAGCAATTTTACAAGCCATGGCTGTATGACTTGTGGTTAAGCGTGAATAGATATAGGAAGATGTGGTATGAGTGCCAATGAGACAATTCTCCATCCAAATAACAATTTATAAAAGTAAACCATTATAGGTCAATCTACGGCCTTCAACACGGAGACTTGGCTCACACCGAACAACAAGCTATAAAGGGCCCAAAGACTCAGCATGTGCAATGTGTAAAGGATTGCATATGATGGTAATTATCTATCATGACTCTCTGTGGTGCTGTTAATATTGTGGACAAAGATGGAAATAGTCGAACACATCAAATGTGATTCGAGATAAAGCAGGCTTTAGATTACTATCCGGCAGGGGTTTCGTCAATGTAAACTCTCGTTTATAGACAATGATGGGATCTTTGCAGGATATAAAAAAGAGCCGAAAGATACAAAGGGGAATTCAAACTCCGAATTTGAAAACAAACGATGTTATGCTGAGTTGATTTCAGGTGCCCAAGAAGGCGGTCCTACTAAAAAGCGCCCGGGAGCGCCCGGGAATAGAAAAAGCGCCGGGGAAAAGAAACAGCGCCCGGAGAAGGAAAATTAGCGCCGGAGAAGAAAATTATAATATAATTAAAAACCAATTGTTCAGAGAACAATTGAAGGTCTTTCCACCAGTTAATATCTATTTTGATATTAAAATATATAAAATCAGTCTAAAATGTCAGTTCATATGGCTTTATAATGTATAGATATGAATTTAAAGCAAAGGTCAAAATCTAAAACGTCAAATTAACCTATGACCTTGACCTCAATTTCAAGGTCACAAACTGAGGATTTCAAATCAAAAGACCCTAGTCTCTAATATGTATGGTTAATAAGTTATATCACTTTAAACATAATTTAAGATATGATAGGGGCTAAAACTCCCATTCATTGTTTACGCACCCTTTCAACTAAAATTATTTAGTTACAACATATCGCAACTAACAATTTATACAAAATAATTTGTCGATATCTTATAAGGTTAATGAAAATGAGTGAAAATAAGACAAATTCAAAAATTAGAATATGACCTTGACCTTTGACCTTGACCTAATTTTCATTTTTTTGGACCAAGGACCTCAAATCAAAAGATCCTAGGTCTCTATCACTTATGGTGTTCCAGTTTAAAATACATTTTAAAATTTCAAATACAAAAAGGGAAATAACTCTCATATGGAGCGTTCATATTGCTTCGGTCAAAATTGGACAAATCATGCGAAGGATATAACGAGCAATTTTATAAAATAAATTTGTCGTAATCTTTTACGGTTGCGAAGGAGATGTGAGCACAAAGAAAACAGTGTTTGGGGAGATAACTCCTACAAAGAAAAGTATTCGGTTACGCAGGGTAAATTTCAAAAGCGCATAAACTGTTCGATATCATATACCAAATATCTAAGCGACATATTGCGAAACAAATGTTTATCGCAAGAACAAAATTTGGCGGAAGAAAAAAAAAATAATCAGAAGAAAAACAATTCACAATTAAAAACCAATTGTTCAGAGAACAATTGAAGGTCTTTCCATCAAAACAATGTATTTTGATATGAAAAGTTGTGAAACTAAGTTTAAAATGTCATTTCAATCGTCAAATGATAGCTTCTAGTAAGCTGATTCCAAAAATATATTGTTTCCATACATTTTTTTTAAATAAGGGAGATAATTTGTTACTTCCGGTTTGAAAAATGTTACTTCCGATTATATTTGAATATTTACTTGACACTGATTCCAAAAATATCTGGTTCTATATACTTTTATATTAATAAAGTACAAAAAAATAGCTATTTCCGGTTTACAAAAGGTCACTTCCGGTTGTTTTTTACAAGGTTAAATGGTTTGATACCTTTTTCTAAAAGTTGTATATCTTTATCATGTATACGTATAGAATAAAAGCAAAGGTCAAAATCTAGAACGTCAAATTAAGCTATGACCTTGAGATCAATTTCAAGGTCATAAACCAAGGACCTCAAATCAAAAGACCATAGGTCTTTATTATATTTAGTTAATGAGTTATATCACCAAACGCGTATTTTTAAATACAAGAGGGGAGAAAATTCCCTTTTACATTCAACGTACGCTTGCAATCAAAATTTACATCTTACGACATGTCGCAACTAACAATTTAGTAAAAATAATTTGTTGATATCTTATACAGTCTTTGGATATAAGTGAAAATAAGCCAAATTCAAATATTAGAATATGACCTTGACCTTTGACCTTGGCCTAATTTTCATTTTTTGGGACCAAGGACCTCAAATCAAAAGATCCTAGGTCTCTATCACTTATGATTTATAAGATAGAAATTCATATCACTTATATCAGATGCATAAGGGGAAATAACTCTCATATGGAGCGGTCATATCGCTTCGGTCAAAATAGGACAAATCATGCGAAGGATATAACGAGCAATTTTGTAAAATAAATTTGTCATAATCTTTTACGGTTGCGAAGGAGATGCGCTAACAAGGAAAACAGTGTTAGGGGAAATAACTCCTACAAAGAAAAGTATTCGTTTACGCAGGGTAAATTTCAAAAGCGCATAAACTGTTCGATATCATATACCAAATATCTAAGCGACATATTGCGAAACAAATGTTTATCGCAAGAACAAAATTAGGCGGAAGAAAAAAAAAAAAAAAAAATAATCAGAAGAAAAACAATAGGTCTTTCCACAGAAAAGTGGAAAGACCTAATTAAAAAACCAATTGTTCAGAGAACAATTGAAGGTCTTTCCATCAAAACAATGTATTTTGATATGAAAAGTTGTGAAACTAAGTTTAAAATGTCATTTCAATCGTCAAATGATAGCTCCTAGTAAGCTGATTCCAAAAATATATTGTTTCCATACATTTTTTTTAAATAAGGGAGATAATTTGTTACTTCCGGTTTGAAAAATGTTACTTCCGATTATATTTGAATATTTACTTGACACTGATTCCAAAAATATCTGGTTCTATATACTTTTATATTAATAAAGTACAAAAAAATAGCTACTTCCGGTTTACAAAAGGTCACTTCCGGTTGTTTTTTTCAAGGTTAAATGGTTTGATACCTTTTTCTAAAAGTTGTATATCTTTATCATGTATACATATAGAATAAAAGCAAAGGTCAAAATCTAGAACGTCAAATTAAGCTATGACCTTGAGATCAATTTCAAGGTCATAAACCAAGGACCTCAAATCAAAAGACCATAAGTCTTAATTATATTTAGTTAATGAGTTATATCACCAAACGCGTATTTTTAAATACAAGAGGGGAGAAAACTCCCTTTTACATTCAACGTACGCTTGCAATCAAAATTTACATCTTACGACATGTCGCAACTAACAATTTAGTAAAAATAATTTGTTGATATCTTATACAGTCTTTGGATATAAGTGAAAATAAGCCAAATTCAAATATTAGAATATGACCTTGACCTTTGACCTTGACCTAATTTTCATTTTTTGGGACCAAGGACCTCAAATCAAAAGATCCTAGGTCTCTATCACTTATGATTTATAAGATAGAAATTCATATCACTTATATCAGATGCATAAGGGGATATAACTCTCATATGGAGCGGTCATATCGCTTCGGTCAAAATAGGACAAATCATGCGAAGGATATAACGAGCAATTTTGTAAAATAAAATTGTCATAATCTTTTACGGTTGCGAAGGAGATGCGCTAACAAGGAAAACAGTGTTTGGGGAGATAACTCCTACAAAGAAAAGTTTTCGGTTACGCAGGGTAAATTTCAGAAGCGCATCAATTGTTCGATATCATATACCAAATATCTAAGAAACATATTGCGAAACAAATGTTTATCGCAAGAACAAAATTAGGCGGAAGAAAAAAAAAAAAAATCAGAAGAAAAACAATAGGTCTTTCCACAGAAAAGTGGAAAGACCTAATTAAAAACCAATTGTTCAGAGAACAATTGCAGGTCTTTCCACTGAAAACAATGTATTTTAATATGAAAGTTGTAAAATTAAGTTTAAAATGTCATTTCAATCGTCAACTGATAGGTTATTGTACGCTGATTCCAGAAATACATGGTTTCTATACAATATTTTTTAAAAGGGAGATAATTTGTTACTTTCGGTTTGAAAAATGTTACTTCCGATAATATTTGAATATTTAATTGACACTGATTCCAAAAAGATCTGGTTCTATATACTTTTTTATTAATAAAGTACAAAAATAGCTACTTCCGGTTTACACAAGGTCACTTCCGGTTGTTTTTTTCAAGGTTAAATGGTTTGATACCTTTCGCCAAAAGTCTCATGGATATATCATGTATAAATATGAGCTGAAAGCAAAGGTCAAAAACTAGAACGTCAAATTAATCTATGACCTTGAGATCAATTTCAAGGTCATAAACCAAGGACCTCAAATCAAAAAACCATAGGACTTAATTATATTTGGTTAATCAGTTATATCACCATACACGTATTTTTAAATACAAGAGGGGAGAAAACTCACTTTTACGTTCAACGTACCCTTGCAATAAAAATTTACGTGTTACGACATGTCACAACTAACAATTTAGAAAAAATAATTTGTCGATATCTTATACAGTTTCTGGAAATTAGTGGAAATAAGCCAAATTCAAAAATTGGAATATGACCTTGACCTTTGACCTTGACCTAATTTTTATTTTTTTGGACCAAGGACCTCAAATCAAAAGATCCTTGGTCTTTAGCACTTATGGTTTACAAGATAGAAATGCATATCACTTATATCAAATGCATAAGGGGAAATAACTCTCATATGGAGCGTTCATATCACTTCGGTCAAAATAGGACAAATCATGCGAAGGATATAATGAGCAATTTTGTAAAATAAATTTGTCATAATATTTTACGGTTGCGAAGGAGATGCGCTAACAAGGAAATCAGTGTTTGGGGAGATAACTCCTACAAAGAAAAGTATTCGTTTACGCAGGGTAAATTTCAAAAGCGCATAAACTGTTCCATATCATATACCAAATATCTAAGCGACATATTGCGAAACAAATGTTTATCGCAAGAACAAAATTAGGCGGAAGAAAAAAAAAAAAAATAATCAGAAGAAAAACAATAGGTCTTTCCACAGAAAAGTGGAAAGACCTAATAATATTTTATAACAATATTTTTTTTCCTGAAAAAAATAGTCATTGCTTTTTTTTCCTTAATATAAATGGGGATATGTACGATGCTACATCTAAAGTGACTGTGTTGTTGCACTTTTACATTTTGATTTCAAAATGGTATATAAGTAAGTAAATAAATATAAATAAGAGTATTTACAAGAATCATGAACGATATTGTCCTCGATTAAAACGTATATTTTGTTATTTAAAAATAATCAGTGTCCGAGGTGTTATATTTTCGCAACTGCATGCATGGTGAACACTTTTTTATGCAGATACTTATACAGATTTATTATATTTTTTTATATATATACTTCATGAGTATAAAACTTAAACTGTTTCAATGGATTTGCTTATCAGGGTTTTAATGCTAAGTTTTAAATTTAAACCAAACTCCTGCTCTTTGTCCCCTTGTTTTAACTACGGTACATGTATAGTACTGCTTTATTTGCTGATTTATTATGTGCAACTCTTAATTTTGTTTAAATTAATATTTTTCAGTGAAATTTAAGTTGTTTTTTTTACATTTTTCATTTTGATATCGTTTTTGAAAAACATGTCTTTTGATGTCTTACATTTTATAAATCTTCCGCATAAACTGTGATCCAGTATTGTCTGTCTCTCGAAACAGTATTCATATATTATTGTTAAAATTGAAACATTCATACTTGTTTTTGTGCTATATTACAAATGTCTACAAGTGTGGACACAGATGAGTGTGGATAGTATGTATGGATGTTTGACAGTGTCTTATGACAAAATGAGTTCTATGTTTTTTCTATATGGTGTTATTAACTATGTTGCACGATGACAACCAATCTGAGCATTATGAGTGTTATTTATTAAATTTTTTATGCCCCCACCTACAATAGTAGATAGGCATTATGTTTTCTGGTCTGTGGGTCCGTTCGTTCGTTTGTCCCGCTTTAGGTTAAAGTTTTTGGTCAAGGTAGTTTTTGATGAAGCTGAAGTCCAATCAACTCGAAACTTAGTACACATGTTCATTATGATATGATCTTTCTAATTTTAAAGCCAAATTAGACTTTTGACCCCAATTTCACGGTCCATTGAACATAGAAAATGGAAGTGGGAGTTTCAAGTTTTTGGTCAAAGTAGTTTTTGATGAAGCTGAATTCCAATCAACTTGAAACTTACTACACTTGTTGCATATGATATGATCTTTCTAATTTCAAAACTCATAACTGCTCCAAAAGTAATCTGATAGAATTTCAAGCATTTTAAGCCAATATTATCAACATCTACTAATGAGTCTTAATATGTCTACATATCTAAAAAGTCATAGTATTCAAAAGGTAATGCAAAATTATTCCTTTTCATTTTTTTTGTTATATGGATACACATTTGAGTGATACATGTACCAATACAATATTTGTTGTGGTATGAAAGTGCAGTAATTAGCATTTACTGTAACTATGTTAATTCACACAAATTGAAAAATAAACAAATGAATGGACCAGATGCTCCGCAGAGCCCAGCTTTATACGACTGCAGAGGTCGAAGCCTGAACAGTTGGGGCTAGTATTGACACAACATTCAAGCTGGAAACAGCTCTGAGTTTGAATTGTGATTAAATAGATGACACAGCTTAGGTTTCTGACACAGAATGAATGTGGTCTAATGAACTTAAATATTTGTTTTGCTTTTGTGTTAGGAGCAATTCACTATGCTGCTGAATATTAATCCTTTCAAACAAAAATATCTAAAGAAATTTTCTTTTTAATTTCTGAAATGAGAAACATTTAGAGGAGACAAACTTCAGTTAAGAGATCAGAAACTAAAAAAATGTATAATTTTTCCATTTGTAAAAGGGCATACCCTAGAAAGTGCTTGCAATCACTGAATGGTTATTAATGACTGCTTTAATTCATCAGTTGGTAATAAAGTGAATATTGCATTGTATATTGTATAATTGATTTAAGTTGACTGAACAAAGAAAGATAACTCCAATTTTCAAAGAAGATTTCATAAAGCATTGGTATTAGGTAATTCAAGAACCATTCTGGACAAACTCCAATTAAGGGTCTTGAATTTACAAAAATGTTTGTTTTTGGTCCGTAATTATTAGACTGTTTGTCCCATAACCCACACAATATATCCGAACCTTCTACTTATGGTATTAAACATTGTGGTACAATTTCAGAACAATTGAAATACTTATACACAACTTTTTAAACCGACACTAGATTAAAGCTTGTTTTGGGCACCTTTGTACCCCTTATTCCTAAACCTTAGGGACCATAACCCCCAAAATCAATCCCAAGCTTCCTTTTGTGGTTATAAACGTTGTGTTATAATTTTGTTGATTTCTGTTGACTTATAATAAAGTTATTATCCAGAAACCATCTTTCGGACAGGATACCAATTTACGACCCCAAATTTTTTGTGGTTGTATAAAAATGTTGAACATGTGCAATGAAGTATAGTTTTAGAAATCGATTAGGGAGCTACCATTTGATTTTTATGGGGGGGGGGCTAGGATGAAAAATTTTGTCCTGCCTTTTTTTTTAGTTGTAATCTCTGTCCTGCCTTTTTATTTTTCAGTCTATTCGGTCCTGCCTCTTTTTTTCTTAGCTTATCCTGACTTTTTTACAACAATTGTCATCCTGCCTTTTTTTTTTTTGCCAAGTTACTCATCCTGCCTTTTTTTTTACTCAAAATCCTGTCCTGCCTTTTTTTTCAAATTTCATCCTAGCTCCCCCCATAAAAATCAAATGGTAGCTCCCTTAGACTGGATCAGGCCTTATAATTTTTTTCCCTCCTAATTGAAGGACCGTTTACACTCAGGGCCGAGTCATCAGCAGGCAATACAGATGTATTAAAACAACCTAGCATCATATTGCTAGTAGTGGGAGTAGCATTGTCCGGTAAATTTGTTCCCACTTTTTTTTATAAAATGTATGGTTCAAATCAAAATAGAATGCTTTTATCTCCTGAATACTTACATTGTACATAGAGATGATACTACTTTGACAAATCCTTGTCCATTAGAGTTGTCTGTCAAATCTTAATTTCACAAAGAATGAATTGCATAACAATGAACTGAGCTCAAAGCAAAGTACTTTAATAATACACTTAGACAAAGAGCTAAATCCAGTGATATACTTTGTACTACAGGTCCTTCATGACCATCCATCCACCCAAACCATATCTCAATAACATTCCATACTACATGATTGGATTCAGAAGTCCTGAAAAAGACATGACTTTTTTTATCTTGTTTTAAGTATATATGCACAGGTTAAACCTTCAGATTGTTTTAAACGTTACATTAGAACTTCCAAATTGGATATTAAATCCGCGCTGGAAAAGATTAAATGACAAGATACAATGCCGAAAACGTTTTTTACCATCGGTTATAACTTTGTAATATGTCCTCCATCCTAGCCTTGTGTCTTTTCTTCTCACGTTGATCTCAATATTGTGGTTAAGGATTTTTATATTGACATTAATTTCTCTAGATCAACTTTAATTTTAACAAGACACAAGGCTTCATCAGGCACAACATCTTCAATCTTTTGGGGTTACTCAATATGCAACTTGGGCAGGCAACATAACGTTACATATTTCGTTTTGGGCTATGATATTTTATTTTGGCCAAATATAATATCGTTTCCCCAAAACATTTCTGAGTAGTTAGGGTGCCTACGTGCCTTAACGAGGAATAGTCTCATCTTGATTGCTCAACAGCTCTATTTCACGTCGGTCTATGCCCACAAAGATTTACTCTTATGCGGTACCACGTGGAAAATCAAGTAAGGCTATACCGCTCGGGAACGGCTTGTTAAAGTACTCTGAGACAAGTAGACTGGTAGTCGTACACACACGTGTATGCAAATACCCCTATGGTGACGCATTTCTGTCAAAGATATGTGGCTAGCTCAGGCACAGTATTTTAGCGGCAAATTATCCTTAATTATCTGAGAACACACTATCATTTTATGTACATACTGTGTGTTTTGTGTCAACTGCAGGTAGCATGTAATTTGTTTTGTTCTTGATTTACAATATGACAGAACTGAGTGAATTACATGATACTAGAGAAAAAATATCCTCAAGCATTCACACAGTGTGCCGCGCACACTGCTCGGATAGTTAAGTATAATGTTGGCGTCAGTTAGTTTACATTCATCGCTTTTTATTCACTGACGCCAAGGAAGTTTTCTGTAACATAACGTGTTGCCCTTAAGCCCAAATATTTGTATAATAAAAATAATTATTTTATTATGTTTTATATTCTTTCAGTACTCAAACAATCAGACTGGGTATCTTGAAATACTTCCTGCTGGACGTTTACAGGCTTTATATCAACAATAACTACTTTCGTAATTATGGTATATTGTCTGTGATCGTTCTTATAGACGGTCATTAAAAGCTATCAATTATCTGCGGTCAAGGTTAATTTATATGTATTTGTACATCTCTAATCATTGTTCACGCCTGTAATTCTCTTATCAAAGGTCTATTAAGGTCAACGCATTGAGGTTTTATTAGTTAATTGGCTTTGGTCTGCTGTGTCGGTATTAACTTTGGATCATACGCTTGATGTGTATTTATTATGTTTGAAACATGTTGTATAAATTAGAAATTTTTAATTGATGTTTATATTAATGTTTCATGTTCTGTCCGACTCGGCTTCTGTTAAAATCATTATTTATTTAGGTGGACGATAAACATTTTATTACTAGATTTATGATGTCTGTGGTAGAGACGGCAATGTTTTCTTAACCGTCTCATGACTTGGTGCACGTGTTAAATTTTCAATCTTTGTCAGGTTTATTCAGTCAGTTGCATTGATAAGATAGTAACAGTATAGAAGTGCAAACAATTCAAATCAACCCTCCAGCCGCCCCAACACCGCCGATTTTTTATGAAGATGTTGTGCCTTTATGGTTCACGTTATGTTACTATAATAAATGATCAGGCCAGACATTTATGAACATTTTCTGAGTAGTTAGGGTGCCTACGTGCCTTAACGAGGAATAGTCTCATCTTGATTGCTCAACAGCTCTATTTCACGTCGGTCTATGCCCACAAAGATTTACTCTTATGCGGTACCACGTGGAAAATCAAGTAAGGCTATACCGCTCGGGAACGGCTTGCTAAAGTACTCTGAGACAAGTAGACTGGTAGTCGTACACACACGTGTATGCAAATACCCCTATGGTGACGCATTTCTGTCAAAGATATGTGGCTAGCTCAGGCACAGTATTTTAGCGGCAAATTATCCTTAATTATCTGAGAACACACTATCATTTTATGTACATACTGTGTGTTTTGTGTCAACTGCAGGTAGCATGTAATTTGTTTTGTTCTTGATTTACAATATGACAGAACTGAGTGAATTACATGATACTAGAGAAAAAATATCCTCAAGCATTCACACAGTGTGCCGCGCACACTGCTCGGATAGTTAAGTATAATGTTGGCGTCAGTTAGTTTACATTCATCGCTTTTTATTCACTGACGCCAAGGAAGTTTTCTGTAACATAACGTGTTGCCCTTAAGCCCAAATATTTGTATAATAAAAATAATTATTTTATTATGTTTTATATTCTTTCAGTACTCAAACAATCAGACTGGGTATCTTGAAATACTTCCTGCTGGACGTTTACAGGCTTTATATCAACAATAACTACTTTCGTAATTATGGTATATTGTCTGTGATCGTTCTTATAGACGGTCATTAAAAGCTATCAATTATCTGCGGTCAAGGTTAATTTATATGTATTTGTACATCTCTAATCATTGTTCACGCCTGTAATTCTCTTATCAAAGGTCTATTAAGGTCAACGCATTGAGGTTTTATTAGTTAATTGGCTTTGGTCTGCTGTGTCGGTATTAACTTTGGATCATACGCTTGATGTGTATTTATTATGTTTGAAACATGTTGTATAAATCTTGTTTTAAGTATATATGCACAGGTTAAACCTTTATTGTGGATATAATCATTCAGTATCTAGCAACTATCAATTTGCTTCATGCACATATTGATATAGGTTGATTGCTCCTCTGTTGGAAATTAGAACACACCTCCATCTAATTTTAGTCAACTGACGAAGAAAAATTCAAAACTATATAAAATGTTATCTAAGACTTGTCAGTGTCTATTTCCTTTGCCACTGAATAAGATTCCATATTTACAACCAATGAAAATCAAATATCCCTCTAATAGACTTAGCATTGAAATCGTTTTCTAAAATGGTAGTTATGTGGAACCTAGAACTAAAAAAATTGAAACAATATATCTTAAATATTTCAAATGCATGTACATTTAATAATTCTCCAAAATTCACTTTATTTTTCCTTTTTTGGTTTTCTGTTGGAGACTGTATATTAACCTCTATGTAGCCTTTTCAACTTATAAAAGGGGGGATACATTTCCATAGAATTAAACTTTTCTGAAAGAATTGATTCCATTTATTTTCAATAAACAATAAATATTGAAGTCTATAACAGGCATCTAGGAACAGGCTCAACATTATTTCTAAACATGTATTAATATATACCAAAATGTGGACAAACCTACATTAAATATTCTACTTCAACGACTTTAATTAGTGGAGTAGATCAAATTAAAAAGTCACAATGGTTAAAAACTCCAATGGCAGTCTTTCCTGCTAAAATCTTGATGTGTAGAATGTGATATACCATTTTTGGGTCTATATACTGTCCTTTAAATTTAGGTCATTTTGACACGGCAAAATATGAAAAAAAATGTAAACTATGGTCTGGAAATCACACAATTTGTGATATTTTAAGGTATCTTTACTAAGAAAACCTGCAAATCTCAGTGGCAGATCCAGAACTTTTCAAAAAGGTGTGGGGGCTCTGATGGACCAGAGGGTTGCCCACTCCCATTAAGCTTCAATGATTTCTTACATATATGTCATAAGCTAAATTTCCCCCACCCCCTTGGTCTGTCTATGCATCTGTTTATCGTTCTGCGAAATAGTACTAATACTAATTTTTCCCCTCCCTTACCTGGCCCTAGACAGTTGCTTACCTTTGTAAACATTTTATAATTATAGTCAGGTATATATTGAGTGAGAGTAACTTACATAGTAGTTAACACATGACATGGGTAAAATCTCTTTGTTTTTACTGTGCTATAATCTGGATAATGCACAGCAAAGGTGTGCATTAACTACCTCAGATATACTGCACAGTTCAAATCTATTTTTACCTTTAGGGGCGGTTCCTAGATTTTGAAAGGGGCGTTATTCTATCAAATTAAAAAAACATATCACCGAGTGTAGCGAGACCAAAAACAATATTGACGATTTTAAGGCAAAACACGATACTTTGTCCAATCCTAGGGTGAACGACATGTTCGTCCCCACCCCGAATCCGCCATCTGCCTTGAAATTACGACACAATTGAACTTTGTACAAACATCGTAGTTTCAAAATAGGAAAAAAGAAAGGTTTCTCATTCTTTATTTTACATCTTAGCTTGAACATAAAATGTTTTATTATATTTTGCGTACAACATAAATCTTAAATCAGTGTTTTAAAGGTCAGAAAGATAGTTAAAACATTTTTTGGTAATTTCCGCCAAAAAAGAAATGTATCTAGAATACCCGAATAAAAGAAATCTGATTTGGATTAGTTTTAGACTCAATGGAATTTATAACGACTTTTTGAATATCTATTCCCCATATTTTTGGATCGAATTTAAAGGGGATCATATTTAAGTTTGTTTGAAAACAGAGAGATTAGCTGGAGATCAATCAGACTTCATTTAGATGGACGTGTCTTAAAAATTAATACAGTAGATACAAAGAAATTTGGGGAAGGGGGGAGTAAAACATTGGAAAGAGAAACGTATTTTCCGTTTATTCAACATTTAAAATTTAGGTAATATTACTAACATCTTCCTCGGTTTATCTTTCTCTATTAAAGCATATCATTGATGGAAAGAAATTCAAAAGCAATTAATCTTCAACGTCACTTATTAAATAAAAATGGGAATAGATTTAACAGAACCATTAAAAAAAAATCTACCATTAAATCGCAATTTTACAATAAGTCTAAACCCCCAAAAAGTTATCAATTTGAAACTTACCAATGAAAGCCGTATTTCCCCCTTTCTTTACCCTACAATAAACTTTCCTAGGATCCGTGGATTGCGGGAAATCGTCCACATCTAAAACGTTCACGTAAATTAATGACGTCATGTGTTAAAACAGTTATTGGCCAATCAAATCGGTATATAGAATTTAATCTGCACGTGCTCAGGATGACCCTTTAACCCGAACTCCTACGTCGTTCGGGTTAATAAGGGTCACCTGAGCTGTGCAGATTAAATTCTATATACCGACTTGCTTGGTCAATAACTATAACTTAATGGGACTCTTTTTCACACGGTTCTGTGAAATATAATACGGCAAATATATACCCGTACATACTATCCGCATAACACAGAAATCTGATAGATTTTCACTCCTCTGGGAAAAATCAACCTGTGAAATGAAATACCATGCCTGGAAAAAAATTACCGGGACAAATTATCCTCAGGATAAAATATCACAGAGGACGAAATAAACCGTTACATTACATGAGAAGCCGGTTTGGTTACAAATAATTATGTCACGTGAAGGCGCACTGACGTCACAATTTGCATAAATTTTGCAATACACTACAGTTCACTCATACAGAACCCATTATCATGCAAACATGCAACGTGAATGTGATTGGTTATCAAATAATACAGAATTTATGCACCTACAGTTAATATAGAAGAAATTAGTTCATCAAATGTGAGTTCGTGATCTTGTGGTTAAGACCGATGGCTACAGTGCTGAAAGTCCTGAGTTAGATTCTCACTTGGGGTGCTAAAAATATCAGTACATCAGAAGGGTAATTTTCACCCTCTCACACACATCTTTGTTAATGTTCCGGGATTGTTGAAAACTTGCATATTCATCAATATTTGATTTTGTGGTTTTAACAATCCAGACAGACAAATAGCAATAAGGTGTTTAGGAAAACATGACCTAAAACCTCCTTCATATATGACAAAAATACATGGGAACTCATATTGAATGGTCAAATGTGTTCAATATGAAAATTGAAATTAAGATGGTAAAATCAAATATTAGCCGTTACTGTAAATGGACTTAAAGTATGACTTTTCAGCAAATTTAAAGGGAAATGACACGGAAGGGGCCAAATAGTGTTCAAGGGGAGCAAATGCTATTTAAATTAGTATGCAGGTTTTAAATATAGAGGGAAGTTGAGTCATCTTTTTGGGTGAAGTTAAATACTGACTAGTGTGTGGTTCTCATTGGGTCTAAGCGTGACCAATATTGACAATTTTTCGCAAGCGTGAAACGTGAAAGTCAAATTATTGTGTCATGAAAACGGGAAATGAGGTCTGTCGTGAAAACGGGAAATGGGGTTCTGCAGGACCCCGGAAATGACAAAAAAATGAAAATTGCTCATGTACATAGTGTAAGCGAGATATGGGAATCTGACAAAACAGTAAGTGGGATCTGGGATCAGAACACCACCCCCCCCCCCCCCCCCCCCCCAATGAGACCCCCTTATGTAGATTTACCTTCTAATTCTATATAAAAAAAACACAACTAAGAACTACGTTTAATTCACTTTGACTACTGATATGCAAACCTAGAAATATTTCATAAAATAGTGATTGAAAGATTCATAACACTTTGAAAGGATAATTCAGACACGTGTTACGCGGGGAGCATGTTTTAAATTTGTTTACAAATAATAATGTCACGTGATCGCGCACTGACCTCAAGTTGCATCGCCCTTACAATTCACTAATACATGACCATTTTCATGCAAACATGCAACGTAAATGTGATTGGTTATCATATAATACAGAAAAAATGCATGCACAGTTTAAGAAGAAATTAGTTCAATAAATCGATGCGATTTTCACTTTTGACACGAATAGGTCGGGTTGACATTACTGTCATCGGAGATAATATTGAGATAAATGGGATAAAACGGACCGTCAAAAAGGTCTAGAGGAGCACATCAGTAGAACCTTACCAAAATTTCTCTAATTAAAGAACTATATAACTGAAATTTCACAAAGATAACGGTAAACATTTTGTTGATGGTGATGATGCTATTATCGATCCGTTGAATTCAGGGTCAACGGAATTTTTTGCGTTGCGTTTAAATCATTGAGGCCATCTATTTTTATTGCGGGTTCCACATATATAAATCGGAATTAAAGAAAAAATGGAATGTTGTTAGCAGAATCAAAACAGAAATGATGAACATTGCAACATTTTCAGCAAAATATAAATAGGATGGAGGATCTGTGTATTCACATTATTTGTAAAACTCTCCTTATTCATGTGAAGCGTGTGCTTTACATCGAGGCTTGCTATGCTTATCATTGACGCCACAGTACTTCAACCAATCAGACAATGTTTATTTTGGGCATTTGACTTTTTTTAACTCAGATTTTGGAATATTTTAATCGAAATTATAGAAAAATGGAATGTTGTTAGTACATATAAAATAGAAAATGATGAATACTTTTAGCTAAAGATAATTTGGATGGGGGTTCTGTGTATTCACATTATTTGCACAACTCTCCTTACTGATGCCATATTTTGGAATTTCCGTGACCTAAATGGTTCGCGAAAATTAATATTTTTATATATAGTATAGTAATTATCTGAATTTTCAAAATACTTGTCTAAAATTAAAAAAAAACAATGTTCATAACTTATTTCATCGACACAAAATTGTCTCGTGCCAATGAAATATTTTTTATATTTTCCCCGGGCGCTTTTTCTTCACCCGGTCGCTCCCGGGCGCATTTTAGTAGGACCCCAAGAAGGTAAGCAAAGCAGATTGTCGTGCTTCACATATGGCACCAGTCGTATTGCACATGTACAAACCGTTAATATTTCTAATTTGATAGGTCATATTCAAGAAGATAGTAGTCGGGGATTGTGGTTACGGCAATTGGAAAGCCTGTCGTCGTCTGTGAAACATTCAATGACGGTCCAGTAGACATCCGATTCTGGATGACGTCTGTAAAATTTTTGAAGGGACAATTTCAACTTGACAACTAGGAATTCTGATTCATTAGGTTTCTTGTAAGAAGTGACAATGCTTAGTCTCTATCAAGACTGAAATCATAGTAAATGAAAGCTCTGGAATATCGTATCTATCAACTGAGAGATACATAGTGTATTTACAGGCGTTGGTGTAATGTTGCTACACAAAAATGGAAAGTCCACACTTGTGAAGCTGAATTCATCCCTTTAGTCGATCGACCGATCCTCATGGTCAATTTCTAGATGTAAGTCAAGATATGAGGCTAACTTTACTGTATCTGTTGTGTCCTTTATTTCAAGTTCGATGGTATAGAAGCTTTCAGAATGGTCACTGACAAAACTTTCGAAATAATTTAGTTAAAGTGCAACATCTATATGCTGTAATGTGAAGTTAAAGATAATGCTACCTTCTTTTCGGTCTTCCTAAGAAGCTCCTATATGCAATCGGTTACATATGAATAAAGGAACAAGTTGACAAGAAAAAAGATCACAGTTGGTCCATATAGGAATAATTAACACGTCCTCCTCAGTGTCCGTCAGACAGGGCCCAACATACCTCAACCTGATTTGATGGGTCTGTAATTGGATTAGTTTTCATGGTTTATTGGCCTATGTAAAGTTTTTATGGTTTCGGCAGTTTCTCAGGTACTTTACGCGACATTTTAGCAGTATTTGGTGATATGGAACGATTGTAATGTGTTTATATCCACCTGGCAAGTTTCATGAGACATTGACCTTTTTTTAATGCTTAATTTTATTTATAAACATGCTAGATCATGTTAAGTTTTCCGGTTGGTCTTTATCTCAGATACTTTAAGCAATAGGGACATTATATTTGGTGTTTGGAATAATTGTAAGGTGTACTTGTCTGTTTGGTAGCTTCCATCTGGCCACTTGTTTTGATGGTTGGTTCGTCAATGTTAAGTCTTTTTAGTTTTTTTCTGTTTATCTGATGCTATAAGCAATAGGCCAATTATATTTGGTGAATGAAATTATTGCATGGTGTACGTGTTGTCTTTCCGGGTTCATCTGACCTTGGCCAATTCTTATAGTTCATTGGCACCGTCAATGTACAATTTTTCGTAATTAGTTTTGTTTCTCATATATACTATAAGCAATAGATAAATGGTTTAAGAAATTTCTGTCGCATTTTTCGTACAAAATTTGTACATTTTGTTTTTTGTCTAAAATAATGTATGACATTAATTGTACTTTGCCCTTTTTGAGTCTATTTAGAAATAAAACATAGTCTATGGTGTGTAGAAATTATGCATACATAGGAGCATGGCCTGCAATAATATATGAATTTTATGAGTACAAAGAATGCACACGTGGGACTTAAAAATACTGCCTCAAAAGATTAGCCATGAACTATAGGTAGAAAATCTCAAAAATAAAATAAGATAAAACCACATTTTCAATACATTTCAAAGTTCTCCAAATGAATAATGTTTTATTAATACTGTTTAAAGTAATTCGAATCAACACGTCCTGCATTCACAGTTGTGAGCTAAATTGAACGCCATTTTTCGATACCTTTCACCAGGCTCTAAATTTGGACAATAAAACCATATAACGTGTGTAGAATGCTTTCCAGGATAACAATGGGACTGCTTCCTGAATAATGGATTTGATGCTTGACACACTCCAGGCCTGAAAAAAATGAAACAAAGATTATATAGATGTTCATAAAAAATACTACCTTTGAGAACCGTGACTGCATGGCTTTGAAATAGGACTCTTATCAAATTCCTTTCACTGAATCAATCATACTTTCACAATAAATCACTAAATCTTGACAATTATATGTGTAGTACAGTATTTTATTGAAATTTAAGAAATAAATTTTCATTCATTGGAATATGTTACGAAACTAAAAACATCCTCAAACAAAATGAGAAATGATTAGAAATGTGCGCTCCAAATGCAAAAAAAAAAAGCAAATGCATCGCTATATGCATTTAGAACAGAAATTCAAGTATAGTTACAGGTGTACCGTAAACTTTGTCATAATTTTTGTAATGCAGATATTACTGCGAAAAATCAATTACAAAGTCTTAAAATCTTGAACGATCACATGTATCTTCGACATTTTCGCGCACACTTTTGAAAATGCCCCGGCTATCGATACGGCAGATACAATATGAATCTGTGTTCCCGATTGCTATCAAAATAATTGTGTTGGCTATCGTGTAAATCAGATTATTGTCCGTGTTTCCGATTGCCTTTGCAATTACAATGAATTTTGCTGTCATGTTCAGAAGAGTGTTGTCTGTGTTACCGATTGCCATTGCAATTAAATGAATTTTGATGTCGTGTTCAGCAGATTGTTGTATGGTTTCCGATTGCCATTGCAATACAATTGATTTTGCTGTCGTTTTCAGCAGA
This sequence comes from Mytilus edulis, assembly GCA_019925275.1. Classification (NCBI taxonomy): domain Eukaryota; kingdom Metazoa; phylum Mollusca; class Bivalvia; order Mytilida; family Mytilidae; genus Mytilus; species Mytilus edulis. The sequence goes on along the minus strand of CM034352.1, from coordinate 80,493,495 downwards.
TTATTGTTTTTTGTCGATTGCCTTTGCAATACAATGAGTTTTGCTGTTATGTACATCAGATTGTGTCTGTGTTTCTGATCGCCATTACAATACAAATAATTTTACTGTTGTGATCTGCAGATTGTTAAAATTGTGAATAGAAATGGGGAATGTGTCAAAGAGACAACAACCCGACCATAGAAAAGACGACAGCAGAAGGTCACCAACAGGTCTTCAATGTAGCGAGAAATTCCCGCACCCGGAGGCGTCCTTCAGCTGGCCCCTAAACAAATATATACTAGTTCAGTGCTAATGAGGGCCATACTTAACTCCAAATTGTACACAAGAAACTAAAATTAAAAATAATATAAGACTAACACAGACCAGAGGCTCCTGACTTGGGACAGGCGCAAAAATGCGGCGGGGTTAAACATTTTTATGAGATCTCAACCCTCCCCCTATACCTCTAGCCAATGTAGAAAAGTAAACGTTGTCTGTGTTTCCGATTGCTATTGCAATACAATTTGTTTTGCTGTCGTGTACAGTAGATTGTTGTCTGTGTTTCCGATTGCCATTGCAATACAATTTGTTTTGCTGTCGTGTACAGCAGATTGTTGTCTGTGTTTCCGATTGCCATTGCAATACAATTTGTTTTGCTGTCGTGTACAGCAGATTGTTGTCTGTGTTTCCGATTGCCATTGCAATACAATTTGTTTTGCTGTCGTGTACAACAGATTGTGATCTGTGTTTCCGATCGCCATTGCAATATAATTTGTTTTGCTGTCGTGTACAGCAGATTGTTGTCTGTGTTTCCGATTGCCATTACAATACAATTGATTTCACCCCATATCGTTCTTTTTTTTTTAAGAGAAGGTTTTGTAACTGTATGGTTTATTCGTGTGAAATCCGAGAAATATATATGGAATATTTACTTACATGCAATTTGAAGAATAGTAAAACTTTCGAGAAAACTTTCCAAGCACCCAACACATGTCGCCCATGTACTCAACAATGTCCTTGAACCAGAATAACTCATAATGAGGAAGACATGCAGAATGTCCAGAAACTGTGTGGTCAACATTGCGTAAAGTGAAAATCTGGTCTGTACTGCGTTTTCGTCTTCCAAACGATACCACTTTGGATGAATGTGGATCGACAAAATCCCCTCCATTCCACTTAATAATTTTAACGTCTGGGTGTGTGTCGTCAGCTGGTGTCATCTTAGCAGTATTGTCTGGTTCTACAAAATCCCAAACTTTTGCTTCTGGTTTATTAAATGGTTTTTCTTTCAATTTTGTAAGGACCTCTGCTGGTTGATATTTTTTCACATTTTCTTTCTTCTTTTTCTTCTTCTTCTTTTTCTTTTTCTTCGCCGGAGTAACATTTTTAACACCATGTGATGGAATAAAGGTTACACCTTCATGAACTGGAACAGTGTCGCTCCTTTTTCTTTTTCTTTTCTCTTGTTCTTGAATTACTGTTTCTTCGTTGGTTTGATCCTGGTCGTTACATATACCCCTACATAAAAGAGAAATAAAAAACGTCAAATGTTATAAAGATCCAAGTATATTTACCATTGCATAGAACACGATAACATAATAAATTTAAAGTCCAGTGACGGATCCAGAAATTTTCTGGGGGCCCACTGACTGCCTAAGAGGGGCCCGCTCCGGTCATGCTTCGGTGATTCCCTATATAATCAATCAATTTTTCCCAGGAAAGGGACCGGGGCCCCTCAAAATCCGCCTCTGCAAACCGACAGCATAACTAAGGGCTTCATAAAAGTACACGACATACAACGAAAACACATAATGTTCTTACGATATCATAATATTGGAAACAATTATTTGGTGGAATTCCCATTTGATTTTGGCAAACGTAAGGATAAACCCCCCGAAAAGTTTCAAAATTTGGAAAACCATGCGTTCAAAATGTGAGTCTGACTCTCTTAATTATAGCAACGGAAACCGTAACAGCTAGCACGGAAATGGATTACAAGGATTAAGTTTAACACATGGCAAGAGTAAAATCTCTTTGTTCTTACTGTGCTATAATCTGGATAATGCACAGCAAAGGTGTGCATTAACTACCTCAGATATACTGCACAGTTCAAAACTATTTTTACCTTAAGGGGCGGTTCCTGGATTTTGAAAGGGGCGTTATTCTATCAAATTAAAAAAAAATATCAGCGAGTGTAGCGCGACTAAAGACAATATTAACGATTTTAAGCTAAAACACGATACTTTGTCCAATCAAAGGGTTAACGACCTGTTCGCCCCCACCCCCGAATCCGCCATCTGCCTTGAAATTACGACAAAGTTGAACTTCGTACAAACATCGTAGTTTCAAAATAGGAAAAAGAAAGGTTTCTCATTCCTTTATTTTGTTTTATCTAAGCTGGGACATAAACTATTTTATTATATTTTGTTTACAACGTAAATCTAAATCAGTGTTTTAAAGTTAGAAAGATAGTTAAAACATTTTTTGGTAATTTCTGCCAAAGAAGAAATGTATATCTAAGAATATCCAAATAAAAGAAATCTGATTTGGATTAGTTTCAGACTCAATGGAATTTATAACGACTTTTTGGATATCTATTCCTATAAACTAAAGGGACTATTTTTGGATCGAATTTAATGAGGACCATACTTAAGTTTGTGTTAAAACAGGGGAATTAGCTGGATCAAGCAGACTTCATTTAGACGGACGTGTGTTAAAAAGTAATACAGTTGATAAAAAGATTATTTTTTTTTTGGGGGGGGAGGGGGGAGGTGCGGGGAGTAAAAGGTAAAAGGTTTTGAAAGAGAAACGTATTTTCTATTTATTTAACATTTAAATTTAGGTAATTTAACATCTTCCTCGGTTTTTTTTTCCTCTAAGCATATCATTGACGGAAAGAAATTCAAAAACAATTAATCTAATTTAAACTCAATAACCCTTGCAGTTATGTTTTTTTTTCATACACCGATTTGAAAGTACACAATTTGTCAAAGTCTTAATCGTCACCAATTAAATACAAAATTTGGAATAAATTTAACGGAAACGATAAAAAAAAAAAATAGACTATTAAATCGCAATTTTAGAATGAGTCTAAATATAAAAAATAATATTAATTTAAAACTTACCACAGTCGTATTTCCCCCTTTCGTTATCCTACAAGAAACTTTCCTAGGATCCGTGGATTGCGGAATAACGTCCATATTTCTTAAACGTTCACGTAAATTGATTGCGTCATGTGTTAAAACAGTTATTGGCCAATCAAATCGGTATATGTAATTTAATCTGCACAGCACGAGATGACCAAATAACCCGAACTCCTACGTCGTTCGGATTATTGTGTCATCTCGTGCTGTGCAGATTAAATGACATATACCGACTTGCTTGGTCAATAACTATAACGTTAATAATCAAACTAAACGAGGTTAAATTTCTTAAAGTTGGCCACTTCTGGACCCTTTTGAATATTGGGTAGTAGAACAATCACGTATAATATATCGATATAACACATACATATAGATTTCCTTGCAAACAATTACACCAAGGAAATCCTAATCAAAATGCTTTACATGAAATTACATTTTGTCGCTCTTGTACCTCTTTCCCGAATCGGTTAGAGCCATCATCACTACGCTTCAATCTTATTAAAATATTGATCTCTGATTACGTTATACTACATATGAGCTCATATGTAGTATAACAGAGATCAATATTTTAATTAGATTGCACTACGACTGTAAGTGTTTTGTTCAGTTGGTGTCGTTTTTGTCAATGTAGAGTTTTTTGTTCGTCGTATTTTGTTCCTCTGCAAAGACATGATTATGTTGAAAACAAGTTGGTTTTTTTTTTGTTTTTTTGTTTTTATAGTTTATGCTCAAAGGCATTGGTGGCCTTTCATCTCTTTAACACATTCCTTATTTCCAATCTCAATTTTATCGCTCTAATTTTTCTATACTTTCAAATTAAGCTATGAAGGTTTATAATTAAGTGCTTTAAAACACACAAGGAACAAGCATAATACTAAAAGTATCTAAAGTATTTCATTTGCCAGTCAAGAAAAAAGTGGTAAGTATCGCGGGACGAACTGCAACTTACATAAATCCTCTTAACATCCGGTATGCTGTACTAGGTAAATCTTCATCCCATGGGTTACCTCTGAAAATATAAGCAACATGCACTTACTAAAATTGAGAATGAAAATGGGGAATATGTCAAAGAGACAAAAACCCGACAAAAGAGCAAATATAGTCGAAAAATTCTAAAGTTTGTCAAACTCTCCATGTGAAAAAGAATATTACCGATTACGGAGAACTAACATTGAATTTTGTTACTTTGCCTATGAGGCACAGGCACTTGTCTCCGATTTTCCCCCCTTATGTACCTTAATTAAGCCAAGGTACATAGGGAAAAAAATTCTGATACAAGTGCCTGTGCTATGAGGTTAGTATATAAAACAATATAAAATGTACATGTATCATCACTACAAAAGTCAAAAAGTCTGAAAAGACCAGTTTTTGTCTGAATTTGCATGAATTTTTACTCGACATTCTTAATTTGTCTGCATAATATAAATTTTTTTTTTACATAGTATTAGTTTGTCTAAAAAGGTTCTTGATTTTTCTTGACAAGTGTCTTGAAAGTATTAACATTGTCTTAAAATTTCTCGACACTTCCTGTATCATCTGATAAGAGTCTGGATTAGTGTTGACCAATTCTTGACTGTCTTAAATTTGTCTCGATCTGTCTTGACACATTCTTGACATTCTTAATAATGTCTGAATATGTCTTGACATATTCTTGACATTCTAAATAATGTCTGAATATGTCTTGACACATTCTTGACAGTATTAAATATGTCTTGACACTATCTCAACAGTATAAATTTCGCCTGAAATTTGTATAGACTTATTCTGCACGGTTTATGACATTCTATTGCTGTTATATACTCCTTATTATTATGGCTAAACTAAACTTTGAAGAATCAAGGATTAATTTGGTATAGCAAGATACCCTTTTTGTACACCTATTACTAAAATAGGTGTCTTGAAGGCGGTTTTAAAATGTGACCATGTGTCTCTTTTGGACCCCACAATTCATTTTTTGGGTTTGTGTGGCTAAAAAAGAGAGAGGGGGGGGGGGGGGGGCTTTCGTGTCGGTCAAAGAATTTGTTCTCAGCTTGATTCAGACCCTAATTTTTTTTAGAACAATCCAAAAACATTTTGTATTCAAATTTGTGTGTTGAATTTTATAATTTTTTATCAAACAAAATTTGTAATAACTCTTCCTGAAAAGAACAAAAAATGTTTAGATCTATATTATGTATGTCTGTTTGAGATCCATTTCATTAGACCAATGAAATCATTGATAAAAAATTATAAAATTCAACTCAAATTTGAATAAAACATAGAAATCATTGATGGGACCCATTATGAATACATTTTTTTTTTTATTATTTTGAAGTAGATAATAATTTTCTTTTAATTTTTGGAATGGTCAACTGATACATGTAAGTTGTATGGCTGCTTACAGGTAAATCAGTAATTTCTATTTGACAGTTGCGTGTATTCTGGGTTGTGGAATACTTTAATTGTATGGGGAACATCCTGTCCATGTGTAATACTTAGTATATATTCCAACAGATGACATTACACAAATTGTTCTTCTGTTAAATGAACGATTTGTATATATCATCATAATTTGCTATTTATATAAACTACATTTGTGTACAATAATTATTTACCATATTAACATTGAATATTATGAATGTAGAGAGAAATATGTCTACAGTATGATTGGTTTTAATCATTTAATTAATAGGATTTAGGAGTCAAAATTTTAAATTTTTAAAAAAACCCACATTTAAATTGTTTTATATCAACACACCCACATTTAAATTATTTTATACATTAGATTTCATAGCCATATTTGCATTTGTAAAAATATTTAGATACCCAAATTTTCAATTATTTTACATGCCCAACTTTCATATTTGTTGTAAAAAGTGTAACTTAAAACAACAGTATATTAGGTAAAGAGAATAAAAGATTAAAGTTTTATCATAAATATTGGTCATGATTTGTAAAACTCAGAACTGTCCAGTAAATTTAAGACACAATTCAAAATGTTCAGAACATGTCAAGCCATACTGAGAAAAAATAAGAATGTCGAGAATATGTCGAGAAATTTCAAGACAGTATTCAAATGTCAAGAATTGTCAAGAAATTTTAAGACAATATTCAGAATGTCAAGAATATGTCGAGTAAATTTCATACAAAATTGATATAAATGAGAATTTGGCAAGAAAAATTAAGACACAAGTCATACTTTTGGAGAATGTCGAGTACAAAAAGTTCATGCAAATCAAGACAAAAACTGGTCTTTTCAGACTTTTTGACTTTTGTAGTGCATGTATCTGCATGTGGATATCTTAAAAGTCACGGTATATTTCTTAAATGTTCATGAATCCAAAAGACATACTTCCATAAACAGATCAATGGTTGGTGAAAGTCCAAGCCGGAAGGAGCATGATTGAGTGAAAAAAACACAATCGGGGTTTGTAAGTTAAGCCATTGGGAAAAAACCTACTTGAAAAATAATCAAGGAATATGCTAATCTACTACCACTAGTAAATTCTATCAACTTTTTTTTGATAGTTTCATTCATTCGGTGAAGTTGACAATAATTATTTATTTGCTTAATTTTAAGTTTGAAATAATAAAGTTTTCTAAAATGATAACAATAAAATTTTCCTAACGAGAAAGACAAGCTTAATGAAATAATGAAGATGACGAGGACAAGTTTAATGAAATAATGAAAATGACGATTGACGATTTGTCATCGAAATTACTCATTTTTTCTACACTAGAAACCCGACAGATGCTACATGTGGAGCAGGATCTGTTTACGCTTTAGATACACATGAGATCACCCATTCTATGCTCTGGCGTTTTCATTTTTTTCTTCGACTTATCAGTTTGAATGTCCCTTTGGGATCTTTTGCTAGTCTAGTAGTGTTTATGTTTAACCAATAATAGTACTAGGACCGAGTGGTCTAAGTACTACTGTAATCACTAGTCGGTCAACACTGAGAATGTGATTTCGAACACCGCTCGTGCGGGTACACTCGAGCCCAATCTTAATTGAGTAGGATTGTCAGTTTTCCTATCGAAGGTCGGTGGTTTTCTCCCGGAACTCCGGCTTTCTCCACCAAAAAAAAAAACTGGCCGCCACGAAATATCATAAGTGCGGGGCTTAAAAGTGGCGTTACAATCGGCAACTATAATAAGTATGCCCTTACGTGTCTTTTTTGTCATTACACACTTTATCCAACACGTCTGAATCTGGCACATGTGTACTTCTTTTGTGGCGTGTATGCGCACTACTCATGCTTCTGACATGTATACCTGTTCTAGATTCATTAACTAGAACTTCCAGATCTTCTATAAAATCATGGACTGCCTTTTCTCTGTGAATACAAAAAAAACATCTAAAGGTAAAGCTGAATCGCTCATCTGCATAGTAGACATATGATAAGGCAGCAACCATTTGATTTTCGGGGGGGGGGGGGGGGCTATGGGTTGTTTTTTCTGGACAAATTTATTTATTCGCCTGTGGCGAAAAACAATCTATTTTTTTCGCGACAAGTCTTTCAATTTTAGCATTACATCTAGTGGCAGCTGAGGGTGAAACAAACCATTTTTTTTCTCAGAATCAAAAACAAATTATTTTTTTCTCCAAAAACTGGAAACAAACTTTTTTTTCCAAAAAAAACCATAGCCCCCCACCCCCAGAAAATCAAATGGTTGCTGCCTAATAACTTAATACTGAGTCAGGATAAAAATCTTCACAAAATCTTCCCCTTCTTTTGGAAACATAATGACATTATCTTGACTCTTTCAGCCCTCTGTGATTTTTATTTCTAAAAAAGATGTATACTGACTCGAGAAAAAGAAACACACCTTGGAAACCTCTCAGCAGAACCAATATTTCTCGTCGGTAGCAATGGCTTAGAGGGCCAGATGACAACACCATTGCATAAACGGGCCTGTTTGGTATATGGATCAAATGCTGATGTAAAAGTCCGTTGACTGAAGAAAACCACCAACACACAGACACTCTGAAACTGAAACAAATGAAATATTTAATGCTAGGTATTCCACATTTCCATTTTCAATTTTATTGTTATTATTTCAATACTGGACACAAGCATTTAATAAAATGTCTTACCATCCGTTCAGAGATCATTGCAGTAAGAAAATTTCAACACCAGTCTTTGTCCATATTGCCTTCTGTGTAATCCCTTTTCTCTGTAAAGATAAATTTGAGCTATTCATGTCTAGTCGTTTTTTAATATAAACAAGAAGAAGGTGTATGATTGCCAATGAGACAACTCTCAAATAAGAACAAATGAGGTAAAAGTTAGCAACTATATAAAAATGTATAAGCCAGCCTACGGTCTTCAACAATGCATAAATACAATATAGCAAGCTATATAAAAGATCCCGAAATGAAAAAAATAGGTATAACTAGTCATAACATAAATCTGTCGGCCTAAACTAAACTAAAAAAAAAAACAAATATGCGATACAAAACGAACGCCAACTACTGAATTACAGGTTCCAAAATTGGGACATGCACACTCAGAACGCAGTGGAGTTAAACATGTAAGCGATTTGCCTTTTTATATGTATTCGCTCTATAATTTTCTTTGTTTATCATACCGGTACCATTCCGGATAGTAATATAGGGTAGATACTTTTTACTCTTATTTTTGAACACAGCAAATTTAAAGATCAACCGTGACAAAACGGGGAGTCCTTTTTATGGATGTTTCACATTTTGGCTTAATAGAACCGCAAGACAAACGTATCATAGTATATCGCAACATTAACCGATCAGTAGAAACCAATATATTTTAAGAGGGTATCGCAATAACAATTCTTCAAGTCAAATTCTGTATACACCTTTTTGTTACTTATAGTTAAAAAGAAGACACATTTTAGAAATTAGCATATCAGAATCAAGTTCTATGTACTATAGTAGTAACAATCGTTTTAGGGATCCCCCCTTCTTTTTAAAATTCTTTCATCCACCCTTGATTTTGGTTGTAGCATAACTTTGCTTCATTTCTCAGTAGCAGCATTTTAGCCCAAATTTGCATAATGACTCGGGTGTATAAATGGGGGAAAAATTACTGCGGATGTCGCTGAAGACAAAGCAGCAAACAACATCACAGTTACATTACACTGTTTGATAAAAGGATAACTATAGTCATTTACCATACGCTTTGTAGTTATACGTTAATCTCCGGTACACTCATCATAGTGGGTATTGTGATTAATCACAGGTCTGTTCTATATTTTTTTTTTAGAAATTTAAGCTAAAGATGAAAAACTAAATCTCCTTTCACTTTATTGGATACCTAAATCACTTACGCGTCTTTGTGTCCTTACAAACAACGTTCTATTGTAGGGTCTTCCCAAGTGCTTCTAAAAACCTCTGTCTAAACTATCAACATCAATTGTATCGACAATGAAAGCCGGGCTTCCGAGTTATTATGAAACTACCAACATTATATACTCTAGGTGTGGTGTGAATTTAATGTGGATACTTGAAAAGTCCATCAGCGGCGTAGGAGTGGACTGAATCGTGTGGGAGAGTGCAAACTTCTGAAAGTGACAACAAATAAAAACACAACAGCTTTTCTATTATAAGTACAGGAGTTAGTCTTTGTACTATTTCATATAGAGGATTTAACAAAAACTCTGAATTTACATAGGAGTAAACTCCTTGTTGATGTGTTCCATTTAATGCTTACTTTGTACAGGAGCTTCTTGTGAAGAGTGCAAAGAATCTAAACTTATCCTTTAACTTTACATTCCGCTGTATAGACGATTTTTTCTCACGAAATATTTTAAATTTGATGACTATGTTAAACGCATGCTATTCCACCGATCTTGTAACAAATGATACAACTGATACAAGTTAGTCTGCCTCATGTTTTGACTTGAATTTACAAAAATTGTCAATGAGGGTCAGGTAAGAAAAAACTCCACAACACACAAGAGTTGATTTCAGTTTCCCAATAGTTTATTTTACATTTCTATGTAGCAGCATTCAAACAGCGCCTGCATTCGAGTATATATCCCCAAGTTGATAAGACATTCCAGAGTATGCATTTCCTATCATGATTACCTTGATAGAGAGCTGCAGAGTCGCTATTAAGCAAAGGATTCTAAATGGTGATTTCAAAATCATCCTTTCAGAAATTGTATACAAACACTATCATGAGTTGGTTTCAGATGACGACGATGTTCCAATTTTGTCGCTACCATATAAATCTCGTCCTCATCTCTCCTTGAATGTGACATCACCGATGATTATACTTTTCGTCGAAGGTGTACTTAGACGAATATAACAGGAGTGGTAATACATGGGGAGCAGGATCTGTATATCAATCTGAATCACCCGATATCACACCCGCTTTTTGGTTGGGGTTCGTAATGCTCAGTTTTAACTTTTTTATGTTTTGTTTTGTAGATGTTATTTTTCTTCTGGTCGGTGTCTGCAGGCTGTCTTCGATTTGATAGCTTGGATATCGATCCATGTGTTATTTTTTCTTCTTTTTAACTTCCAATTGGTTCGGTAAAACGTTTATCTTATATCAAATTTCGTTTTAGGAAAACTGGTATTCACTTACAACATGTATCCAACTGACGGCTAACCTCTCAAAAAATACCATTTAAATGAGATTTAAGAAACAACCTTACCTTATCAATAGACAACAATGTCTGAGAATTACATTCCTAATGTCTTACCTCGCCGTTCTACCTCTTACGGGGACGCATGAATATTGTACGTGATATTCTTAACACAGGTTCTCACGAATAATTTCGTTTAATAAGTTATAATTTATTTATTCTGATTTTATATAAGTTAACATATGACAATTTGAAAATAATTACTAACATTAAATACATCACATAAAATTATCCGGATTTTACCGCGCAGACACAGATGTCATGAGAAGTAACAAAGCAAGAAATTTATTCTCTTACGTATATTATTATAATTCTTTTGTGCGACATAAATACAAGAATCTCAGCTTATATTTCTGCTGAGGTTCATGAAAAGTCGACACATTTCGTACAGGCGTATGGATTTTATCCAGAACTATAAAAAAGAAGATGTGGTATGATTGCCAATGAGACAACTATCCACAAAAGACCAAAATGACACAAACATTAACAACTATAAGTCACCGTACGGCCTTCAACAATGATCAAAGCCCATACCGCATAGTCAGCTATAAACGGCCCCGATAAGACAATGTAAAACAATTCAAACGAGAAAACTAACGGCCTTATTTATGTAAAAAAATGAACGAAAAACAAATATTAACACATAAACAAACGACAACCACTGAATTACAGGCTCCTGACTTGGGACAGGCACATACATAAATAATGTGGCGGGGTTAAGTTGAACTACTCCGTACACACAGACCGGTCAATGTTTTCATTTATTCTGCTATTTGCTGTTATGAATTGATATAGGAAGATGTGGTGTGAGTGCCAATGAAGGGCTTTTTTCAGTTCGGGCCAAGTGAGGTTTTCTTATCACTTGGTGTTCATCGTCGTCTGTCGTCGTCGTTAACTTTTAACATTTTGAACCTCTTCTAGAGAACCACACCATAGAATGGAATGAAATTAAACATGACATGAATGTTCCTTGTGAGGTGCTTACCAAGTGGTGTATCTTTGAAGCCGACCAATCATCCAAGATGGCTACCAGCGGGGAACTTCGTTTAATAGAGGACTCCGAGTGTGGACAATACAAACAAATGTCTGCTTTGAGAGAACCACTAAATGGAATGGAACCAAACATGACATAAATGTTCCTTATAAGGTGCTGACCAAGTGCTGTTACTTTGAAGCCGATCAATCATCGAAGATGGCCACCAGCAGGGAACTTCGTTTAATAGAGGACTCTGTGGACAATACAAACAAATGTCTTCTTTTAGAGAACAACTGAATGCATGGAATGAAACCAAACATGGCATGAATGTTTCTTATGAGGTGCTGACCAAGTGTCGTTACTTTGAAGCCGATCAATTATCTAAGATGTCTGCCATACATGCAGTGGGGAACTTAGCTTAACAAAAGACCTTATGTAAAATACATTTAAAAGTTTCTTTTGAAGAACCACTGAATATGTCAGAGACAACAACGCAACCAGAAAATGTTTTAGAAAATGCCAAATACACTTTAATCTCTATATATTCTAAAACTTTTTATTTTATTTTATGAAAATAGTGACGTTTTCTTTTGAAAAATTGTCGATATATTTCTGTGTGATATTTGCTTCACTTTGTTTTATATATGAGGCTCCGAACTTAGCAACAAATAATTTCAAACCACGATCATAGATACAACCTCCGCCCTCATTGATTCAGAATCAAAATATATACTAGCATATACATTTTATATTAATGTCTTGTTGTATTGCAGGTGTTCGGACAATGTGCAAAAAGGACGTGTGATGAGCAGAACCAACATTGAAGGCATTTCCCCATGTCCTTTTTTTTTTTTTTTTTTTTTTATTAAAATAGAAATTATGGAAAACTTTTTTCCAAATGCTAGGAGATATTAGGTGATCAAAATTCCATGCATACACGCACGTCCTTGTCTAGCATTTCAACTTGTTGATATATTCTCCGTGTAAGAGCGGTTGGAATGTTGCAACATAGAAATTGAAAGATTTGACTGAACAATGAGAATTAAAAAATCTGTTTGTCGTAAAGTTCAGTTTACAACCCATTTTCATTGTCAATATTGTTAACAAGTTTTTGTCACAAACTAATGATGTTTAAGGGGGCTCGAGGGTATACATTTTTTTTTTAATTATAGGTTTTTGCTATTTTTTCACTATAAATGAGTTATATATTATCATATACTTGAAGGAAAAATAAAAATAAAAAAATGGGGCCACCGTTCATTTCAGGTCACAATCTGCCTTCGAAAGACGCATGCATTTTTGTAAAGGAATGTTTTTTTCTGTTGAACTAATAGGAGAAATAGAGGTAATATCAAAATAAAAAAAAGTATTAAATTGCAGAAATCGCTCAAATTTAAAAATTGTTTAGTTAAAACTTATTTGAAATAATTAAAAATATAGGTCACCGATGAGTCAAAAAGATAAATTTTTGGCACCAAAGAGCAGTGGCGGATCCAGCCATTTTAAAAGGGGGGTTCCCAACCCAGAGTAAAGGGGGGGGGGGGGTTCCAACTATATGCTCCCATTCAAATGCATTGATCGGCCAAAAAAAGGGGGGATTCCAACCCCCGGATCCGCCACTGAAAGAGAGCCGTGATAATTTTCTATGTTGCGTCTTCTGTACTATTATTTGTCTGTTTGTCTTTTTATTTTTAGCCATATGGCGTTGTCAAATAATTTTCAATCTATGAGTTTAACTGTCCCTCTGGTATCTTTCGTCCCTCTTTTGGAGCTTTTTCAATCTGTAACTGTTATCGTAGTTCGGCAATCAAGGCACACCTCCATTCACATAGAGGAAAGTGTCAATACACAATATTTTACAATACAAGTCAACGCGCATTGTTCACTTAATGATATATAATAAAATGATTTTAAAAATCATCTCACGATGTTTGTGGTTAATTTTTGTACGATGTCATAAAGTAACAACTGAATAGTGTGATACATAAAATCAGAGACATATAATACAATTTGTATTATATGTCTCTGATAAAATTAATTAATAAAAAATTAATATTTAAATTTTGCTGAAATTTATGTACCCTCGAGCCTTCTTAAATGACAGTTTACTGAAAGAGTAGACCATTAACTATTTCTATTTACAGGGGCGCCGCGGATCCAGCCATTTTTAAAAGGGGGTTCACAACCCAGAATAAAGGGGGTCTGCATTTCCAACTTTGCATGCTCGATGAATTTTGTAATTTCCCGCCAAAAGTACTTGTAGACGATAAATCTAAAAAGCAAGGGGACAGTACTCGTCAGTCTAAGAATACTCCGAAGTGTTCCGAAAGTATACTATAAAGCTTGATTGTCAACAATTTTCGTCTTCCTGTTTATATTTTCCTTGGAAGAACAACACTAAAATGGATCAAGGCAAAGATTATATGTCCAGTGGTTCTGATCCTAAAAATGTTCAAGATCTAACAGCTTTTGTAAGTATATTCTCATTTATAACAAGATCGATTTGAGTGGGTTGTGATTTTGCAATTTTGCATTCGTGGATTCATGTTTCAACTTGTGACAACTTTACAAATTTTTCCTAACAAAATTTAAATGCTGATAATATTAATGAGTTCCCTCTTACCAATCATACGACTGAGATAGCTTTGATTCATTGATAACTATAAATTGAATGGCTATTCCAAATTATAGATATGTTTTCTTGTAAGGCTTTTTTTCAGGCCTTTGTCAAAGAAAAACATAAAAAAAGACACAAATTTAAGTTGTTTTTTATGATTATTTACAAGTGAGGTCGATTGGCATAAACAAAGCCATCATCCAACAGCCTCTTACACAGGCACTTGTTTCTATCAATGTTTATTTAAATATGTTGATAATTGGTCTTCCCATAGATAGAAACAAGTGCCTGTGGCCGCTTAACAGAAAGTGGACGTTTGAAATAACATTTATTTAAGCATTTTTTCTTGCTGCATTGAAGAGGGAAGTAATGTCCTTTACCGCCAGGTGTCAAACGGCCATTTTTGGCTACAGTTAGCATCAAATTGATTAATATTTTACTGTGACTCGTCAATCCCTATTATGATTCATCAGAGGTCTCAAATAATTATCTTTATCATTATTTTTGGAAAAAAATTAACATGATTCATCAAAAGCATTTGATTTTTTTATCATCTAAAAGGAAGTGCATATTTATTGTCATGCACCAAAAATTACTGTTTACGTCATTTGGCAAGAATTTTTACCATTATTTGTCTTGAAGGCACCCCCATTACCACCCTCATTGAAGACCCATTGGTGGCCTTCGGCTGTTATCTGCTCTTTGGTCGGGTTGTTGTCTCCTTTACACATTCCCCGTTTCCATTTTTAATTTTATGGTAACATATATGAAGTTTATAAGAAACTTTCATGAACTCCAAAGTAATCTATAGCTATGGCATTTCAAGATGGTCACAATTATTTTTAAAGTATTCAGGATTTCTACCTCTACGTCATACATGTAACATTACTTACCAAAACATATACATTGTATACATTTGTACTTACAGCACTAAGTCCGGCTCATTAATAGTAATTTCTTATTCACTTACATTTATATGTTGGCAGAGAGGGGTTCCTAATGTTGACACCAATAGCATTACCGGGTATTAAACTTTCAAAATCACTAAATTTGGAAATTCCACATTCAACTTAATATATAACTTTGAAATCATAGACATGTACATTTGTACAACAATTACAATTGTCCAATTTGTAAAGCTTATGTTAATCAGATTTTTATATTGTCCATATTTAAATTATCAGCCTTCTTTTTGACACCAGGATATTTTTTTATTATAAGAATTACAAATATAAACCTTTTGTACATCAGTTCTTGCAACTTTTACATAGGGGAATGCAGGGGCTGGGGTGTCTGCTCCACTTTTGTTGGAAAAGTTTGGTTGATTACATAGAACTACTGAAGCATGACTGTAGCGGGCCCCTCTTATGGCAGTCAGTGCCCCCTCCCCCTTATAAAAAGTTCTGGATCCGCCACTGTTGCATGTAGGTCACTATGCATGAACATTAAGCTTCTAAAGGTAGAGTGGCAGTTGAACTGTTCAACACAATACTATCTTTTTTGGGGGCGAGTCTTTATCATGTTTATGTTGAATTTAAAATAATTGTACCGGTACATGTATGACTCATTTATGCTGTTTTGAAATTCTGGTAACTCAATTGTGATTTGAATTTTGCATACATGTACATTGCATTTGTATTTGTTATACAACTTGTTTCATTTACATGATCCCTTGAAGTTCAAAAGGTAAAATTCATGATGTCAACATTTGATAAAAAGTTAAAGATATCTTCCTGTCCATAAAGGTAACATATTGTATGTACATGTACCAATTGGTATGTACATGTAGTGTGCATTGTGTCTTTTTTGAAATGATCACATAGAACAAGTTGTTTTATGTTTATAAAATTATGGAATAATAGTGAGTAAGAGTTGATTTTACTTTACAGATAGTAAATGTTAAAGACATTCTTGATTTTTATATTGAAAACCTAAAATTACACAAACTGATCTGTCATATCTGTAGATAAATAAAATTTCTAAAAAAAAGAAATAACTCTAGAAAAGAGTTTTTCACCCCTGAATACCTTTAAATTCTTATTTCAAATTCATGAAATGGAGTTAGATAAAATTTAATCTTAAATTACAATACTCTTATAGGATTGTGTGTACGAAATACTATTGTAGAGAACTTAAACCATGTTGAAATATTCCATTTAAATGTAACATAAGTGGATTGTATGTAAAGATTATTGATCTTTAAAAGTCAAACAAAAAATTCATTAAATTTTGAACTCAGAAATGAAAATAAAGCACCTTTTAACTTTTATTTGACAATAGCAAGCTTTTGTTGCGGTCATTTATTACAATTCACATAACACATTGTAATACCCCCATTTACTTTGTCAATAGAATCAACATGCACAAGTTTATGTATCCAACTTAATTCAATGCTTTTTATAAGGGTCTACCTGGGGTTAACAAGTATAAAGAATAATGGAGCAGTACTATGGAAAAAGGGGTAAAAAAATAAAGAATAGAGAATAATTGGATGCTATAGCCATGATAGTAAAAAGAATAGAGAATAATTGGTCAAATGTATACAGAATAGAGAGAAATAGCTTAAAGGTAGAGAATAGAGAGAAAAAGCTTAAAAGTAGAGAATAGAGACCCTCATAAATTTGATATAGAGAATTTCATTAACAATAATGATCTTAAACCATTAATGCATTGGATTTTAATGTAAATGCAATAATTGGGTGCACTATTATAAAGAATAGAGAAGAATTAAGCACTATAAATTTAAGAATAGTGAACAATAAAGTGAATAATTGGGTGTGATAGTATAAAATATAGAGAACATGGAGAATGATTGGCCAAATTTCAAGAGAGAAATGGCTTAAAAAGTAGAGAACTGAAGGACACCTAATCCAGACCCTCATAGATTTGATATATACAAAAAAAATCATTGAGAATAACAATCTTAACCCAGTGCATTGTATTTTAATGTATTTGCATGTTTTTTGCAGAGTAAGCCAAAATTTCCCAGTAACATAACTAAATTATTGATATGAAACTAATGATGCATAACGGTAAACCCTGTGTAATAAACAACTGATCAGTTCCAAACAATGAAGTCATTATCTTGCAAAACTATATTGATTTTAATAAATAAATAAGAAATTGTAAACTATGTAATTAAATATTTATAATGTGAAAACATAGACATTGTTCACAGTTCTTGTCTTGGCATGTATTTAATAGATGAAAACTGAGATATCAAATTTAGATTTAATCTACTTGTTGAAAGCATGGTTTATTTAAAACACTTCACATGTCAAAATTAGACAGATTAATAAGTATTGGTTGGTTTATTATTGTACAGATATTAATTTTTGTTCTAGACATGCTAGACTATTGATTTTATGCTAATAAAAATAATAAAAGTATTGAGAAAAACATGATATATATATATAATTAATTTTGGGGCAACCAAATGGAGGTCTACGCCCCTCTCAGACGCCCCTGGATCCACCACTACTAAGCTTCTATACATGTACATGTACCTACAATTAAGCACAATTGCTAAACAGCAAAAGTGGAAAGTATTCTATAGATCTGTACATTTTTGTAAATTTTAAAGTAATAATTGATTTTGTTAATTTAAGTTTACATACGTTGATGATTTATTTATTAGCAAATATAACTCAGAAAAGAATTGATTTATACTCAGTCTGATATAAAACAGTATATTTCACTTGATTTTAATTGCTGTAGTCTGTAGGCTTCATGGTAGGTCAGGAGTATTATATTAATTTGATCAAAAGTAATTATCCCAGATACATTTGTACATGTACATTCCCTTGACTTTAGAATATATATATATACATGTACATTGCATGAATTAAGTAAACAGAAAAAAATAACAAGTGATTCTGAACTTATTATGTGGAGGGTTAACAATCAAATTCTAGAGGACATGTACATGAACATGACATACCGGTACATCGATACCTGTAAATTTAACACTCAGCAGTAATACGGACCGGTGGTGGATCCAGAACTTTTTGTAAAAAGGGGGGAGACACTGACTGCCATTAGAGGGGACCGCTACAGTCATGTTTCAGTGTTTCCCTATTTAATTAACAAAAATTATTTTCCCACAAAAGGGGGGAGGGGGTGGGGGGACAGGGTCCTCTCCAAGATCAAACAATGCATACAAACAAAGAATGTTCACAAAAACATAAGCTAAAGCTTTGGGTGGTGTAAAGTCTCACAAAAAGTTGATGTGTATCAGATGTTTTGGATGTACAAAAAATAGGCCTTTTCAATGAGACATTTAAAAAAAATATACCTTATTTAATCTTGATTTCAGTGAGTTCATTTCTTAGGGATGCAAAATATAAGCACTTCTTTTTTTAATTTGATGCTACAAATCTGTAGTAGATAAACACTAAAATAGCACACAAATTAACTGAGTAGATGGTAGAAGACATGTGTTACTCTTACGAGATTGAACAAAACCACTTTGAACATGATGCAGAAAAGAGATGTGTAATTTTTGTTGAGATATTAACTCAACAATACAAGTTAACTTAACCATTGAAATAAAATGTTTTAGATCTATATTGGTTGGTGATGATTGACTGCAAGTATAATCATAATTTTTTTTTTCATTTCAGGTACAAAATCTTCTACAAAATATGCAGGACAAATTCCAGGGAATGTCAGACCAGATCATCAATAGAAATATCCTTTTTATTAGTTTACCTCTTACAAGATAGTCTTTGAAATTGTTAAAACACAGGATGACCATCATGTTTATAAAAACCATGACAAACCTTTTCTATGATATCTTCTATATGCATATAATATTTTTTTTCAGATTTAAGCTATATACTATATAACATGTATACTACTATTATATATCATATTAAACTAAGGCCAATGACTTAATGTATATGTTCCAGACCATATGAGTATTTGGACCATACGAGTATAGTCATGACCATATGGGTATATACTCATATGGTCCGACCGTACGTGTATGGTCGTGGTAATTATCACTCTGTTACAGTTTACTTTTAATACTTCTAAACTCTTCATATGATATGACCGTTCATTAAAAAGACGCTATCATATAGGTAATTTTATTATTATATTATAATAAAAAGATTAGCTAAATAACAATTAGAAATTTCACATAGTTAATTTTACTTACTTGTCAAAACTATAATAAACACATTTTATACCGATGGTCATTACCAATTTGTTATAACGAGTGAATGGCAATATGTCGACTTAAAAAAATAAATTCGAAAATTTTCTTAATGAAGTCACTGGAAGTACATGTAACATAGTTTATTTAAGTTGTCTTGTGAATATAGTGTATTGCAATCATGTTACGATATTGGAGATCTAGAGCTTCTTAAAAACATGGTCGAGATATCGGAATGGCCAAAGACCTTGGTATCATTGTATGGAGCTACAAAAAGGCTTGCTTTTCACTCGTAAACCAAAGGTGTAAATGAAAAGGATCATGCACAACCAAGACTTGCAAATGCAAAAAATCTATGATACCATGTGGAAGTGAATGTCACCCAAAGCCTACATGCAATGAAAGCTAACTATGGCATCAATATTTAATTTTTACGTAGTATTTGAAACATAAAAATAATACATTGTCATGTAACCATGCATCATTGTTTTTTTAAGATAAAGTTTTTGTATTATTGGAACTTTTATAATGTAATTAAAAAAAAATTACCTATATGGTCCAAATACTCAAATGATCCAGCCCGTAATTAATAACCAAACGAGTATTATACTCATATGGTCGGACCATATGAGTATACGCCTATGGTCATGACCATATGCGTATGATCCAAATACTCATATGGTCTGGAACATATATATCAAATGAGTTTATTATTAAAGAAAGTTGAAATTTACCAGCAATCAAATTGATAAAATTAGGATACCAAGTTAATTTCATGACAAGACATATCTAACATGTCAGTGTTTGTGTTGACTATAAATCTATAATATTTAATATCAGGTGTGAAAAACCATTTATGGTCTGTTAATAACTTCTTAATAGAGAAGGAGATTTAACAACATTAAATACAGTTATCATCAATCAAGGGTACTTAATGTCAATCAAAATCCAAAAGCTGTGATAGACAACAACTCCCCAAAATGTTCAATTCTTTCAAGGTTTAAGTAAATTACTATTGCAGGACATTTATACTGAATTTCTATAACAAGTAGTTTATTATTCCTATTACTTTATGTACAAAACATTAACCTCATCAAGGGGAATATAAATTGAGTTTTACAATATACATGGAAATCCAATCCAGATTATTATTAGATAAAATCAGAAAATCAATAAACTTATGTTTCGGGTCAATGGGAGTCCAAATTAGGCTTCAGTGAAGGAAAACTTTCTTGGGCAAATATCTTATGAACTTTGTTATTAAAGCCATAAATATACATCATTTGGAGACTGAAAAGTTTCTCATCAATCTTTCTTTGATTCAGGAACCCATTTCTTTAATTGCTGTCTGACTTCATTAAAAAGTTATAAAACTTACAATATACTTTGTAAAATGATTTACGATGAGTACCATATATGGAAGGGTTTCCTTGATACTAAAAAAAATTGTAGTTTGGAAACAACGCTTAACATGTGCTATGATCACACATGTCAGGGCAACACAAGGAGAACTTTTCAGAAGTATATCTTCTAACAAACAATTCTTACCATTGAATCCTATTTCTGTTTAGATAATTTCTTTGGTTTTAAATGTCTTGTGTTATTCTGCACAAACAAGAAAATTTGGATGTATGTCTATATTTATACTTTGATCATGGTCATATAGTAATAATAATTTATTGGGTATTATCAATATTTATTTACATGTATTCAATTAATTAAACTTTTTGGAATTATTTCCTTGACCATTCTTACTCGATGATATGGGAAGTCGGATTGATGACCTTGAAAAGAACATTGCCGATCTGATGACACAGGCAGGAGTCGATGATGGACGGGCATAACATTCCTCAGACCTTAGATGACGCATCTTGTGTGCCTTTGCGTGTCACAGCCATTATTAATTAATTTAAAAAAATCGCAGCTCATATTTTTCACAAATTTTACGATAGCTTCTTTGTGTATTTGTCTTGCCTCTGTAGATAGTGTACTATTTATTAGGTCGTCAGTGTTTGTTGGACCAAGTTTTAAAGACTTTCTAGATGTGATGAATTTAGGACTATGCATATAACGAACAACAAAGACAAAAGTATTACTGTACACATTCATGTATTTAAATATTTATTGGGTGTAAGAAGTTTTATTTTTTGAAACATTATATGTAATTGTGATTTTCTTTGTTAATCAAAGTTGTAAAAACACGGAAATAAATGTGATATTTGTAGAAAACATACCAGTAGTTCAATCATTTTTTTAAGGCCTTGCAACAAAGTTTTTGGGGTTTTATAGTTTAACCTTTAATCTGTCATTCTGCAACAAACCATAATACTCATTTTTTTCTAAACACCTTCAGATATTGGGCTGATTTTTTGGTATGTGAGTTAATCATGATGAGTTACTGATCAAGAATAAGTTTTGTTCTGCCTGGTTAATTTTTAATGAAATTACAGTTAACCATGACCAGCTACAGATAAAATATAAGTTTTGTTAGGTTATGCTGATTTTCATGTTGTTTCAACACATCTTGTTAGATCTGCAGTATATCCACTGCCTTTTTGTTGATAATTTGAAATTCAATTACTCAATGATAAAGGAAATTTTTTATCAAGCTATATAGATACTTTCCATGCATGTTTGTGTCCACAAGTGATAAAATTTCATATTTTTCAACCTTTAAAGACAGGGCCATTCGTACCATTCTGTTCATCTAGTTCTTTCCTTCTTTTATTTTTTTAAGAAAGACAAACTAACCTCTTGTTTCTTGGCCCATTTTGCTTTGCCAATACGAGCCATATCAATATTAAATTAAGGAGATGTTGTATATGATAGCCAATGAGACAACTTAAAAGGCCTTGACATGAAAAGTGTGAAAAAATTCAAACTAACTGCCTAATTTATAACAAAACAAATACCAGTTCAACCTCTGAACTACAGACTCTTGACTTGGGACAGGTACGTAATGTAGCAAGAAGATGTGGTATGAGTGCCAATGAGACAACTCTCCATCCAAGTCACAATTTGTAAAAGTAAATCATTATAGATCAAGGTACATTCTTCAACAAGGAGTCTTGGCTCACACTGAACAGCAAGCTATAAAGGGCCCCCAAAAATGACTAGTGTAAAACCATTCCAACTGGGAACCCAACTGTCTTATCTATATATATAAAAATCAAGAAAGGAAAAACATTTATGAACAACATCAACAAACGACAAACACTGAACATCAGGTTCCTGACTTACACATGTATGTAAGCACTCAACACCCCTTCAATGATAATTTTAAGTATTACTTGATACATTTTGTGAGAACTGGTCTTATAAGAGGTTACATTTTCAATTGCTTACAATATGTCATTTGCCATCTGCATACAGCCACCTCAGTGGTTATATGGTAGGTTGTAAGTTTGAAAGTGAGAAAAGCAATTGCATTGAGATGACCAATGATAATCTATTTATAGTTATTTAACCTATGAAAACATTGTTAATTACATTGAAAATCAGCAAGTGCACCCTTAGTTTCTAGTGATAATTATTCATATCACTCTTCTGTGCTGAGAAATGAAACTATCAGTCTGCAAGATCAAAGGGAAATTTCGTAAAATGGAGATAAAGAATATTATCTGATGAATATTACTCCCAAAAGTTTTAGGGATGTATACAAATCACCCATTCCCTCTGTACAGCTAGATATATCTTAATGAAATCTCAGTTGTAAAAACCTACCAGAGGATGTCTATTAAACAACATGTTAAAGAGGAGATAATAAAATTTACACCAAAACGTATTGTAAGGCAGGAGTATCCTTTTGTCGGGTCACTCATAGTTCATTAATACTGTAGACTTGCTAATTGTTACTATTATGTTGGCAGTGTCTCCCTATTTGTAACAAGAGTGCACATGCTGAAATGTCTCACCTTCTTTTCTTATCATTGATAATAAGTTGTTAGTCCTAAATATAAAGCTTTACTACAACTGTCACATAAACTTAACATTAACCAAGAAAACTGAACATTGACCAATGAACCATAAAAATGAGGTTACGGTAAAATTAAACCTACACGACTGACAAATAGATTATAAAATATTTCCATACACCAAATATAGTTGACCGATTGCATATAGTATTAGAAAAAAAAACCAAATCCACTTTGACCACTGAACCACAAAAATGAGGTCAGATGACACCTGCCAGCGAGACATGTACACCTTACAATCATTCCACACACCAAATATAGTAGACCTATTGCATACAGTATAAGAAAAACAGACCAAAACACAACCAGGTGCTCCGCAGGGCGCAGCTTTATACGACCGCAGAGGTCGAACCCTGAACAGTTGGGGCAAGTATGGACAAAACATTCAAGCATGATACAGCTCTGAATTTGGATTGTGATCAAATTTTTGACATTACATGTTTTTTTTTTACACAAAACAAATGCCAAGATTTTACAAATCAATTAAAGATTTCTTCTTCAAACTTTTTAAATCTAAAATTAAATAGTTGACACAGCATAGGTTTCTGACACAGAATGAATGTGGTCTAATGAACTTAAAAGGTTTTTTTTGCCTTTGAGCAAATCACTATGCTGTTGAATATTAATCCTCTCAAAAAAATGTTTGAAGAAATTTTCTTTTTATTTATGAAATCTGAAATGAGAAAAATTTAACCCCCCCCCCTTTTTTTTCACATCCCCGTTTCCCTTTTTCAAAACTGATATCAATTCAAATTTCTAATGGAGTTTGCAACAATAACTACTCATTTAAATACATCATAAAATATTAAGATGTAAAAAAACTGCTTGTTATCACTGAATGGTAAAGATTATTTAGATTTATCAGTTGGTAGTAAAAAGTGTATATACATTGTATATTGTATATAACAAAGATTTAAGTTGATTCTGGACAAAGAAAGATAACTCCAATTAAAAAAAAATCTTGCTATTGCACAAATAGGATATTTCTTGCTTACTATTCTGGACAAAGAAAGATAACTCTAATTAAAAAAAAATTTGCTATTTCACAATATTGTGCAATTAGATATTTCTTGCCATTGCACAATACTGTGCAATTGAAAAGACTTGCTATTGCACAATACTTAATATAATAATTTTAGATCCTGATTTGGACCAACTTGAAAACTGGGCCCATAATCAAAAATCTAAGTACATGTTTAGATTCAGCATATCAAAGAGGCCCAAGAATTCAATTTTTGTTAAAATCAAACTTAGTTTAATTTTGGACCCTTTGGACTTTAATGTAGAATTTGAAATTTGAAAACAGGACCAAAAATGAAGAATCTACATACACAGTTAGATTTGGCATATCAAAGAACCCCAAGGATTCAATTTTTGATGAAATCAAACAAAGTTTAATTTTGGACCCTTTGGACCTTAATGTAGACCAATTTGAAAACTGGACCAAAAAAACTTCAATAATCAAGAATCTAAGTACATTTTTAGATTCAACATATCAAAGAACCCAACCGATTCATTTTTTGTCAAAATCAAACTAAGTTTAATTTTGGACCCTTTGGACCTTAATGTAGACCAATTTGAAAACGGGACCAAAAGTTGAGAATCTACATATACAGTTAGATTCGGCATATCAAAGAACCCCAATTATTCAATTTTGATGAAATCAAACAAAGTTTAATTTTGGACCCTTTGGGCCCCTTTTTCCTAAACTGTTGGGACCAAAACTCCCAAAATCAATACCAACCTTCCTTTTATGGTCATAAGCCTTGTGTTTAAATTTCATAGATTTGTATTTACTTATACTAACATTATAGTGCGAAAACCAAGAAAAATGCTTATTTGGGTCCCTTTTTGGCCCCTAATTCCTAATCTGTTGGGTCCTAAACTCCCAAAATAAATACCAACCTTCCTTTTGTGGTCATAAACATTGTGTTTAAATTTCATAGATTTCCATTTACTTAACCTAAGGTTATTGTGCAAAAACCAAGAAAAATGCTTATTTGGGCCCTTTATTGGCCCCTTATTCCTAAACTATTGAAACCAAAACTCCCAAAATCAATCCCAATCTTTCTTTTGTGGTCATAAACCTTGTGTCAAAATTTCATAGATTTCTATTAACTTAAACTAAAGTTATGGTGCGAAAACCAAGAAAATGCTTATTTGGGCCCTTTTTGGCCCCTTATTCCTAAAATGTTGGGACCAAAACTCCCAAAATCAATACCAACCTTCCTTTTATGGTCATAAACCTTGTGTTAAAATTTCATAGATTTCTATTCACTTTTACTAAAGTTAGAGTGCGAAAACTAAAAGTATTCGGACGCCAGACGACGACGACGACGACGACGCAGACGCCAACGTGATAGCAATATACGACGAAAATTTTTTCAAAATTTGCGGTTGTATAAAAACTAAACTAACCACTGAACCATGAAAATGAGGTCAAGGTCAGATGACACCTGCCAGTTGGACATGTACACCTTATAGTCCTTCCATACACCAAATATACTAGACCTATTGCTTATAGTATCTGAGATATGGACTTGACCACCAAAACTTAACTTTGTTCACTGATCCATGAATGAGGTCAATTTCAAGTGAAAACTGTCTAATGGGCATGAGGACCTTGCAAGGTATGCACATATCAAATATAGTTATCCTATAATTCCTATTACTTATAATAAGAGAGAATTAAACATTTCAAAAAATCTTAACTTTTTTTCAATTAGTCACTGAACCATGAAAATGAGGTCAAGGACATTGAACATGTGACTGACAGAAACTTCGTAACTTGAGGCATCCATATACAAAGTATGAAGCATCCAAGTCTTCCACCTTCTAAAATATAAAGCTTTTTAGAAGTTAGCTAACAGATCACTATCCCTATGTCGAGCCAAAAGTCGCAGGCTCAACAAAAATGAAAACAGGTTCAGAAATTTACATAATTCTGAATCTTTAAACCTAATAACTATAGCATGAACCTAAGAACCAACTTGTTTAGTTGCTGTCTCATTCAAATATACCCAGTGCACTATCTCCTTTTATTGACACCAAGATAATGTTGAAATGGATGGCTGACAGTTTGAGAGTATATATTACCAAATTTAGATAAAATATATTCCAAGTGTATGCTCAATCATACTATTAAGGTTTTAAATTTCAACTGGTTTTTAGATTTGTACAAACTCTTGAGACTCGATCAATATCAACATATGAGCTTCTAACTATCATCTTCCAGATTAATAGTGTGACAAGTTGATAGATTTGTCCCCAACAGTTGAACACCATTTGGGCATTATCAAACCCAAAAAAAATAACAACCTGTAATTGGAACTTCATCAAAATTTCAGTCTTTCAAGAACTGCTGTAGCCTTGAACTCTGACCTACTAACCCAAAATCAATATTGTTCCTGTTTTTACCAAGACAACAAACAAACTTTGGTAATAGTTTTATGTTGTTACCTTGATCTATGACCTACTGACCTCAAAATGTATAAGTGTCCTTTTCATCCCATTGGGCATTTTCAAACCAAGTTGAGTCAAGACATTAGTTATTGACTAGAGACATATAGGTTGTAATTCTAACGCTCAGACGGCATGAATCATATGGTTAGCTGATATCTACTACATCCACTTCATTTGAACTATGGTGGATATAGTTCACAGCCGTGGATCCAGAGGGGGGTTCCGGGGGTTGGAACCCCCCCTTTTTTTTGGACGATCAATGCATTTGAATGGGGACATGTAATTGGAAACCCCCCCCTTTGTCCTGGGTTGGGAACCCCACCTTTTTAAAATGGCTGAATCGGCCCCTGGTTCTCTCATTGGCAATCATACCACAACTTCTTTTTTTTTACACATTGCAGATTTCCACCATTGTTATATTCTAGGTTATCTAAATTAAAGAACTTGAAAACGTTGAATTTTCTTAACTACCAAGGATGTTCTACCCCAGTTAGATTACCTACTTTCTCAGGCCTTTGTAACGTTCAATGTCACTGATGAATCTTTTTAACACGACACTTGTCACCAAATGTATGTATGGGGTACAAAATTTCAATCCCGCTATCTATGACGAGTTTATATTCAACCGCCGGGTCGATGCCACTGCCAGCTGAGTTTTCCTCTGAGGGTATCACCAGCCCAGTAGTTGGCACTTCTGTTTTGACATGAACTGTCATTGATATGGTCATAATTATAAATTAAGTGTTTAAAAAACTATGATTTTTTTTCCGAAATATCATTTTCTACACCAGGAATTTATTACTTTTAATATAATATGCAAAACTTTTAGAAATTGTGGGTCCTCAGTGCTCTCTTCAACTTCATTACTTTGTTTGGCCTTTTTTGTCTTTTATTCAGATGAAAGGAGCATCAGGCGTACAAAATTTTGATCATGGTATTTTAATATGGCGAGTTTTATTTTCCTAGACCATTGAAGCCATTTGAAAATATAAATAAACTTTTATAATTGCTAACGTCTGCTGCGACAAAATATCCTGTATAAACTGAACATGAAAATTGTTTGTGTCTTTTTCTATCACAGATGCGCAATGATCTTAATCCAACTAAGCATGTCCTCATCTCAACAGTGAATGTTTCCCTTTAGGTAAACTCCTCAATCTGAAAATAAAAGCAAGGTTTGAAAAAAAAAAATCACATTTCATGCTAGTTAAAACAACCCTGGAGACAACCTTAAACATAACACCCGAGATCTAACCGAGATCACCCTAGGTTTGTGTTGATAATAGTTAAAATTTAGTTATGTGTGCTTTCAAATTTTTTTATATCTCTGTTGTTTATACAAAGAATTTACTAGGATACTAAAAAGCCATTGGGAGAACACTGTACAAATGGTTTGTTTCCTTACTTGTGTAATAATTCCTTATCTGTAGGTAGATTTTCTTCACTGCTACTCTCATCTGAATCATCACTGTCAGAATAGCTCTTTTTCTTTCTTTTATCCTTCTTCTTGTGTTTGGACTTTTTACTTTTAGACTTAAAATAAACACACATAAATTATAATCATACCTTACAGAAGCAGGTATCTTCTATACAAAAAACTTGTATGAATTAAATGTCTATTGTTCAAAGAATTTTATTTAAATGGTTTCACTTATGCTGCTGAATTCCGGCAAGGCTAACAATATTAGATTTACAGAAAAGAGAGTTTAATCATAGAAAATTGTAGCCATAGTTTAAAACAGATTTACCACTATCATATATATACCATGTATGTCATTTTTTTTCAAGGGATTTTTAGGGAGAATGGAGAATATCATTCTTGTAACAGACCTTTTTAAGCAAAAAAATATTTTTTTTAAATTTTCTTATTATAAATCTAATGTTAAGAAATGCATTTTTACATTAAACAGTCTATTATTTGAACTTGGAATTATTTTTAACTATGGAATTTGCTTGATTTCTTGTTATTGAAATTTTTAATAAATTCCATGATTATTCTGTACTGAAATGTTCTGTGCTGCGCACAACACTTTCTATTACAAAGAAAATAGTATATTTTCAATAGAATGTACTGTGCCGCGCACAACACTATCTAACCAAAATACATTGTATGGAAAGTGTTATTAACCGCCCAAAAGATCATAATACAAATTAAAATTATCATGGAATTTGTAAAAAAATTTAAACACAAGAAATTATGCAAATTCCATAATTAAAAATAATTCCAAGTTCAAATAATAGCCTGTTATTACCTTTTTCTCTTTTTTATGTTTGGATTTGGAGCGTTTATGCTTTCTGTGGTCACTAGAATCCCTAGTGTGTTTACTTCTATCAGGGAGTAAGGATGGATCAACAAAATCTCCTGTACCATGCTTTCTTTGACCTGTTGGTGCTAGATAATCAGCACTGCTTACAAAACTGGTAGATACAGGAGTACTGGTAGATGCAGCTGAAATATAATATTTAATTTATAAATAGGGACTTACATTTAAAACTTTCTTTTTGTTTTGTTTTGTTTGTTTTTTTTTTGGGGGGGGGGGGGGGGGGGGGGTAATTTTCATGCAACTAGTCAGTAAAATATAAATATAACATAAGACTTTGTTAGAAATTGAAAATGAATATTCACACTACTTGATCACAATGTTAGTAAGTTATTTTCTTCTGTGTGTTTCATCCCATTGACATTAATACCACATACTATTTCTTAATGACAAACTTACATAAATAGAACATCTAAAGACATAAAAAATACTGTATAGCTGTTCACAGATTTATACTAGCCCCAAACTTTAAATACAGGAATATTGTCTTTTCCAATATCCCTTTATTATCTATAACTGTTGATATTTCCAAAATCAAAATAAGGATGTATTCAGAACCGCCAAATTCAGCTTTATAACTTCTGTGGAATATTATTAGTTGAATAACAATTTTTGTGAATTTCATGGGTACATGTGAACCAAGAGTTTAAATGTTCAACAAAAAACAAATCTTCTATAGAGATGTTTGCAGACTTCAGCTAAATAAAGGCAACAGTAGTATACCGCTGTTCAAACTCATAAATCCATGGACAAAAAACAAAATCGAGGTAACGAACTAAAACTGAGGAAAACGTATTAAATATAAGAGGAGAACAATGACACAACACTACAATGTAACACACACAGAAACGGACCAAGCATCAGAAAAAATCCCCCGAGAATAACAAATATAACATCAAAACCAAATACGTGAATTTGGGATAGACAAGTACGGTGACACGTCTTATCGCAATGTGAATTTACACTCAAAAATAAGAGAAAACAAACGACGCAACGTTAAAATGTAACACACACAGAAACAAACTATAATATAACAATGGCCATATTCCTGACTTGGTACAGGACATTTTTAACAGGAAAAAATGGTGGGTTGAACCTGGTTTTGTGGCATGCCAAACCTCCCTCTTTTATAGCCATGTGAAATATAACATTAAAATGACAACTCAACACCACAGGACTACAATATAAATAAATTGGAGAACACAATCGACAAAGAAACACACAAACAACAGCCAACAAAAGGCAACAAGTTCAAATTTTAATACGCCAGAAGTGCGTTTTGTCCACACAAGATCTACTAGTGACGCCCAGATACAAAAGTTTGAAAGCAGAAACAAGCACAAAGTCGAACAGCATCGAGGACCAAAAGATCAAAAAAGTTGTGCCAAAAAACGGCCAGGGTTTTCTGTTAGTTACCAGAACATCCCTATTATTTAGAATAATTTATACTTTTGCAAACAGTTAATTTATAAAATTATAAACAAAAGATGTACATGATAAGACTGAAGTATTAACTAATTACAGGAAACAACTGAAATACATTACATAACCAGACATTTGTAAACCAAGAAATCAAAACTCCATGAACATGGAGGTTTATCTTAATCCATTAAAATTGGTACCCACAAAAGAATAAATGAATCCACAGTATTCAAAAATGTTATGTCAAATGTCATTTTTTTAAATAAACAACTCACCAGATGAAGATGGTGGTAAAGGGCCATAGCTCAATGGCCCCTCTGGTACTTTGGGTGATAGTCTATCTTCTAAGGTTTCCATGACAACTGGTCCTCCTGGTAAATACTGTGGTACATCTGAGGCTTCTTTGGGTGTAATTTCCATATCTGCAAAGTATTACTATGACTTACACTTCTAGTCTTAATGTGTAAAACTCAAAAATAGGAAGGCATTTTCAACAATTAAATCTTCTCACTTTTTAAATTTCAAAAATTAAACAGAAATGAATATGATTATCATATTTTTTTTTTATTTTAAATTATTTAATTTCTTTTTATGAATAAATAGACTTGTAGACTTAATTGGGAGCTAACAAAGTGAACAAGATTGTCCTAACACTTTTTAAAGTATGAAAAAAATATGTTTTAGCCCCCCCCCCCCCCCCCCTCTATTTTGGATATACATGTAGTAACAGAACATGCATGAAATTGATCATTTTATGGTACCAGGTCACTGAAGGAGAATCTTCAGCAAGCAAACTAGTTTCATCCTGCCCTATTCTGTGTGTGCCTGTCATAAATCAGGAGCTACAATTTAGTAGTTGTTGTTTTTTGCTGTATATCATATCTGCTTTTTGTTCATTACTTTGTACATAAAAGGGCTGTTAGTAAAAGTTTGAGCTGTATTACATTTCAGTTTAGGGCTGCTTATAGCTGACTATATCATATAAGTTTTGCTCATTGTTTAAGGCCATATGGTGACCTATAGTTGTTAATCTCTAAGTCATTTGGTCTCTTGTCAAGAGTTGTCTCATTGGCCATCAAACCACATCTTTTATTTTATAATGTTACCTCACATCAGATATTAAATCATTTTAAATTGTTCGAAATAAATATACTTTTAACTTCAATATTACTAAAAACAGTTTTTTTTCAATGATTATATTTTATACCCTGTTTTGAGATTATAGATGTTTTAGGAGTCTCATCTGGTGGTTTATCTTCTAACTCATCATCGTCAGAATCTTCTGAATCCGTGTTTCCAAAAATAGCAGCAAATAAATCCAATGATGGTTTTCCATCAACTGTTTTCTAAAAGTAAAACAAATAAGTTTAATTTCTGTAAACTTATTTACATGTTTACTTTATACAAAAAATTAAAATAAAAGGAGTAGATCTGGTAAGAGCCAATTTTGGCCTCAAATTTAAGTGTATTGGACACTTTTTACACACTTAAGTGTCTAATTCGGTCGATTCAATAAGTAATAATTTATGAAATCTATCAAAAATGCCATGTCAATTTTCAGATGGTTTTTGTCAAAAATGAAAGTGGCTGCATCCGTGTTCACTCTCAACCTTTATATGTGTGATGTATGATGCTTGTACCCTATATATGTGCATTGTATTGTCATAAATAGCCCTTATACATGTAGCAGAAGTATTCTACTTTCAAATAAATAGCTAAAAGTTTACATTTTAACAATTTTGTAAAACTGCTATATTTTGGGGCCAAAAGGGGTCCTTTCACTGAAAAGTAATGCTATACAAAACATCATAAAAGTTTCAAAGTAATTAAAATCTTTACTTTTCATGTCAAAATGATCTCCCCTGTATAAATCTAAACCTTTTGTTGTGGTATACCATATTTGCCGCAAATTTATTGTTTTCTACTTTGTATTAAATTAATATAGAGATCCATTTGTTACACATTGTGATCAATTTATTTGGCAACCGAAAATGGCAGTCAGCAGGGTTTAAGAACATTAGTTGTTTGACCTGCTAGTCAAATGCATTTTCTTATAAGATATTTTTTTCACTCTTTTGGTCTTTTAGGAAATTTTGTTTATGCTGTATTTAGACCCCTCTACAACAAAATTTGTTACATGTACACGTATAAAAATTGTGTTTTTTATCCAAATTGAAATATAACAAAAGGATTGTGTGTTACTGTTCTTTTTTATCACTTTCATTGGTTTTAAAATATTTTGTTATATTATTGTTTTCTAAAATACAACCTAATAGTCAAGCATATACACGTATATATATTCAAACCTTACTACCCAAAAAGTGACGTGGATACAGTGAAGCTAGTTAATCTATCCCATAAAATTTATTTTGTTCACATAATAAAAGTTTTCTACTGACAATATTTACCTCCCCTTCAACAACAGCCTGTTTTTCATCATTTCCCTGGTCTGCTTTGTCAAAGAGAGCATCTTTTTGTAAACTTTCAGATTTGTCTTTTGCTTCTTCCACAAGATGACTAAAAATAGATTTAGGCTTTTCCGATGTTCTTTCATTTTTGCTTCCTGATTGTGATTGGTGCCTTGGTTTTTCTGGTGCAGAGAGATGACTAAATATAGACACAGGCTTCGAAGAAATTGATATGTCCTCTGATTTAGAAGTTTTATCCTGCGAGCTTGCAGATTCTTTATTATCATTTGTAGATGTTGAAGATGTCTGATTATCAATATCTCTGCTATCTTTAAAATGAGAAAATGAATAAATATAACCTGCAGAAATCATGCCATCTATATATTTATACATATTCACAACAAATTAGTATTTAAATGATTAATTGATTGTCAGCTGCTTATAGTCCAGTGGCAAATATTTCATGCATATTCAGGAGAAAACAAATCAGCAATAAATACAATAGGTAGCTCCTCAAATAGAGGCCATCAAGGATTTAGGTTGGGAAAGTTTGGACTGAACCTAAAAAAGATGGCTGTATATTAGGTAGGGGCATAGATTTTGCCATGCAACAGGCCACCATATGCCCCCATATAGTTGTTGTAAGGGTTCATATTGTGCAGAGAGCATGGCATTATCTCTTTACAAGGCATTAAATTTACCATCCCCATTCTGACTAGACATGGCTGCATACATATACATATACAGTACAGCCAAACCAAAGCACACTGGGAAGGGGTTTAACTGTTTAATTAAAGAAAACCAAAGAGACCATATTTTCATTTCACAATAACCCATTTAAGATCAAGGATTATTGATCACATTCAACATTTTAACTAATGCAGACCATTATACATTTTTAATGAGTATCTGATAAGAAATGATTTCATACTGAATATTTTTAGGAGTTGCTTTGTTCAGTACAGAATTCATTTGATGTATTGGTGAGTTGAAACAATCAAAGCTGTTTGCTATATTTCTTTGGGGAGATTGCAGTAAACCTGAGTTGCTTTCTAAAAATGCAAAAGTACAATGGTACACTATAATATAATACTGCTGTTAAATCGAGAACTAATTCCACTTTTTTTACTTACCAGAGTTTTCAGGTTCAGCCATTTCATCTGGTTGGAATGTGAGGAAGTTGAACACAGAGAATTTATCTTTCTTTACTGTAGGTAAACCAACTATACCGGATCTGAACAAAAAGATAAAAATTTAATGTTATTACCACATGCTTTTAAATAATTTGTTAAGCAGGGAAAAGAATCCAGAATTTATTTAATTTGGTTTGAACCATTTCACCACCTACGATAGAAAACTGAATACCTAATCAATTTAGGAGACCAGTACCATGATTCATGTAGCAGAGCCTCATACACTGCTGAAAACTGGGATGCAGATGCTAAGAAACCACATGAAATAAACATTGATAAATCATGATTCCATCTTTACAAACATAACAACAACAACAAACCAGATGCTCCACAGGGCGCAGCTTTACACGACCGCAGAGGTTGAACCCTGAACGGTTGGGGCAAGTATGGACACAACATTCAAGCTGGATTCAGATCTAAATTTGGATTGTGATTAAATAGTTGACACAGCATAGGTTTCGGACACAGAATGAATGTGGTCTAATGAACTTAAAATATTTTTTTTGCCTTTGAGCAATTCACTATGCTGTTGAAAAAATGTTTGAAGAAATTTTCTTTTTATTTATGAAATCTGAAATAAGAAAAATTTAACCCCCCCCCCCCATTTTTTTTTTCACATCCCCCTTTTCCTTTTTCTAAAACTAATCTCAATTCAAATTTCTAATGGAGTTTGCAACAATAACTACTCATTTAAATACATCATAAAATATTAAAATGTAAAATAAAGTGCTTGTTATCACTGAATGGTAAAGATTGTTTTAATTTATCAGTTGGTAGTAAAAGTGAATATACATTGTATATTGTATAAAACAATGATTTAAGTTGATTTAACTACTATTCTGGACAAAGAAAGATAACTCCAATTGAAAATTTCTTGCTATTGCGCAATACTGTGCAATTGAAAATATTTGCTATTGCACAATACTGTGCAATTGAAGATTTCTTGCTATTGTGCAATACTCTGCAATTGAAGATATCTTGCTATTGCTGAATACTGTGAAATTGAAAATTTCTTGCTATTGCACAATACTTTATATAATAATTTTGGATCCTGATTTGAACCAACTTGAAAACTGGGCCCATAATCAAAAATCTAAGTACATGTTTAGATTCAGCATATCAAAAAAGCCCAAGAATTCAATTTTTGTTAAAATCAAACTTAGTTTAATATTGGACCCTTTGGACTTTAATGTAGACCAATTTGAAAACGGGACCAAAAATTAAGAATCTACATACACAGTTAGATTTGGGTGATTTAGGCATATCAAAGAACCCCAATTATTCAATTTTTGATGAAATAAAACAAAGTTTAATTTTGGACCCCGATTTGGACCATCTTGAAAACTGGGCCAATAATCAAAAATCTAAGTACATTTTTAGAATCAGCATATCAAAGAACCCCAAGTATTCAATTTTTGTTAAAATCAAACTAAGTTTAATTTTGGACCCTTCGGACCTTAATGTAGACCAATTTGAAAACGGGACCAAAAATTAAGAATCTACATACACAGTTAGATTTGAGTGATTTAGGCATATCAAAGAACCCCAATTATTCAATTTTTGATGAAATAAAACAAAGTTTAATTTTGGACCCCGATTTGGACCATCTTGAAAACTGGGCCAATAATCA
This sequence comes from Mytilus edulis, assembly GCA_019925275.1. NCBI lineage: Eukaryota > Metazoa > Mollusca > Bivalvia > Mytilida > Mytilidae > Mytilus > Mytilus edulis. Next base: position 80,457,598 of record CM034352.1, on the reverse strand, counting down.
AAAATCTAAGTACATTTTTAGATTCAGCATATCAAAGAACCCCAATTATTCAATTTTTGATGAAATCAAACAAAGTTCAATTTTGGACCCTTTGGACCCCTTATTCCTAAACTGTTGGGACCAAAACTCCCAAAATCAAAGCCAACCTTCTTTTTATGGTTATAAACCTTGTGTTTAAATTTCATAGATTTCTATTTACTTATACTACGTTATGGTGCGAAAACCAAGAATAATGCTTATTTGGGCCCCTTTTTGGCCCCTAATTCCTTAACTGTTGGGACCTCAACTCCCAAAATCAATCTCAACCTTCCTTTTGTGGTCATAAACCTTGTGTTTAAATTTCATTGATTTCTTTTTACTTATACTAAAGTTATTGTGCGAAAACCAAGAATAATGCTTATTTGGGCCCTTTTTTGGCCCCTAATTCCTAAACTGTTGGAACCAAAACTCCCAAAATCAATACCAACCTTCCTTTTGTGGTCATAAACATTGTGTCAAAATTTCATAGATTTCTATTTACTTAAACTAAAGTTATAGTGCGAAAACCAAGAAAATGCTTATTTGGGCCCTTTTTGGCCCCTAATTCCTAAAATGTTGGGCCCAAAACTCCCACAATCAATCCCAACCTTCCTTTTGTGGTCATAAACCTTGTGTTAAAATTTCATAGATTTCTATTCACTTTTACTAAAGTTAGAGTGCGAAAATTAAAAGTATTCGGACGACGACGCTAACGTCATACCAATATACGACCAAAATTTTTTCAATTTTTGCGGTCGTATAAAAAATCATCAGCACTGATTTTTGAACTTTTTAGGCATTTAGGGATATAAATCTATAATATAAGTAAATAAATCTTCCAAGAATTGTATATATGAGAGCCTTAAAAAGACCAGACAGACAGACACCAAGTACTTTTATGTCCCACATCAACGTGTTGCACAGGGGACAATAACCTGATACATAGGTGTAATTGCTAGAGAAGCAAAATTTTTATCATGACAATTAAACAAAGTCCTGTAAATTCAGAAATAATTGTGTGCTATTATTTTTGCTATTTTTGAACAATGGACAAAAGTGTGAGATTATTTATTGCAATTTCAAGAAAATCTGCATACAGAAATGTCTGCAAAATATATTCATCTAAATTCAAAATGTAAGTTATTATAATTCATATTAATTATGATACTCACATAATTACATTAAATGCATTAATAATCAAAGAGCTGAAAGCTCTGAAGAAAAATGACGCCACTGTCTCTAATATTGGGATAGTTTTTATGCAAGTCTTGATTTTCACATACCGTAATTAGTTTAACAATGCAACATGTATTGTAAGCATATAATTGATATTCGTATATGTGTGTGTGTGTGTGTGAAGTGAAGGTGACAACTGGCTGGTTTTTTAAGACAAATGAATAGGTCAAGACTACCTGAATTGTACAAATAAATACCGCAGAAAGGCTTGTATGTTTCTCACTGGTACATAGTCTGAATCTGGGTCCGTTCGCTTCCATTCACGTTTGCGCCCACTCTTGTTCACCCCCTTTCACTTTCACACCCTACATGTTCGCACCCAATCTTAATTGGTTTTGTGTTTAATAACTCTGTAAGCAAGTGTTTTCTTATAAGTATTATTGTTGTCATTGTCTCAAAATAAAGTGAGACAGCATTTTTTTTTTTGTGTAGAATAAATCTTAATCATGTTTTGGATAGCGTATTGTTAAAAATAATAATAATCCTTTCTAAATAAAGTGGTATTTTGTCAACGTTTTATTTTGTGTTGAATAACTCTTAATCATGTTTTGGTAAGTGTATTGCTATAACTTTGTTTCATTGACTTGTTTCAAAATGAAGTGAGATTCTGACTATGTTTTTTTCTGTGTGTTGAATAAATTTTATCATGTTTTGGTTATATTAGTGGACTGCTATATTTTGGTTTCTATGTTTTATTGTTTCGTTGTTTCAGATCAAAGGGACCAAGCTGTTAAAAACAATTATCTTTTGTGTTTTTCCTTTAAAATCTTCAATGTTTTACTCATACCAAGCTATAAATACATTCAGTATTTACACCAAAGCAATTTAAAACAACAACCATGATTTTCCAATTATTCAACTTGAATTTGAATTAAAATTGGGCGCGAATGAGTAGAGTAGAGATAATTTCAAACATTTGTCAAAGAATTCTAGTCAAACCGGCACCTAGTTAAATTGGCACCTGGACAAATCAGCACCTGGTTAAAATCGACACCTGATATAGTCAATTCGTCACCCATGTTAAATATATATTTTTAACAGTATTTTAAGCAAAAAGAGTAAAAATAAGAAAGGGGTTGCCAGAATTTTTTTCAGTATTTAAGCAAAAAGAGTTAAATACTAACTTTCACATTTCTGGGTGTTCATGTACATTTTGTATATATTTATTTTTCTCAACTAAATGACTTTTTTGGTGTATTTTTAATAATATATATATATATGAGTAGTCCAAATAATTATTACGTCTGGCAAGGCTTTTTAAATTTTATTCTGGAACACCTTCCTATGACCGCAAGGCTATGTTAATTTTTTTCTGGGACGCCTTCCTACGAACGTCGTAAGAAGGCGTCCCAGAAAAAATATAAAATAGCCTTGCCAGACGTCATAATTATTTGGACTAATACATGAGATATTGGATTCTTTTCTGCATTATTTTAACCAGTTGAGCATTTTACAGGATTGTTGGTTTAATGCTGTTTAAACTTTACTGAAAAAAACACCTTAAATTTGCTATATATTTGGCATGAAAGTTTGATTTATTGAAAGGGACTCATAGTTTTCCATTTTATTTTAATAATTGTCTAATTGTTAAAACAACAGCTTTGGTAAGGGCTTCATTGTTTACCTTTATACACAACAGCATATTCACTTTCGTTTCGTTGTTTACCTAAATACACAACAACATATTCACTATGTACTTGGTAACAGTAATTAATTAATTGAATAGAAAATATTATAACAAATATTATTGGATGCCGAATTGACGTCAAATAGGTGCCGATTTGACTAGATGCCAATTTAACCAGGTGCCGACTTGACTTGTACGTTTCAATTCCTCTGCGATCGTTTGCGGTATTTTCTTGAGAAAACCTATTTTCTATCATTAAAGAGAAGAAGAAACTGCTTTAAAATGATTCTGGAACGCTTCATGATTGTTAAAATAAGTTTAATTCACTCAAAAAACAATTTTAAAACTTGCGATGTTTAAACAGGAAGTTTCAAAAGCACGTGTAAAAGAAGATATTAACCGGTGAGAGTGGAAATCCGTACACGACAGATATCACTATAGTACGACTTTGAAAGTAAAACAGTTCAATCCTTTTGTAAAACAGTCTTTAATATACCTATCACATTAATGTTTGAAGGGTCTTAAGCTTATTCAAACCATATAAGTCGGTATGAAACACCAAACCGGAATGAACAATAACCGATTACGTTTTGTAGTTTACAAATTCTAAACTGGTTCCCGTCAAACTACAACACTTTGTTCGAGTGTAGTGGAATACAAGCAGAAACCAGTTAGTTTGTAAAATAGTAATATGAAACCGAGTGTAAACTGGTTCCTGGCTGATTACTACACAATGATCATGCATACTGATAACACAAGCAGATTCCAGTTTGTATGGGAAATAGTAAATACGAAACCAAGCGCGGTAGGCAGAGAAATGTAATGAAGTTCAGGTCGGCAGTAATGGAACAATGACTGCGTCATTTTCCAAAAACCTTGCAATAATTTCTGAACTACAGTATTTTTCTGTTTTTAAAACTATTTCCATAGAATATTTACCCTGGGTAAGGATCCGGCACATTGAACTTTCTACACAACAGTTTATGTGGATACCATTTATATTCATCCCTCGTCAATCTACCATACATCTTCATTTCTGCAGCTTTTTCTCTATCATCTTTGTCTCCCTGAAGTTCAAAATTCTTTCTTTAAATTTTCTGAAGTGCTCTTTTTAATGTAAATTGGAAGATTTTACAGTAAAACATTCCAACATTTTTATTGATGCATATTTATTTTAGAGGCACATATAAGATCTATAGTTTTGTCCTTTTTCACATTTTAAAAATATTATGTAAATTCCAATTATTTTCAATTCTGTATGAAGGCAAACAATCACCAAAGGTTTCTATCTTCATCGTAACTACTACTGCCATGTTGTTAATGACTCGTTTTAATTTGAAAATTATAAAAAATCTAATACAAGTATATTTATATATTTTTATATAATTAAGAAATAATTCATGGGGGCTTGAATATATCGTGATTTTTGCCCTTTATGACAAATATTTTACACTGAGCGATAGCTAAGGATTAAATATCAACATAAAGGGACAACCTGTGGTAAAATCACAATATATTCAAGCCCCATGAATTATTTCAATTCTAATAGCATACCTGTCAACCTGTGACGATGAAAATGCAGGTCATGACCTGCATTGCAGAATCAAATCTCAGGTCATAACGCGTACAAACTTTTTCGAGCTGAATTTCAGTATTTATGGTACATTTTCTTATAATGTATATCAAAGATACCAAAACATCAATGCATGTTCACTTGGTTAAGTCATTTTAAATCTTATTTATTATTATTTCATTACACTTGTAAAGATTTATATAAACTTGTATATCACAGTCTTATGTCCTTTACTTTTTGTCATCATCTAAAATTTATTTTTCAATTGTAATTTTAAAATGAGACTACTAGCTTTAACCATACCATGTAGAGGAATTACATTCAACCCACAATTGACAAGGAAATTAGACTATGATAAAATATAGTAATACAGTTAAAGGAAGTATAAATGTAAAAAATAATTTTCAACTTTTTTTTAAAAATTGTATAAAGGTATAAAAATAATGAAAAGTAATTTTTCAATATGTATTTGAATTTTATATTATGATGATTTAATCTTTTTCACCCATAAAACGTAAATATAAGGAAAAATTTTGAATGGTGACAAATAAGGGGAAGTAACTCTTAGTTGAAATATCTTTGTAAAACATCAGGGCAATTTATTTACGACCTAAAGCTAAGGTAATTGGTGTTAATCAACAGTGTGTTTGACACCAAAGCTGTCAAGTGAAGCCATGCACTTAATGGGTCACTTAATTTGACAGTTTACATAGCTAGATGAACTGCATGTTCATGGAAGAATTACGAATTTGCCGGTATTTCAAAGGAATATTACTTATGAAAATCAATCTCAAGGCTAAGAAATACGGGTGAAATCGGGTCATTTTCGGAATTTCCGGGTTATTTCAATGCGCAGAATCCGGGTCAGTTGACAGGTATGTAATAGGACAAATACGGCAATTGTTTTGGATCGATGCGCTCAAGTAGATGGCATTTTTTCCCATTACCGTAAATAAACACACTAATAAATTGACGTAAAATAATGGAGCAAACTGAATAAATGATGATGCTTAAACTATTTACAATCACATATTTAGATAAGTTTGGATGAATCTAAATGATCATTGTACTTATTTGTCTCATATGTATACAAACATGGCTAATATAACACATTTTAACATCATTTGTTTACGTTTCCTTGTTGTGATGATTTTTGCTTTCACAGGTGTGTATTTTCCCGTAAAATGCTTATACTCTGACATCGGGTAGCTCATTCATAAAAAAACGTATGACCAGGGAGTACAATCAGAACAGCCCTAACAATATATTCATATTCCACCACTGGTGTGTACTCAAAGCATTTGAAGGACGTCATGTTAGAATGTTTTATAATGACTTTCTTTTGTTTGCAATATGTTCAACACAAGACAGCAAATAACACACATAAGCAAAGGAACAATGCTTTAATTGATGATCTTCATCTTAAAGTCACAGTAAGGCCCTAGTTTGTTTATAGTTTAAGTAAATATAATCAAATTTACCCCTTCTTCTGCAGGAACATCTACAGTTTCAACAGTATCATCAAACTTAGCCCTGGTAAACCTGGAGGCTATCATCCCTGCTAAAGGTTTGTACATCTTTCCTGCCTTTATAAATTCTTCTTTCTCTCTTTCTCTTTCCCATTCTGTCATATGTCCTTCTGTTACTTCAGCATAGGCATCTGTGGTTAGAATTAAAATTGGAATACTGAAATTGGATGTATAAATGGTAACCAGATTTTCTTCATTTTGACTTTTACATAATAATTTTTATTAGTATTTTCATTTAAATTTTTTAATTCCATTCCATGAAAAGTCATTGAAGATAATACAGCAATACATGATAATGACTCATTATTATTTTGAACAATAAAATGCATGTTTGTTATGCGTGTCAAATTTTTGTCACAGAAATAGCACAGTTTTCTTTTTTAAGTTCAGTCAGTATAACTAAGCTTTATTTTTATTCTAAGCTATCCATTTTTTTTGTGGGATACAGCTTTCCATGACCAAAACTTCAATAAAAAATCAAAGGAATCGTGAGTAAAATTTTCTATGCAAGCAAAGTTTCATACTTTAGAAGTTATTCATTACAACATCATCAGAATGAAAAACAATTCAAAACTGTAATTTTCATTTAATACAAGAATTTTACTGAATATCATTTTCTTTTGTGTGACTATAACATATTGCATTGACATTGGTCAATTGATAACACATGATATTACCCTTCATGCCCTGTTTCACAAGTACAAGATATTTCTCATATCTTGCTTGTTTTCTTTCATCTTTGATAAATGGTTTAAAAGACAGACTTCCTCCTTGGAATACTGGTGCACTGGGTCTAGATTGATCAGTTCCTGGCTGTGACTGTTGTGACTTTTCAGTAATATCTGTATGAACTGGAACCAACTGTAGTTCTGTAGATGAACTCACTGATGGTACTTTAAATAACTGCTGATCTTCAGGAATAGATATCAGGTTTTTGTCTGAAGGCTGTACTAGAGAAAGTTCAGTTCCCTTTCTAGCTCTTTCCATTTTGTCTTTATCTTTAGATGACACCAAATCAAAAACAGATCCTGCAAAGTAACACATTGTTTAGACAAAACTATTATATACATATAGGAAGCTATAATGACATATCTAGACAAAGAGTATGAAAAGGAATTATTTTCTTCTTCAGAACGCAATAAAATGATTTGAAACCATTAATTTAAATAACTAGTATCTTGAATACTAAAAAATACCAGAATAAAATTCCTATACAAGACAAACTGGTAAATTTACCAAACATTTATTGCATTACATTCATTTTTTTTTTTAATTTTCATTGTGTAATTTTCAAAAACAGTTTTTTAAATATTGATCAAGCATATTACCCTTTGTATACAATTAGCATATCTTTTTAAAGTAAAAAAAAATAAAGTCAGGGTTGAAATAAATTTTCTTAAAGATTATATTCTAAATTCATGAAATGTATTGTGACCTTTTTTAACACAGCTTAATCATCACTAATTCATGTAAATTACGCACAATGATTTTCTTAAATTTTGTTGCAATTTACTTCGATGCACAAGTATATCTAATCTTATGGATTCTTTATTATTAATGGGTACCAATTTACGTTCACTTCTTCGGTTAAGGTAAACACAATTTAAATGTTCTATAGGCTTGAATACAAATGTTGGCAAAACAAAATAATCAAAAATCCAAGAGACTACACTTGTTTAATCAATCATTGAAAATTGGTTCCTACATAAATTAATGAATCTCCAATAGATTATATGCTTAGGGCTATTCCATTAAAATGTATGTGGAAGGGAAGTTTAATCATATTAGGGCTATTCCATTAGAATGTATGTGGAAAGGAAGTTTAATCATTGCATGTGGGTCATGGGTCTTTTTTCAGTATGTGTCCATCATTAAATGTGGGTCATGGGTCTTTTTTCAGTATGTGTCCATCATTAAATGTGGGTCATGGGGCTTTTTTCAGTATGTGTCCATCATTAAATGTGCGTCATGGGGCTTTTTTCAGTATGTGTCCATCATTAAATGTGGGTCATGGGGCTTTTTTCAGTATGTGTCTATTACCATTAAGCACAGTTATTTAAAAATGGTTCTTGGTTGTAGGGATATTTTGATAGTGCCTTCCTACCCTCCCACATTCATTTTAATGGAATAGCCCTTAATACTTACGAACTTCCCCTAATGCAATGCTTCTTGTTATAGACGTCTGCTCCTTCTGTTTCATAATACTATCAGATTCTGTATCTTTGGGCTTCTGGAAAACATGTATAGGTCTGAAGTGTCTGGGTAAATCAGGAGGAGGAAAAGATTTTCTTTGATGAAGTGGTTTATCTGTTAACTTAAATCCCTCTAGAACTTTCCCAATATAGCCAATTGCTAAATGCCTAGATTCTGTAAAAGAACGGAACATAATATCTTTTTGCAAAGTTTGTGTAAATATTGCTTTCACTCCCGAACAGAATTAATCTGTATAAAAATTCAAATACACATAATAAACATACTGTAAATTCAGAAATTATTGCGTGCAATTATTATTGCGATTTTGTCATATTAGACTTAAATGCTATTTTTGCAATGCTCAGAAAAATTCTGTTTGATTCATTTAAAAAATTACAAAATGCTAGTTTTAATTATTGTGATTATAACCCTGGTGCTTTTTTTCGCAATAATAAAAACATCGCAATAATTTTTTATTTTACAGTAGTCATTTGTGTCAGGTCACACTTTACTGTTAAAAAAAAAATTAAGATTAAAATTAAAATAACATGCAACTAAAGAGAACTGGATCTATCCATGAAAGTTCATTTACTTTCAAGTGATTTTTTATTATAATATTTGTTTTATAATTCCTTGGCAAAAAATACTGCATCTCCTTATCTTTATGAGACATATTATCAATGTAATCACAATTGCACAAAATAGTTGACTGTTAGTGTCAAGTAAAATTCAGACAAAAGCACATTGCAATCAATCTAATTAAAATTAAATCTCTAACTCGCTCATTTAATTTTAATTAGATTGCATTGCAATAACATTCCAATCAGTCATAAAATTTCATATAGATTTCTATAAACATACCATGTTTGTGTTTTGGAGCCGTCCATCCATGTAAATTTGATGTGTCCTCTATCTCCATTGTCATATCGTAATTTGACATGTGATCTTTAGTATAAATATCATCATCTTCATCCTCTAAAGCTCCTACACCAAATCCCTACAAATATATAATTAACATTTTATCCTTAGCATTGAAGATGATGTCATTACTTCTCTTATGTTTGTGACCTAAATCTATTTTAGAGTTTTACAGTTTTACTCACAAAAAGATATTTATCTTGTCACATATAAAGTAGTGCAACATAAATAAATAAGTTCTGCAACAACTTGTTAATTTGGTAATTCCATACTACAATGTTATGCGACATTGAGATATTTTGTTCGGGTATTGAAAAATAAATAGCAAAGGTAATAAAATAATGCCAGGGCTGTGTTCAATATCGTAGCAACTACGTAGTGCTACGTAGATTTTGACTATTGAACGTGTAGCTTTATACAAGCTGTAACATAAATATTGTTAGCTGCTACATAGCTGATACGATATTGAACTCGACCCAGGACTTGTTTTCCTCACATCAGACATTTAAACTTCCTGTTTTTGTGTTGTTTTCTTCTATATCATTTATTTGATTATCATGGGCAATGAAATAACGAAAGAGCTCTACTTTTAGTAATAAATAATAAATGGTTTTAATCCATAAATGATTGGATTGGCCTTTGGTATTTACATATTAAACATATTTTTTCTACTCTTGGTGGAGTAAATTGGATTATTTTCTAACTCAATGAATCAGAAAATCAAAATTTCATTATAAAGTAAAGCCATTCCTGCCTTTATAATGTCATCATGGATTCTACACTACTTATTTTTAGTATTTTATTACTCCATTCCTGCCTTTATAATGTCATCATGGATTCTACGCTACTTATTTTTAGTATTGTATTACTCCATTCCTGCCTTTATAATGTCATCATGGATTCTACGCTAATTATTTTTAGTATTACTCCAACTTTAAAATACACATAAACATCAATCTTTGAATGAAATTTTCAAATTTCAGTGAAAGATAACACCAAATTAGATCCTAATTAGAATTCACAAATACAGAAATTATATTTAAGAAATAATTCATGGGGACTTGAATATATCGTGATTTTACCACGGGTTGGCCCTTTATGACAAATATTTTACCCCTGAGCGATAGCGAGGGGTAAAATATCGGCATAAAGGGACAACCCGTGGTAAAATCTAGATATATTCAAGCCCCCATGAATTATTTCGATTCTGATAGGACACATACGGCAATTCTTTTGGATCAAAGCGCTCTAGGTGTAGGCAAATATTTGCCGTTCCCATAAATAAACGCACTAATAAACTAGCGTAAAAGAACGGAGCAAACTGCATTAGTGACATGCTTAAACTATTTAAAATAATGTATTTAGACAGTTTTGGATGAATTTGAATGATAATTTATTTATATGTCTTATATGATGTACAATAAAGGGCTTTTGCCACATTTTAGCATCATTTGTGTATGTTTCCTTGTGATGATTTTCGGATTCACAAGCGTGTATTTTCCCGTAAAATGCTTACATTCTAACGTCATTGTTCTATGACGTCGGGTATCTCATTCATAAAAAAGCATATGACGTGGGAGTACAATCGGAACAGCACTGGCAATATATTCATATTTTACCATGGGTGTGTACTCAAAGCGTTTGAAGGACGTCATGTTAGAATGTTTATCAAAGCGCTCACAAGGAGCAGAATAATTACAACGAATTTACATAAATAAAAATAATAATGTGCATATATTTTCTTAAGGATGTACTTAGTTGAGGTTTAGGAATTTGTGTTAGATGATCAAACTCCTTCTGTTTTTTTCTATGATATAGCAGGTATAGTGAGCCCCATAACACCCATTTTTATTTTATATAAGACTTCAATATCTCATAAAAGGTCATTTATCAAAATTAAAGCAAATTCTAGATTTCTTTTCTTTCCATTTGAGACCAAAATAATACCAATGCAAATGTAAGGTAAATATCTAAGTCAGCCTTTTCCCCCTGTTTTTTTTATATATAAATTAATGATCTTAAAAATGAGCTCCATAATCTATCAATATTTTAGTTTATTTTGTTACTACCAGTGCTATTCTTACTTATAGTATCAATTTTATATTCTAGATTTGTTTAATTTCACCTTTGTACATCCTTAAATACACACCTGACCCCTGATTCCTTTCCGACCTGTTTTAGTAACTGCTGGTGGTTCAAACAGATTGACATGACTTCCAGGGAGTGCTGACCTGGGGTCAAGACCACTGTATCCTAAACCATGGACATTGTCTTTAGCAACAAATGATATTGGAGTCGTATCTTTAGGACCAAATTCTGCTTCTTCATCAGAATCCTGTTAATAAAGTTAATAAGTACACAAAACCAGACATGCAAGGTTGTGATATTTAAACAATAACTCATCCAAAAAATCAAATATAGAATAATATTCCATATTGATAGAACTGTAGTAGGTTTTTCTATATGGATTGGATTTTGAATAAAACAACATATTCACCTACTGAAAAATTATATTCACCATGCAAACGTCACATGCAATTCTGTGTGTAATTATAGTTAAAAGTTAAATGATTTTCCATATTTCTACTCTCGGAATAATCATAGATTTTTTTATTGACCATGTACTTTTTAATGCAATAAAGTAGAAAATGCAATGAAATTAACCATATTCTATATATTCCCAATTTGTTTTGATGCAACATCATCATCAATGTATTTAAATAACAACACACCTTGTTATTTTTAAGTCATAAGAAACCTCAAATTAAAAAAAAGAATGCACATGTTTTTTACAACTAAATGAATAGTTTTCATTATAAAACTTATACTTTTTTTCTGAACAAAATTCTTTAATTTGTTCATATTTAGAAGGTTTACTTTATTTTCATTGCTTCCTTCCAGGAATCAATTCCCCTGACATATTTTCTGTATGCAAAGTGACCTCAGTGTGACCCATCTCGTAAAAATCTGGTGATCCCAATGCGCATATATGTCCTTAAAATAAACTATAATTATCTGATTGTTTATGTTAATCACATGCTCAATATCCATGCTTTTTGTTGATTGTTGACAAACAGGGGACAATCGTTAAACTTCGGCTTCAAAACACGAACTTTAATTACCTGCCATGTTTTCACAACACTACAGAGTGAAAAAAAATTGACGATTATACCAAATTTAAGCGAGAAAAAAAATGATTAAATCGTGCACAGAAGACATGATGTTTGAGTTCAAGAATTGGAATAACATTTTTTTTCACCAGTCACTTGTTTCTTATGACTTTAAATCATAGGAGTGAAATTATCAGTTCTATTTAACTAAGAATTCACAGTATTCCATTGCAATCAATGCCCTTTTATATTTTATTTGTCTTACTTAAATGGAATCAAGGGAAATAACTCCTAAACAGTATATCTCAAAATTATCAAAATTGATCTTGACCTATGTTTTATGGTCCATGAAATGGTATTCATTTTTCAAAAGATTTTGTCAAGTGGTACTTAAATTATCACCAGGAAATTTAAATTAAAAAATCATCTAATTGTATTATAAGAAGGGGCATAACTCCTTGCTGGTGTAATTTGTCACTTAAAAATCAAACAATCTAGAAATTTCAAAACAGTTGTTACAATTTGTCTTTTTCAATGTGTATTTTTTTGGAACAAATAAATTTTTTTCACTTACCCCTTCTTCTGTCTGAGATGGTAAAGAACATCCATAAATCTTTTGCTCTGGTTCTAAAAAGATATAAATATGTATTCAAATAAGTTTTGAAATCCATTTTACTGTGTCTTTTTGTTGAATAAAAGTCAATGCAATATGCTATAGTATACTTCATCTTTACAAACTGTTTTTTTTTTAATAATGAATCTGTTTTAATATGTATGGTATACTATAGTCTAGGTTTATATGTATCCTTATTTAGAACATAGACTCAGGGAACAGTTATTCACATTATTCAAGCTAAAATGATATCTCGGCTTTTCTAGTTGTAATGTAGATGTAATAAATTGACGTATATCACACATTTCATTTTATTCAATCATACACATCAATTTAGGATCATAACAATAATCTTTAACAAAACCTACTCAAATATGACATGACATTAACAACCAGATGCTCCAGCAAGGCCCAGCTTTATATGACCCCAGAGGTCGAACAGTTGGGGCAAGTATGGACACAACATTCAAGCTTGATACAGCTCTGAATTTGGATTGTGATTAGTTGACACAGCATAGGTTTCTGACACAGAATGAATGTGGTCTTATAAAAATTTTTAATTTACCTATTATGGTCCAATATCCAAAATCTAAATACATGGCCATGTATTCAGTATATCAAAGAATCCCAAGAATTCAATTTTTGATGAAATCATACAAAGTTTAATTTTGGACCCTTTTGACCTCAATGTGAACCAGTTTGATAACAGGGCCCAAAAATCAAAAATCTAAATATATGGTTAGATTTAGTATATCAAAGAACCCCATACATTCAATTTTTGTTGAAATCAAATAAATTTAAATTTTGGACCCCAATTCGGACCAACTTGAAAACTGGGCCCATAATCAAAAATCGAAATACATGTTTAATTTCAGCATATGAAAGATTCCCAAAAATTCAATTTTTGTTAAAATCAAACAAAATTCAATTTTGGACCCTTTCGACCTTAATCTAGACCAATTTGAAAACAGGACCAAAAACTTAAAATCTAAAAACACAGTTAGTTTCAAAATATCAAAGAACCCCAATAATAGTTTTTTGATGAAAACCAACAAAGTTTTATTTTGGACCCTTTTGACCTCAATGGGGACCCATTTGATAACAGGGCCCAAAAATCAAAAATCTAAATACATGGTTAGATTCAGCATATCAAAGAACACCATATATTCATTTTTTGTTGAAATCAAACAAAGTTTGATTTTGGAGCCCAATTTGGACCAACTTGAAAATTGGGCCCATAATCAAAAATCTAAATACATGTTTAGATTCAGCAATGAACCCTAAGAATTCAATTTTTGTTAAAATCAAACAAAGTATATTTTATACCCATTTGACCTCATGTGGACCAATTTAAAAACGGGGGCAAAATTCCAAAATCTCAATACAGTTAGATTCAGCATATTTAAGAACCCCAAGAATTCATGAAGAAAACCTCATTGAAATTGGTCAAGAAATAAGCAATTTATACAAAGTATTAGAAAAGTATTGTTTTTGGCCCCTAATTCCTAAACAGTTTGGGCCATACCGGTAACCCCTTATATCAATCCCAACCTTCCTTTCTTGAAATGGAACCTTGTGGTACAATTTCAGAAAGATCAATACTCTTACACACACGTTATTGTCTGGAAACTAGAAAAAAAATACTTTCAGTATTTTGACCCCTTTTTGGGCCCCTTGTTCCTAAACTGTTGGAACCATAACCCCCAAAATCAATCCTGACCTTCTTTTTGTGGTTTCAAACCTTGTGTTTAAATTTCATAGAGATCCATTCACTTAAAATAAAGTTATTGTCTGGAAACTAAGTGTCTTTGGACGATGCTGTGGACAACGTGATACCAATATACAAACACCAATTTTTTTTGTGGTCATATAAAAATTCTGGGGTTCAAATTTGCTATAAAAAAATGAAAAGTCCAGGACCATTTGAAATTTTAAGTGAAAGGTCCTCCATAAGAAATCAATGGTCGTGTGTAAAGCATCAGTTAAAAGAATGGTAGGTCCTTGACTTTTGTAAAATATCAAAAGTTCTCTCCTAGAAAAGACAGGTTCTTGACCTTAGACCCCCATTACAAGAACCCCTGGATTCACAAGACATATAAGTACTGTCTGACTACCTTTTTCTTGTTTCTTTCTACTGCCAATTCCATGTCCTTGTTTCCATCCCAGCTTCTTTAGAAGCTTTATTCCAACACTTAGTCTGTAATATACAGGAAAAAACATTAGAAAATTATCATCAAATTATTTAAATATCCTTTGTGAAAAAGTTGCAAAATTGATACAGCAATACATATATCCAGTAGTCTAAATTTTCATGTCCATCATATACACCTTTCAGAAAATATTACTAGTTTCATCAATTCTTTACATAACTTGATACAATGTATAGATTGGCTTTGAAAAGGTTGAGAACTACAGATTGCATTAAATGAAGAGAGACCATCCTATGCCTGTTGCAAATACAGCTATATATGTGACTGTCATACAAGTGACAGGTTTAGCTAGCTAAAAAAACAGGTTTAATCCACTATTTTGTACTAGGTCCGAGAACACAATTAATTCGTAGTGCATTTCTTTTAGAACATAAATGAAAATTAAAAAAATCCCACCTGCGCTTTCTCAATGAAATTTTCTCAGTGTGTTGTACTACTTTTGGGACAAATTATATCAAAATTATAGAAAACTTCATCGTCTCTAACTCAAAATATGGACAATTTTATCTTTAGGGCGACTTGAAATCTTTTGACAGCTTCCGAAGTGCTATTTTTCAACCTTTTTCACCTGGACCAAATCACTACTTTCCTTTAAAATTCTGGACCCAAATCTTTTTTAGAGTGTAATTTAACCCCCTTCTTACAATTTGAGGCATTAAACATGGAGAAATAAATTTGGAAGGGGTATAAAAATGAATGGCAAGTAACCCACTGTTAACACTAGGGACTATATTCGTGAACAACGAAAATCAAGGGACGACAATTGTGGTCTCGGACCTAATAGGATAGAAAGAGTTGACAAATCTTAAAAAAACTTGGTATGACCAAAGCTTAATAAATTATAACACTATTTGAAAAGTTTCATAACAATAGGATATATATTATAGACAATATGTTAAATTCTATACTCATCTTTGCGTGTTAAATTTTGACGTTAAAATTGAAAAATTTCAACTATTAACATGTTGGGCTTTAAAAATTAAAATATTGCAAATAACTTCTTTTTAAATGCCTTAATATATCATTTATTATGTACTAAAAGCAATAGAGTACTCATTTGATTTATCAGACTTAGCATAATTATTCAAAAGTCAAATTTATATCAGCCTAGGCCTAAAAACTGAGGTTTTTCAATGAAAGGGTGCCTTACATGAAGATGTAATATTTTCCAGCAATTTTAAATTTGTGAAGATTTTTGGTTATAAATAATCCTTACATATGTATTGAATGTACTTTAAATGGAAAGAAAAGTTACAAATGACACATCATATTAGTTTAAAAGGGTCTTAAGCCAAGTAAGACTGGAAAAAAATAAGGGTCAATTTAGGCCGTGCCACATATTTACATTAAAAAATGCATATTGATGCTATAAGAAATAAAAAATTGTGTCTTTTTTATCATTTCTATACTCATGTGACATGATACAACAAATCTGAGCACAAAAAGGCTCTTGTAATTAACTCTTCTTGCAGACAGTATGGTCTGATACAAAGATTTCTGACTTTTTAGTGAAAAACTTGAATGCAATTTTAGTCTCAACAGGCTTCTATTTAAACCACTTGCTATCCTACAGAAGAAAAGAAAGATATTATGTGAAATGGAACAGGTACAATAGACATTGTAAAGTGCTTTTGGTACAAATTTAGTGAGGTTTTTATTGTGGACTTCAAATTTTATGTACCATGAACACCACTTTTGACTTCATCCAAACAGGGCGTTAGACAAGGGTCATTTATACAACACATTTTGCACATATTGTCTGAGATAATCTTCTTTTCTGAAGATTCTGAGTTCATAAACAAGTAAAAGAACTAGATAAAGGCATAGAAACACAAGTATTGACACATGAAAACCTGTCAGATAGATAGTCAGGATGCCCTGTATGCATCAATATTGAAAAAGCCTAAAAATGCCTATTTTGACCATAAAATGACAAAATTGGTCAATTTTGAAGAAATTCTATACAATAAATGTGTAAATCCTTTAGTTTCATGATATTTGACAAATTGAAACCACCAAATCATTTAGGGAAGTTGCCAAAGTACAGATTCTTTATTTACAGACTTCACCTCTTAGGTCCGAGAACACAATTAATTCGTAGTGCATTTCTTTTAGAACATAAATGAAAATTAAAAAAATCCCACCTGCGCTTTCTCAATGAAATTTTCTCAGTGTGTTGTACTACTTTTGGGACAAATTATATCAAAATTATAGAAAACTTCATCGTCTCTAACTCAAAATATGGACAATTTTATCTTTAGGGCGACTTGAAATCTTTTGACAGCTTCCGAAGTGCTATTTTTCAACCTTTTTCACCTGGACCAAATCACTACTTTCCTTTAAAATTCTGGACCCAAATCTTTTTTAGAGTGTAATTTAACCCCCCTTCTTACAATTTGAGGCATTAAACATGGAGAAATAAATTTGGAAGGGGTATAAAAATGAATGGCAAGTAACCCACTGTTAACACTAGGGACTATATTCGTGAACAACGAAAATCAAGGGACGACAATTGTGGTCTCGGACCATATGAAAATGCCTGTACCAAGATAGTTTTGATATGCTTGTCATTATTTTTTTTGCACTGAAGTGACCAAATTACATTATCATTGATATTTTATTGCAGGTGGAAAATCTTTTGGAATTGATTGATGTATACTTTCTTTCTCTAAAGAGAATAACTCTGTAGAAATTTTGTCATCATGAAAACAGCATTGAGAAAAGATGGTACATGGATGTTTTTACCATGTTTACACTGCATAAGTTTTGTCAGGAATCTTACTTTTCAGGTAGAATATAATCTGTTAAGGCTGATGTTCCTTCAAATACAGTTCCTGTCATTAAGGCCTGTCCTTCATCATAACGTCTCTTTCTTCTTTCTTCTGTAGAAAATTTCTCTGATGTAACCAGTTTTCTTGGAGCTATCCCATGTTCATTGAAATCCTATAGTGTGTAGTAGATTAATTAATTATGTAGTTCTCATTAATGTTACAATCATTTGGACATTAAGGACATATCAATTTATTTTTATTCTTTAAATAGGTGTCTGATGTTTTAAAAATGTATTACGAATCTGCATCCATCATACCAGTTTTAATTTTTTTTTTAAATTCAGACAAGAGGTCAACTTTCTGAAGCAGAATTAACCATTTAACCCTAATTGCTTTGACTCTACAATTTTTTTGTATATATTTTTATCCATATTTCCCCCAACTACATTTAAAATCATTTTGGAATTCAACTGAAATTCATTTGGGCAGGAGTTTTTCTTCTAAATAATATGGAAGTAATCTTTTAGAATTAGTCTCTGAGTCTGATTGTCAGACTGTTAGTGGCAAAGATAACACCTAATTGATCCCTTCTTTAATAGCAGTTGACCAAAAAAATCAAGTAGCTATTGGTATCATTATATCTTTGAAGCACTTACAAACAAATAGACACTTTAGACTTCAGATTAGACAGTTAGTTTTCCCGTTTGAATGGTTTTACATTACTAATTTTTGGGGCCCTTTATAGCTTTCTGTTCAGTGTGAGCCAAGGCTCTGTGTTGAAGGCTGTACCTTGACCTTTAATGGTTTACTTTTATAAATTGTTATTTAGATGGAGAGTTGTCTCATTGGCACTCATACCGCATCTTCCTATATCTACTTACATATCATAATTAATATGAAATTTTAGGGCATCTATTTAATTACAGTGTTTACATGTACTACAATGACAATAATTTTACCTCATCATCCATAAAATCTTCAGGTTTTTGTTGCATTGATTCATACTTTTTGTCTCTTCTAGATACAAATTCTGAGGGTGCAAAACCTTTCAAAATAAAAAATTATTTAATTTCAAATCTCTTAAAAGTGGACTACAATATACATTTTGTAAACATTGACATGACCTAAAAAACTTAAAACCTTTATGCAAGGATAGTGATTCAAATTTTTGTTTTAATTTGAATTAATATAATCAACTGATTTTTCAATCATAAATATCTAATCATGAAATTACTTTAATTAGTAGATATCAAAATATTTTTATTCACCTTCAAATTGTGCAAAATGTTATCATGTTTAACTAATGAGTAAAAGAGCTTAATACGATAGTAACTAATTCTTTGAAACGATGCAATGTATAGATCAGAACAATTTCAAAATAATTCTGTGAAATGGCTTATGATCATCATGACCAACAAGTTGGAACTTTATGCAGTTCCAAATCAAATGCCAACATATCTTGTATCTTATCTAAAATGTCTGAAATTGATTTTACCATCTTTAGATCCAACAGAGTTAAAATATCCGGCAGAAAATCCTCCAGTAAATGCTCCATGGAATCTCTGTCTCCCTTTATTATCTTTCACCTTCAAGTCTCCGACAAACACTGGCTTCTTCAATGGTGCATCTGGAACATAGTGAATTTTATCAATCATTTTTATGTAAATATTTATACCAATCTACACAGGTTTTTTTTAATTTAAAATTCACTAATAACAATTTTTCCTGCTAAAAGTAGTATGTTATTAAATTCTTAACACAACATGAGTATGCAGTTACATTAACTTTTCAAACTGAGATTTTGAATAACTATTTTATTTAACTGAAAATAATTTTGTTTTCCATTTCAATTGCAGTGAACAATGGTGAAACAATTATGTTTAATTCCATTTCATTTTTGTCGAGCCTTCGACTTTAGACGAAAAAGCGAGACCTTGTTATCCTACATTCCGGTGGCAGTGGCGGCCACAAATATTCTGTGGTTAAAAGTTTATGAAATTTTAATAACTTTCTTGAAATATCCTGGATTTCTACCAAACTTAGACGGAAGCTTGTTTATGTTCATAATATAGTATCCAGGAGTAAATTTTGTAAAAATAAAATTCCATTTTTTCCGTATTTACTTATAAATGGACTTAGTTTTCTTCCAGTTAACATTACTACATTGTATCTAATAAGAATAAAGCCTCTGATATAGTAAGGATTACTGGATTTGAAATTTATTCATATAATTTTTCGTACATAAATGACAGTGCATCATATGCCTCTAAAGGCTGGTTGGTATAAATATACATGTTAATTGACTGCTTATGTTTAAAATTGTAATACAGTCGAACCTCGTTGTGTTGAAAACTTGGATGAGTCGAAGTAATTTCTCAGTCCCGGCATAATTCCCGTTTGATCAATGCATTTTAACCTCTGATGAGTCGAACTCAGATGATTCAAATTCTCGGTTAAGTCGAGGTAATTCTTAGTCCCGTCCATGTAAAATTGATGTAAATTGACCCTGATGTCTCGAAGTTCAAAATTTAAAAAAAATCGAAAGAAATAAAAACTTCAATAATAATAAACGGATGTTTTTCTTTTTTAACCTATTCATTTCCATAAGTGATTAAAGCTGTGTAAACATACTTGTTTGTAAAACAGTTAAAATGACATGTTTATGATGACGGCTAATCATGCTAATCAACACTTTTGTTGATTGTCCAAGCGGAACTTGAATGTGCTGAACCTAATTCACTTGGTATAAAAACAAAACGAATTTTGATGACCCAAGCTGAGATTAAATTAACAATTAGAATAAGAACAATAATTAAAAGGATTAAAATATTTCATTAATTATTATGAGTCGGTCTTTTTAATCTATGAACACTGTTCACATTCTTTAAAGATTAGTTAAGAAAATATTTTCGCGAGTGATTCCATAATTCATAGTGACTGACCTTTGTAAATATTTTTGTATTGATTTTATTTGTGAATGTTGTGTATTGAATCTTAAAAATACGGAACATAAATACACAATCATATATTATCATATGGAAAAAAGCACAATGATCAATAAACATGCATCTAGTTTACAGAAATCACATATTGGTATTTCAAAAATTTCAAATATATGACGTCACACTTGACCTCGGATGAGTCGAACCTCGGATGAGTCGAACTTCGGATGAGTCGAATACTTTCTTCTGGTCCCTTCGACTTCGACACAATGAGGTTCGACTGTATATTGTTTTTTCATGTATATGTACCCAGTGGTTCTTTAAAATAAAAATATCTATATAAAATATCTATCATACAGTCTTGCAGTTAAAGTTTTTAAAACATGTTTAAGATTCTTAATTATATAAACTAGCCTGGATTTTTACCAAACTTGGACAGACAATCAAAAGATAGTATCGAGAGGAATAATTTTATTGATTTTTTTCATCATTTTTTTTTGAGTGTGTGATTAACATGATTAACAACAAAAGTAGGTGAGACACTGAGTTCGGTGGAACCCTTACAAATATTTTAACTTATCTTTTGAAATACAATGTAATACATTTGTACTCTTTTTCATGTTTTTCATTTCATTTGACTGTTTTTTTTTAATGTTCAACATTGTACATTTGTAAATAAATTATTGAGTTTTATTTAATTATCCTGATGATCGAAGAGGGATGAAGTACTAACCCCTACACGTCCTGGCAGCTGACTGACCTAAAAAGGGGGGTGTCCACTTCATGCTTCAGTGATTCCCTTAATATGGGGACATAGTCTTCAATTATGGTTGAAAAATTTCAGGTCTTGTTTGCAAAGACTTTGAATAAAATATATATTTATATTAAAGTCTAGTAAAATATAGAAGCTCAAAACCAATTCGTTTTTAATATAGGGAGGAAGTCCCCTATTACAGTAGAAAAAACAATAAAAAATAAATTTTAAAAAATGGGGAAAATTTCCCAAATATTTCAATATACTAAGGCAGCAACCATTTGATTTTCTGGGGGGGGCTATGGTTTTTTTTGGAAAAAAAAGTTTGTTTCCAGTTTTAGGAGAAAAAAATAATTTGTTTTTGATTCTGAGAAAAAAAAATTGTTTGTTTCACCCTCAGCTGCCACTATATGTAATGCTAAAATTGAAAGAAAAAATTGTTTTCGACTTGTCGCGAAAAAAATAGATTGTTTTTCGCCACAGGCGAAAAAAAAAGTTTGTACAGAAAAAAAAACCATAGCCCCCCCAGAAAATCAAATGGTTGCTGCCTAATGAACTCAAAATCGTTAACTTTTTTTTCAGACTTTTTTTAAATCCCCGCATTTGCCCAGTAATATACTTCCTTTTTCCAGTCTTGTATGCATGAGACTTTGAATATATTATATATTTTAAAACAGTATAGTAAAATATAGGATTGGAACTCAATACCAATTCATTTTTAATAATTGTTTTATATGAAAAAAACGTTACCTGATGAAATCGTTTCTTTACTTACATTGAAGATGACATCATAACTTAATATAACGTCACAACTAAATCCCTAACAACAGAACAGAAATTGGAAACGTTACAGTATTTCCATTTCCTTTATTAACATGTTTAAAATTTAAAAAAAAAATTTGCACAGACTTCGTCCCCATTCATAGGTAATGCCTACCTTATATTAATTGTTTGATATGAAAAAAACTTTACCTAATGACAGGGTTTCTTTGTTTTCATTGAATATGATGTCATATATAACTTTAGAAATAACATTACAATTTAAATCCCTTACAACAGGACCATCATTGGAAAGGTTACGATATTTCCCTTTCTTTATTAACATAAAAATATGTTAGAATTAAAAAAATAATTGATATGGACTTCGTCCTCTTTCAACTTAGTACTTTATTTGGACTTTTTAACTTTTTTGGATTCGAGCGTCACTGATGAGTCTTTCGTAGACGAAATGCGTGTCTGGCGTATATACTAGTCCTGGTATCTATGAGTTTATTTTCACAGGTAACGTCTGCCTCATATAAATCAACCAAATTTTTCCCTCAAACATTTGCCAAAAGGGGACGCCAGGGCCCTCCACCTGGATCCGCCTATGGCGATGCCTGCACCATATTACATTGTCGAAGTTCTATTTCGGTGAATAGGCCAAGGACGAATCAACAAAGTCCGAATTGTCTCCAGGGCCGAAACGTCTTGTTTCAGTTTTTTGTCCCCTTTGCTTTTTCGGACTACTTTTCTACACCTCACAGCTGATTAAACTTCGGACAATCTGCAATATAGCTGAACGATAATTCATGGGAATTGTTCCTAGGGACAATACCTTCATCAATTTGTTCCACTGGGTTTCCGAGACAAATAAACGTTTCTTCTTCGTCTGAATCCATTTTCAATTTTTTTTCATGGAGGCTGCCATTTAATATTACCGCAGTAAAATATCACAGATAAAATATTTTTTGGAATAAAAAGACTATTATGAGTATCAGATAAGAATAAGAGATTGTTTTTAAAAAACATGATGATATTTAAATGATATTTACTACATTACTAATTATTATTATCCAATAGAATTAACAAAAATGCGGTCAAGATTTACCCTTACATCACTGCGCATGCGAATCAAAAAATGATTTTGGGAATCACCCAGAGATGAACTACCTGCATAAGAATTTTTATTGTTTTGTCACGATTTATGATGTAAGCTATTTAAAAATGTTTCTGCCTATATAGGTTAACATGAAGAAGATATCCTTTAAAGGAATGAGACTGTCAAGTCAAGGAGTCGAAAGACAATCAGGTGAAAACAGCGAAACTCCCATCAGTACACTAGTTGCAGCATCAATTGAAAGTGACAATGTGGCACCATCTGGAACGTTGATTGATGAGCCTTCAATTCGTAAAAAGGAAAAATTTGGACTTTTCAAAAGTTTTAAAAGAAAATTGACGTTAAATTTTAGACGAAAAACAGATGAAACTGACCACACTCACACCGAATCTCATTACACTGCTCCTAACATTTGTGATTCAAACTCAAAGAAAAAGAAAGGACGATGTCGTAAAACCATCTGTGATGCTTCATTAAAGTCTAATTCCTCATCTCATAGTTGTGATAGCTTAGATCTGACCACATCTTCAAACAATTTACACAAGTTTAGTGATTATCATGTGAATACAGATTCTAATTCATTATTGACAAAAGATAAAGTTAGTTAT
This sequence comes from Mytilus edulis, assembly GCA_019925275.1. Classification (NCBI taxonomy): domain Eukaryota; kingdom Metazoa; phylum Mollusca; class Bivalvia; order Mytilida; family Mytilidae; genus Mytilus; species Mytilus edulis. Next base: position 80,433,617 of record CM034352.1, on the reverse strand, counting down.
CGTAATAAAGACATCTCAAGATTTCAGCAAAGTGATCATATAAAACCTGAAAAACACTCAAAAGAAAAACTGATTACATATCAAGAGGTACAACGAAGTGGGCAAGGAAATTCTGTGTATGCCTCGTCAAACGGACACTGTCTCAACTTGACCAGTTTTGTCTCAGCTGAAAAAAGACTAAATAATTCTCAGGAGCTGCTGTGCCATCCAGAAATTCTTGATGATGAAGGTGGTCCTAAAATCTGGAGTTTAACGCAAGAATTGTTCAGACTTTCAAAATTTGGATGGTATTGGGGTCCTATTACTAGAGTGGAAGCAGAAGATAAACTGTTAAATCAGCCTGATGGTGCTTTTCTTGTTAGAGATAGCTCTGATGAGCGCTATTTGTTAAGTTTAAGTTTCAGATCATATGGTAGAACTTGGCATACAAGAATTGAACATTGTAATGGAATGTTTAGTTTCTATGCACAACCAGACACTGAGGGTTATCCCTCTATTGTTGATTTAATTGAACATTCAATGAATGATTCTCAGACTGGAATATTTTGTTATTCTCGTTCAAGATCCCCTGGTGCTCCGTCATTCCCGGTTAGACTGACAAAACCTGTGTCAAGGTTTACACAAGTCAGATCATTGCAATATTTGTGTCGTTTTGTCATTCGTCAATATACTCGTTATGACCATATTCAAGAATTACCACTGCCGAAAAAGATAAAGGGATGGATTGAGGAAAATCAATATTGATATAAACATGTACATGTGTACATATATTAAACAATATTCATTTTTATTAGTACATGTATGAATTTAAGACAGAGTAGGTTTAAATGTCATGATTGAATTTGTATTTACAAATTAAATGTACATGCATAAAGGAAATGAAGAAGAAAACAGTCTCTTTACCATTACTTTTTAAATTATTTGTTACATCACTACCAACACATGCAGCAGCCATGGCCACATGCGCATAATGAAACCGAAACACCCTATTTTAATTTTCATTTAATATTTAATATAATGAGATGGGCATTGTTATTTTATTCCTATTTGTACATGTATTAAGAAATTGAACCAGTCACTGTCAACAAACCTTTTCCAAGTGGAAAATCCACAAACAAATACACATTTTACCTGTATATATATTACAATGTATAACTGCAAACTTTCGTTTACTCGTCAAATAAAAAAACAACAGAATGACCATATATTGTATATATAGATGGTTATGTCATTGTCAGAACTTTTTGCCAACCAACGTTAACTCATTAAAGAAAAAAAACACTTATACTTATAGATTAGGCATATTAGATGAGACAAACAATAAACTGATAAACATGATAAAGTACTTGATCTATAGTTGCTTTAATCCATGTCCTTTGGACTGGTCGTTGGCAGTCATGCCATCTTTTTATTTTATATACACATGTAGGGTAGATCTGCATAAACTGAATTAGTGAGCGTTCCATGACTTAATACTAGTATATAGGTACATGTACATATGTTTTTTTAATGTACCAATTTTTTTCACATACATGTATCTGCAATACATTTGCAATACTTGGCTATAAACATGGTAAAACAATGAAACAGGTAAAACATTGAGTCAGATTTAGAGATTATGTAACTTGACATACATCTACATGTATACATTATAATTTTAGAAACCTAATGTATCATCATTTGATCATCTCACAAGTGCATATTACAGTGTATACTTTTTACCAAGTGTGTCTTAGTGAATTGGATTATTATATTTTTTAAAGTAATTAATATTAAAAGTTTTCCTTTTGGTGTAAAATTGTTAGATTGACTGTTATATCTTTTGAAAAAAAAACAAGTTTTTGATAAATTAAAAAGAATAGCTTTGCACTTAATGTTTTTACATGTAGACATAATAGATAGCTGTGAATTATTTTTGTTGTCCTTTTCAAAAAGGTGTTTGCTAAAATGTGCATGTACATGTATAGCATGTATAATCAGTGTATATGTTACAGTGAATTTGTATAATCAGGGATTATGTAGAAACCCTGATTTTTCAGGGAATATGTAGAATCATTAAAATCATTAGTAATTATATATAATCCCTGAAAATGACCAGTGATTTTACATAATCACTGAACATTTTAATAATTATTCTTCAAATTTCCTAATATTTTTTTCAGGGAGTATGAATAATTTAAGGATCCTTTGTTTGATAAATAGAAAACTACATATAGACTAATCATCATTTTTTACTTTCATAGTTTAGTTTAAACATATTTTATTTGCTGAATTAAAGCAAAATGGATCAGACACAAGTAAATCATACTTTCATAGTCCTTGTAGATGAAATAATTTTGCTTTTAAACACAGAGGATGATCTTAAAGATACAACCAACTGAAGGTTAAGAGATAAAGTTGAAGACTTTCATTGACTTTCAAAATTAATATTATCAAGATTCACTTTAAAGTGATAACTTAACATGTATTGTTTGTTTATTAAAAGCCAGAGTCCAATGGATATTCATGTTCAATTTGTAAATCCACAGAGCATGTTATTTGTGGTACATGGAAAACAAATCGTGAAGTAGATTATGGAACATCTGTTTTTTTTTTTTTTTTTTTTGTTTTGTTTTTGTTCAACTTCAAATGAACAAGAAATTTAAACAGAGAGAACTTACGCATCTAAATGTATAGAAAAACTAAGGCTTGACAATTAGAACAAAAGTTAAGAGGAAACTGGCATTTGGTGTAATATTCTCTTAGCATGATTCCACAGGGTAAAAAAGGAAAGGGGATACCAAAAAACTCAGTGATATTTGTTCATCCAAAAGTCTGAAAAAGGATATCGCCTGGCCAAAAAACATGGTTTCTTGCTCGAACCAGTTCGGTGTTGCTAATTCCTTTTTTGGGGGGTACCTACAGATGTTTTTACTGAACACTTTATTTCTCTTAAGGGGGTCATAAAATCTGATTCGATATGTGAATGAAAATGGTTTCTAAATTGTGGATATTGTGGTAATAACAGATGTGAGGCATATATTTTAATATATTGTGTTTAACATTTTAATATATTGTGCCTAACATTTAAAAAAAATAGTGTTATCATTTTGATATTTTGTGCTTAACATTTTACAGTTTATGTTTATACAGTGTAATGCTGTTTTATTATGAGCATTTATAACATAAATTATTTGACTTTTATTCATTTTCTTTATAAATTAAAACTATTTCTTCATTTCAGTTATTATGTATAATCCCTGACTTTTTTTCTAGTGATTATACAAAATCCCTGAAAATTTCAGTGATAATATATAATCCCTAAACTGGCCAGTGATTCTACATAATCCCTGAAATTTTTCAGGGATTCTACATATTCACTGATTATACAAATTCACTGTAACATATACATCCGTTACATGCACAATGCAAATTAAAGTGCATGTAAATGTATTGTAGGGGTATTTTGCATCTGATTTTGATTTTTTTCTATTTTTAAGGCTGAACATTTCTGAATAACATTTTATGTTAAATACAAATGTACATGTCATTAAAAAAATAGGAATGATTTCGATCAGACAGACAAATTCATGTTCACAATTTTTAAAGGCAGTGCTTTAAGGCCTGACTTTTAAGTCATGAGGTTCATCTTTTCATACGCAATCTTTGCAGGGGGTCTTTTGGCCAGAAAAAGATCCGGAAATGTTCGAATTTCTCCTCTTCTTTTTATGGTATGATATGGTTTTTGTTTCTTTCATTTACATTGGGGACTAAAGAAACGATCAGTGTGTATTGTTCGTTTTATAGAACTTGTTATTAGTGTGTATTTTGCATTATAAGCAGTCAACCTGACTACAAACTATCATATTAGTATATTCCGTGTGGAAAGAGGTCGGGTCAATTTCAAGTGTTATCTGACATCTAAAGATTCTTTAATTAGTTCAGACGTTGATATAACAATGAAAAGTCGACTGAACATGATTAATATTGCACCTTCTATAATTCAAAGCGGAATTCGGTTTATGAACGAGAAACCGTAAAGCGTTTTCAATTTCGGTATTAGTTATGTATGTTGTCTACGTATTATCCTGGTTCCCGGTACTACGTTCCGGGTATTAGCTATTTGATATATTTGATGTGTAACATTACAATCGGGTACCAGCCAATCTACGTGTGTATGTGTACATGATTTACCGCCAAAATGACCGACTTAAAATATAGTCCATAAACGTTCCGTATAATGATATGCAAATTCATAATTAATCGTAACTTTTTTTTATCTTTGTATAATTAATATAACAAAATGGATTCCACAAAATTGAAAATAGCATTATTTTACGAGGATTTCTCATATTTTTTTCACTTCCGGGCGCAGTAATACGTATGTTTTGAAGAATCTCGAAGAATTTGACAAAGTGAATTGAGAAGGAAACGGATAGATATACGTCCTTGCTATCAGGTAAAACAATTTAAATGTTCAGAACAAACACATTTACTTCACACAAATAGTACAGGCTTAAGCTTTTTATTGTCTAGCTTATACACGACTGTAGTCAAGTGTTTAAACGACGGCGGTGACCTACAAGGTACGGGTCATACTGGGTCAAGTCTAAATATGTAAACATATCCACGTGCTATTAGGTAGAACGCATCGTAATGCAATATCTACAATTTTTTCCTCCTTTATACATCGTTTAACCAGATATATTTCTCCTTTTTACATCGTTTAACCAGATGTATTTCTCTTTCAAATACACTTAAACACGGGTTGTATGTACGGATCTTTTCTAGTGTTTTAAAATTTCTTGTCCTTATTAAAGTTCATTTGTTGATGTTTAAATATTTTTGAACGACTGAACACAGGAGTGAATGAATGCAACAATTATATATACTGAAGACTTGGGCTGTAAAATGATAGTGTACGTATATCATACTGATAATTATTCTAGCAGTAATTATGTTAATTTAGGATGTAATGTCTAATGACAGGAATTCATGAGCTATGCCTCAGGCTTTCTGAAAAAATATCAATGACAATGTAAACAGGAACAAAACATTGACACGAATGATGCTCTCTTCTATGTTATATTAATATATAGTTATTTAGGTATACATGTATGTGTTGCACAAGTTTCAATTAAACTTAAGTTATAAAACTTTTTTTCAGGGCACAAACCCACTTTAAAGAGACTTGTCTACTGCCATACCCATCCTATTTTCATGCACCATTTGCAAGCAAGAGACTGAATGGTTTGCAAAATTTAAAATCAGGACGGTATCCAATTAAAACAAAAGAATTAAACTGGATGAATATTGTAGGAGAAATCTAGAGGAAAGTTTTGATTTGTGAAATTGGTTTTCCCGAAAAGTCATTCATCCTAGCCTGCAGAAAGGAACTATAACTGTCCACCACCAACTGACGAGCTAATGTTGAGCTTCACATATGGAATTACTTAAATACCATCAATGTCTATGTTTTCAGCACAGATTTCACAACTTATGACACAGCTGTGCTTTTTTTTTTATACCTGTTAAAGAGTTGTATACTAAATTTTATTTTTTTATCAATAAATATATATTATATTAATTGTGTCATCTAAGAACTTGTATCTTGCCAAAAGATGCATACTAGTGAATGAAAGTGGTGCAGTTCATTTTGCTTTGGTATATAGAATTGAATTACAATTGTTCATGTTATTGGAATGCATATAAAAATAAGGAGATGTGGTACACTGTATATGATATTTAGTGAGTTTATCAAGCAAAAGTGAATAAGAAATAGGTATAAGCAGTTACAGGTACTACTGTACAATCTCAAACAATGAGAAAAACTCATACCGTAAAGAGAATTTCATATTTACAAGTAAGTTTTGTTTTTGCGTTGAATAATTTTCTTCTATTGTTTTAATTGCAAATATGGGAAGTGGTTAAAATGCTAATGAGACAGCTGTTATGGCCACAGAGCCTTAATTGAAAACTTCTTTTTCATACATACCGGTAGATTTTGCCTGGAGTTAGAAACATATCTGCCAACTTTTCAAAATGCACATGGGGGTTTTACGTGAAAGATGGTTCATATAGTCATACAAAACATTCAAGGGGGCCTTCAAATGGAAGCAGGACAAGTCGCCCCACTTTTAAAAAAAACACCACAAACTGATTTATCAAATCGCCCCACATGTGAAATTGGTTAAATCATGTTTAATATTACTCCTGCCAACTCGCCCCACATGTGAAATTGGTTAAATCATGTTAAATAAGGGTTCTCGCTAAGGATTTTTGAAGGCGAGTCCAGGGACTCGTCATTTTTGGCCACAGTGAGTCATGGTAACTGGGTTCAGTTTATACAAAATATTTCAATATTGATGTATTTGTGGACTCACCAGTTTTGAAAATGGTGAGTCCAGACAGATTTTGATGAGTCCAGGACTCATGGACTCGCCTTAGCGAGAACCCTGTTTAATATTACTCCTGCCAACTCGCACTACTTATAAAAAAACGGTAATTTTTAGATTAATATATATATATATAATTAAAAATAAAAACTCGCACCACTTTTATGAAAACTAATCTACACAGAATACAAACAAACCGAAAATTAATTTAATTACTATTATTGATATATACTGAAATTATAATTCTAAAAAAAACCTGATTGTTGAAGAATAAATGTAAGTTTTGAAGCCTAGTTATTTGCATAACAATTGAAAAGAAACCTGTTATTTGTATCATAATGCAATATAAGGAATTGCACTTATATTCAATGGGATAACATCTCTTTCCATACATGGGGCGAGTTGGCATTACTAAATTCATCCTGGTTAATAATATATTTATCTAGATTTCACCGATTTCCATTAGGTGGGACCAGTTGGCAGGAGTAATATTAACAGAATTTAACTTATATACAACGGGATAACATCTTTTTACATAAGTGGGGCGAGTTGGCATTACTAAATTCTTCCTGGTTAATAATATATTTATCTAGATATTATCGTTTTCTATTAGGTGGGAAGTTGGCAGGAGTAATATTAACGGGATTTAACACAGTTCACAAGTGGGGCGATTTGGTAATCCAGTTTGGGGCAGTTTTTTTTAAAGTGGGGCGAGTTAGTGAAAAAGTGGGGCTATTTGCTAATGGGGCGATTGTCATGGATTCCCTTCAAATATATTCTAATGTGGTTTTTGGCTTCTTCTTGCATTAACAAGCTTATAGCCATTGTTTAATTAATTGTTTTCTTTAAATAGTCGACAAAATTGCTCTTACAAAATTTCCATTTGGGAGCCTCGAGCTCGATGGGGGAAATACTCTGCAAATACTGACAGTTGGCAGGTATGGTCATCAAAAAAGTTGACATGTTACTTTGTACATTTACCATTATGTTACTTGATGTTCTTGCTATACACACAGTACAGAGACTAGTCAATCTTTGTGAACTATTTTTTATGGGAGTCATAGAATATGCGTATACAATCAATAAATAAAAATAGTCTATTTATATTGAAAAGGAAAAGTTCTTATATGTCTAAAGAAGAGGGACGAAAGACACCAAAGGGACAGTCAAACTCTTAAATTTAAAGCAAACTGACAAGGCCATGGCTAAAAATGCATTTCATGGCGAGGCACAGAAAATATACTGTAAACAGTAGACTATAGATATAGGTGAACTAGGTACAAAAGAACTCTAAATCTTAAATTCTACAAACCACCTCTGTTCTATGGAAGATAATGATATAACTGGACTAGAAATACAAACAACCTGTAATTAACTGCCTTTACAGCGCTTTCGCGCTTTGATTTTTTAAAGTTTTGTCCAGAAATATTAATAGAAACGTATTGAACCAATAATTATAGTCGATTTTCAAGTTTCTGTATCTGTTTCTTAGAATTGTATACCAGTACATCGATGATTGAGTGTATATGTACATTGTCTTTTCAGTAGAAAACATTTTCTAATTCATTAAACCAAATTTACTGTACATACATGTACATACCTATCAGTCAATGTACATGTAGGTACCTCAAAAGTCGATTTCAAAACTATTTTGTTTGATCAATTTTATCATGTTTATGATGTAGTTGGTTAAGGACATTACTGTAAGGACAATTGTTTTTGAACATTTGGAATTGTGAACTACATGCACATTTCATGTAGCTTGCTAGCCAGCTATAGCAGTTTATATTTATCTTTAATGAAATAATCCCTACATTTAAAATTTACACTTTCATTTTGATAGTCAAATGGGCATTTCAAGCACCTTATATTAGCTTTTATTCTAAAATGATAGTTTTATATATTACTACAATGTACTAGGAATTTTAAAATTTACTATTAATTTTTTTCAAAAAAAAAAAAAAATTCTGTCGAACAAGGTTAACATTCTAGATCTATAACCAGTGGTTGGTTATGAACATGATGTACATGCCGTTTGTTTTTGTAAAGAAATCTTGAGACTGTTGAATTTGGAAATGCATTTATTTATGATCAAAATGTTTATTGTTTTTAAAATGAACAACCACATTTTAGTGGGAAATATTATGTTTTATGCTTAAGTTTGACATATTGGAACAATATTGTCATATGTGTACGTCATCCATCTTACATTGTAATTTCCTGGAGAGTGTAATTCAAATGGATTCGCAACATTTGGTTCTGGAATTAATACAAAATTTACATTGTAGTCTGGTATAATTTTAAGCTGAAATAGAGATAAACAATATGCAACACACTTCTACAATATATGAATTTCATACATGATTTGGAACCTATATGTACATGTATAAATGTGAAATGGACTAACAGTACATTTAAGTCATGCACATGTTCGTTAAAAACTTTAGGAAAAACTGTATTTTCTTTTATAACACGCTTGATTGATTTTCTTGGCAATGCTTTTCAAGGTGAAAGATTGTTTTCAATTGTAGCATACTTGCCTGTTTGTAAACTTTTTAATTTGGAACCATCAATTTATGATTGATGTTAGTAATTTTGAATATAATGTTTATTCATGCACGATTTTTTTTCATACATGTAAATCATCTATAAACATGATAAACATGTCTACATATTTTTTTTGGTTTAATTATTCTTAGAATGATGGATCTTTGAAATATGTACATGTAGGATGTTGTTAAAATAGATTTAAACTTTTAAGAGAGGAGAATATATATCTGTAGGTAAATTAATACAGATAACATGAGTAACTACTTACATAAGTGTTAGAAATTTACTTTTGTTTCAAGTCAATTTTGAAAGTTAGTGCTATCTTTATATGTTAAACCCATTGAATGTTGATTTTTTTAAAGTGATCTTGAATGAAAATATATATATATCTACATGTATAAATATTCACATAAGTGCTGCTGTTTTTGTACGGAATTTGTAAATGCTAGTAATATTTTGTCTCGCTCTCTAGACATGCTAGCGGAAGTGTATTATCACCATACCTGTAATAACTATCCTGAAATGTTAAACATTCCTACTATTGGGTTTGGAGGTTTTATCTGAAAATCTCATTTTTGGTCAAATATATTTATTAACAACATAAAACAGAATTATTATGATTTAAGGAGAATACATTTGATGCAATAAAAAAATAAATTGAACAAGATATCAATTAAAATTTAATCATTTAATCCTAAGTTTAATTGTATGGAAATAATAATCTGTCATTGTCTGTAGTTAAAGCAATTTTTTTACTAGATTCAAAACATTTTACTTGTAAACATGTCTGAGGTAGGATTTGAAATTAGACTACTTTAAATGGAGCCTCCCCTTTCATTTGGGTTTCAACAGGTATGGTAATAAAGCCGTTCTTATTTAAGTTTCCTTTCTCAGGAACATTTGTCTGCTCAAATATGACCAAATGGTTAGAGAGGTATGTTTCAAGTTAAGGATGTAATTTTTTAGAAAATATTTCTAGGACATTAGCGACAACATGTGCAATATACATATTACATTAGTAGGTTGTTTCATTATACAAAATGTTTTAATATTAAACGAATGTTCTGATTATAATTTTTAAAGTAATCACAAAACTTGTGCAATGATAACTTATGAGTAAATCAGGTTGTTATACATGTTATTTGATAATATTAATATGATCAAGTAGATATTTAAAATCATTTATGAAAAGATAGGTCTCAATTCACACAATTTGAGCAAGAGTTACTGCCCTTTTGTTACTATGATAGAGGTCTTCATGAGAAATCATTTTTGTAAAGAAAGGTCTCAATTCACACAATTTGAGCAAGCGATACTGCTCTTTTTTGGTCTCCATAATGGAGGTCATTGTGCACAAAACCATTCATAAATCAGATTTGCCACACTACATGTATTCTGGTGTTGAGACGTTTGAAAAAGTTGTTTTTTAAACAATTTAAAATTCTCTTCTTCTCTCTCATCTTCAATTTGGTTAGTCAAATAAGAACCATTAACCCTTCTAAATGACACCCAAGGGAAATAGGTCACACCAAAAAAAACCAGATTAGATAATATTTATTATAATAACCTGTCATAAAAGATGATAATATTATTCTACCTTTTTTCGTTTTTTTGTTTTTGCATTTGTTTATAACATAAAATTTGTATTTCCATTGGGCATAAATCATATCATTTCATGCCTTTGTCTTTAAAAAGAACAAATTCATCATAGCTTCATTATTGAACTCTCTAGGAAATTAATATACCATGTATTTGTTGATCATTTTGCAAGTCAAAGACTTTTACATTAAAATATATATAAAACAGTTTTTAATGTGTTTTTCTTCAATTTATATTCAAATATCCTGTTATCAAATGGTAGATGATTTGAAAGATAAAGCAGAATTCTGGTCTTTAACTGAACCTGTTTTCAGTTAGGATAATGGTTCATTTGCTTACAGGATCCGTGGCACCATCTCTGTAAATCAGGAAGCCAGCAGATCAAGGTTATGCAGAAACTCACTGAATATTTTCTGGAGTTATTTTCTCCATAATGCCAAAGTTTACAGCCAAAACTAAAATAAAATAATTTTTTTGGATAAAAATAATTAATATTACATATTATAAATTGAAATCAGGAACAGAAAAGAATGTTCAGCTAACCTGAGTTAACAGTTCTTCTCACATGTAATATTAACCCTGATGCTGAAGTTCTTTTATAATAGGCTAGAATTAATTTAAATTATATGTCTGCTTCTCTGGGGAGAGGGATTAATTATAAGATTGAAAATGATCATGGTGCATCGTGGTGAATGTGCCAAAGAGACAACAACCAGACCAAAGTGCAGAAAACAGCCTAAGGCCACCACAAGGAGAAAACCCCTCACATGGGATGTGCATGTTTGTCTTTCAGTTACAAGATTGGTTTCCAGATAATAATTCAACTACTTGCTTGACCAAATTGTTGAAATTCAATAGATTCAGTCCCTTAAATTACCTTGATAGTTTAGTTTTTGGTGAGTCTGTGACTTATGTTGCAGAAAGCTGGACATCAGGATGGTGATCTGGTGTCGTTAATTAACTTCTTGAAAGCTTTATATTTTAGAGGGTGGAAGACTTGGATGCTTCATACTTTGTATATAGATGCCGTATGTTACGAAGTTTCCGTCTGTCTCACATGTCCATTGTTCTTAACCTCTGACATTTTCATGGTTCAGTGACTACTTGAAAAAAAAGTTAAGATTTTTTGTAATGTTAATTTCTCTCTTATTATGAGTATAAATAGGATAACAATATTTGGTATGTGAATACCTTGGAAGGTCCTCATGACCATCAGACAGATTTCACTTAACCTCAACCTCATTTATTGATCAGTGAATAAGGTTATGTTTTGTGGTCAAGTCAATATCTCAGATACTATAAGCAATAGGTGTAGGTTATTTGATGTATGGAAATATTGTTATGTGTACATGTCCTACTGGCAGGTGTCATCTGACCTTGACCTCATTTTTATGACCTGTGGTTAAAGTAGTTGAGTTTTTGTCTATTTTTCTAAAATGGACAACTATATTTTTGCAGCAGGTCAACTATATTTGGTGTGTGGAAATATTTTATGTACATGGCAGTCTCATAGGTTTTATTTGACCTTGATAATATTTTTACGATTCATTGCTCAGAGTTGAGTTTTTATACCACCACACAATTTATCGCGGTTTTGTATAATGCTATGATACACATTTGGTTTCTGGACAATAACTTTAGTTTAAGTGAATGGATCTCTATGATTTTTATACGCCCGTCGTCTTTTAGACGGGACGTATTATGGTATACCGTTGTCCGTCTGTCCGTCCGTCCGTCCGTCCGTCGTCCACACTTCGGACAATAACTCAAAAACACTCACCAATTTCCATGAAACTTCAGTGAATTGTTTATATCTATTGACGTAAGCTCCCTTTCGTTTTTTTTTTAATTTCAGATTTTAAGTTTTGGATTTATGGGGCTTTATTCATAAAAAAGGGGGGATTTTCAACACTTCGGACAATAACTCAAAAAGGCTTTCACCAATGTCCATGAAACTTTGGTGAATTGTTTATATCTATTGATGTAAGCTCCCTTTCAATTTTTATAAATTTCAGATTTTAAGTTTTGGATTTATGGGGCTTTATTCATAAAAAAAAAGGGGGATTTTCAACACTTCGGACAATAACTCAAAAAGGCTTTCACCAATGTCCATGAAACTTTGGTGAATTGTTTATATCTATTGATGTAAGCTCCCTTTCAATTTTTATAAATTTCAGATTTTAAGTTTTGGATTTATGGGGCTTTATTCATAAAAAAAAGGGTGATTTTCAACACTTCGGACAATAACTCAAAAAGGCTTTCACCAATGTCCATGAAACTTTGGTGAATTGTTTATATCTATTGATGTAAGCTCCCTTTCAATTTTTATAAATTTCAGATTTTAAGTTTTGGATGTATGGGGCTTTATTCATAAAAAAAAGGGTGATTTTCAACACTTCGGACAATAACTCAAAAAGGCTTTCACCAATGTCCATGAAACTTTGGTGAATTGTTTATATCTATTGATGTAAGCTCCCTTTCAATTTTTATAAATTTCAGATTTTAAGTTTTGGATTTATGGGGCTTTATTCATAAAAAAAAGGGGGATTTTCAACACTTCGGACAATAACTCAAAAAGGCTTTCACCAATGTCCATGAAACTTTGGTGAATTGTTTATATCTATTGATGTAAGCTCCCTTTCAATTTTTATAAATTTCAGATTTTACATTTCCGTGTCATGAATTTTTATGCTTAAAAAAGGGGGGATTTTCTAATTTTGGGACAATAACTAACACTTTCACAAAATTTTATGCAACTTTGATAAATTGTTTATATCTATTGACATAAGCTCCCTTTCCATTTTTATAAATTTTAGATTTTATGTTTTCTTAAGTAATGAATTTTTATACTTAAAAAAGGGGATTTTATGAAACTTTGGTGAATATATTAATGTAACATCCCTTTTGATTTGTATATATATTTCTAGTTGATCATATAAATTCATTTAAAGCATAAAAGACAAGTTAAAAGAGCAACGGGCGTATCATGCGCTCAAGCGCAGCCCTTTATTTTTATTGGAACGCAAAATATAAAAAAACATTTGGTCGTATATTGGTATCACGCTGTTTTCGTCGTCATTGTTGTCAACAATGTCAAAAGACCCATGGTTTCCAGATAATAACTTTAGTATTAAGTAAATGGAAATCGATGAAATTTTTATCACAAGGGATTATTACTAAAGAAGGTTGGGATTGATTTTGGGGTTATGGTCCCAATTTTTTAGGAATTAGGGGTCAAAAAAGGGTATCAAATAAGAATTTTTTAGCACATGGCCCAAAGGGCCAAGTGAGCTTTTCTCATCACTTTGCATCCGTCGTCCGTTGTTGTCTGTTAACTACTGGGCCAAATTTAACCAAACTTGGCCATAATCATCATATGGTATCTAGTTCATAAAATGTGTCCGATGACTCGTCTAACCAACCAAGATGGCCGCCATGGCTAAAAATAGAACATAGGGGTAAAATGTAGATTTTTGCTTATAACTCTGAAACCAAAGCATTTAGAGCAAATCTGTCATGGGGGTAATATTGTTTATCAAGTCAAGATCTATCTGCCCTTAAATTTTCAGATAAATCGGACAACCGGTCGATGGGTTGCTGCCCCTGAATTGGTAATTTTAAAGAAATTTTGCCGTTTTTGGTTACTATGTTGAATATTATAATAGATAGAGATAAACTGTGAGCAGCAATAATGTTCAGCAAAGTAAGATCTACAAATAAGTCAACATGACCAAAATTGGCAGTTGACCCCTTAAGGATTTATTGCCCTTTATAGTCAATTTTACCATTTTTTCTTAAATGTTTGTAATCTTTTATACAAAAATCTTCTCTCGTCTGAAACTACTGGTCCAAATTTAACCAAACTTGGTCACAATCATCATTTGGGTATTTAGTTCAAAAAATGTGTCAGCTGACCTGGCCAGCCAACCAAGATGGCCGCTCAGCGACGCAATTTATTTTAAGAATGACCAATAACATAAAAGAACAGTTGGGGATGATGGTCCTAACGGTTTAGGAATAAGGGGCCCAAAAAGGGGCAAAAACAAGCATTTTTCTAGTATCCAGACAATAACTTGTGGAATGGTGTATGGATCTCTGAAATTATAATACCACAAGTTACTATACCGCAAAAGGATTGGCTTTTTGGGTTTATGGCTCAAACCGTTTAGGAATTCAGGACAAAAAGGGGGAAGAACAAGGGTTTCCTGGTTAACGGACAATTACACTTACACTGCATTACATTATGCATAAAGAAATGTATTGTCTTGAGGTGAATCGTGATTAGCTGTCAATTTATTTTTAGATCTTACTGTTTTGAAAATGCTGATTAAAGGTATATCAACTTTATCTATGTTCATGTATTTTTTTGTAAAAAAAAGGGGGGATTCGCAACAGCATAGTGTATTGCACAAAGGCAAACAAAGGGGTTGATTTTATTTATTTTTTTTATTTTTTAATTCAAATCATATATATAATTTTAAGTTTGTTGACTATATACAGATATTCTAAGTAAGAAACGTATTGTGTGTCAACTATTTAATTACAATCCAAATTCTGACCTGTATCAAGCGCGAATATTGTGTCCAGTTTTGTCACAACTGTTCAGGATTGGCCCTTTGCAGTCGTGTCAAGATGCGCAAGTCTAAGCAATTTATTGTGATTTGTTTTTCTTAAACTGTAAGCAAAGGTCAACCTTTATTTGTTGTATGGAAGGATTGCAAGCTGTGCATGTCAGCCTGTCATGGTTCATCTGATCTTGACCTTATTTTCATGGTTAAGTCTGTTTCTTCTTAGAAACTAAGAAATTTAAGCTGAATGAATCTAAGGTTATCGAGAATAAAGTTCAGTTGTGTTTTATTTTCTGTACTTTTAAATTTGCCTAAAGGGAAACTTCGCAAAAAAATCAAAAATTGATATTATGTCCATTCTGTATAAAAATTCTCAAATTTATAGATATTAAAGTTTTATTCCGCTAGATAAGAGATCACCAACGATTTTAAATTTTGAGTATCAATTCTCTGCGTTCCGCCATTTTGTCATCTTCTACGATCAAAAATCACGATATGTCTATAAACCACAAAGGACCAAAACTACAGTAACCGGTGTAGTCGTAATTGCGTGTCGATATCTTGTCAATCGTACGGTTGTTTTATCTGACTAACTAACTTGATACGGAAAATGTTCTTATTTTTTTTTTTAAATAACCATAGTCTGTTATTTTTAAATTGTTAATATTGGAATTAATTAAAAAGTCAAAGTTCAAATCATAAATAAGTGTTCCGTGAAAATTGTTTTCGAAAATGTAATTCGTTCATAATTCTTTAAAGTAATAAACTTTATTCAAATAAATTCGGATCTTCCCTAATCTGATCACCAGCATGGCTTAATGTATTACATGTACTCTCAAAGGTATTGTGAGGGGTGTGAGGTGACACGTCCAGGTATTCAAGCGATTTCCTGTCGGGCTTGCAAGTTCATGCATCGTTTCACTTCTGTAGGTATTGATCGGTGTACACGGCCGATAACTTATAACTTTCCATTTTGAACTATCAGGTTTATAATATACATCTCTGTCTTGCGTGTCCGAAAGTGATATAATATACTAGTCATTACTTAACTCATACGCTTGTTTATAAATAACATTTCTGGTGTAAAGAATATTATTTATAAAAATATAAATAATACATAAAAAAAAGATTTGAAGAAATAAAAATCTATTTACATATTTTTTCCAAGGGTTAATTTAGGAAAATGTAATATAAACTCGTTGTCAATAGTAAAGGACAGATTGGAACATACCAGAAATATTGATTTAAAAAAATGTACTCATTTGCCGACGATTCGTTTATACTCCTGGATAGAAAGTTACGGAACTATAGCGCAATTTAAATTATATACATGTATACATTGAACATAAGAAAGAAACATACATTTTGTGTAAATTGAGGTAAAAGTTTTGTAAATAGACTAGTCCACGTATGCCAACAGTATGTAATCAACTGGAATTCGATAGACTATTGTATACCAAAAGAAGAAGAAGAACGAACTATACAAATCAGTTGAAAAAGGCTTAACTCATCAGATGGATAAAAATACAAATACTATAAATACAATTGGAAGTTTTCGTTTTTGCAATTTGAGAGTAAATGATGTATCAACCGTTCAAGAATACGCATGTACTATGTGTCACTGGATAAAAAAAATCATCCTCAACACCTACTTCCGTATGCATGGGACTTCCCCTTTCAGTGACCTGCAAATTTAACAGATGATACACTTTCTAAGATTTATATGTCCAACAACGACCCACTGCTCTACATGTGTTACTAACAGCCTAAGATAGCAATTCTTTTGTTAGGTCAATTCTCTTTCGTACAATACCAGAAAACATGGAAAATAAGTTCTTTAAATTTTGACTCTGGAATTAATACCATTTTTTCGTGCGACAAACTTTATTTCTGGCGATGAGCAGACATGGGCGGAAAAACAATAAAAAGATAGGTTTAATATTTGTTCATTCATTTAACATGTATAATATGAATATCATTTAGTACACTTCGGTCTATACAAATGCAGAATATACCATGATGGTTTGATTTCGTCAAAAGATATAAGAGATCTGACAAATAGATTATCACTTCGATATTGCAAGACACCCATTTATAACTTTGCACTTTTGCATACCAATCTTTCGCAAAAAGATAAGTCATTTGATTAAATAAGAAGTTGTGATTTGTTTACTTGGGAGACACTTACCCAAATGAAGTGGACTTAAGCAGATATATAAGTCACGGTATGGCCTTCAACAGTGAACAAAAGTAAAAGTATATTGTATAATTCAACTAAATGTGAACATGGCTGTGAGTTAGTACGTCTGGAGCTCTCCCTCTATGGCGCTTGTACCTCGGAAAACTTATACAGCTTGTTTCAAGAACAACCGGGTTCAGACAAACTTTTTTGAAATCGATATTGTCACTAATGCATTCACCAAATTCAATATTAACATCAAAGAGAGTAAATTCGGGGCAACAAAGACATTCCGTCAATAACGGCATAACTATGCATTTAGTACACGAACACCAATCCGGCTGTGTTAAACTGGCGAGGGTTGCTAAGGATATTTTGAATTCGGGAACTTTCTGCAGCTTCCATTTTATGGAGCTCTTCTTCGGTATACTCTGGCTCTAGTGCGTACCCAAATTGACCATACTCGTCAAAATCTGCCTCTCTTGACCGGACTGGAACCACTGTTAGTACTATCAACCTCTTTTTTTTTTACTATCAACCTCCGAACAAGACATTTTTAGTTACGATTTTATGATTAATTTTGGGACAATATATACACTGTCCTATAGAAACAAGCACGCACAAATCATGAGAGAAATATATGTGAGTAAAAGTTAATTGAATTAGTAAAGTTAATATCCTTTGGTCTCGAATGTATGTTAACTAATTAATGTGTTTTTATAGGCTAGCTCAAATCCTCATCCAAATAATATAATCTATATGTAATAATCCCTTCCTACCACACCAAGATTTAATGCCGAGCGGTAGACATATTTAAGGTACTAATTAAGTATAATTAAATGAACAATAGATAACAATAATTAATCATAAATGTGCAAAGATTTAAAAACTTTTTTTTTTCTTTATTCGTACAATTATATTCCGCTTCGGTAGAGTTATCTTCAGATAGTTTCAGATATTAATTAATACATGGGTTTCAAAAGTCTAAATGTAAGTGTTCTCGTACATTTTTTTGCCTAATAAAGACAATCAAAATGATTTGGTAAAGCTATTTCTAATTTCTAAGTTCCCCTTTTTTATGAGACTTAAATCAAGGACAAGAGGTGTATATCATTTTATTCTGACACATGAATTAAGTTTCCCGTCTTTAACCGAAAACTGTTTATTTCTTAGTAAATTAATTTATTTGAAATCAAATAAATAATAGCACCAAATATAATTAAATAATTCCACGGCGATCTATTTTTATTTGTCACCTGTATTTTTAATGTGTGTATTAAATGCTCCCTTGTTTTATAATCCACTGATCCGAATAGACAGTCACACCTGGCAAGGTGTGCCCTAGAGGCGTGGTTAAATACCGAAGTGCAAATAACAATTACCTTTAAACAAGCCATCTACGAGTATTGCCACAGAACCGTGAATACACACATCGTATAAACCTAGTCATAGCAGAGATAGTAAAAAGTCAATAAGAGTACACCAACATATTGTCTTTACAGATTATTGTACTTTAATTTGTTCACCTTATCAGTCCGAAAATGCATTAATTAAAAATAATTTTATAACTTTTTGTGTTGTCTAAAAAAATAATTCGAATATATACGTTTAACATAGAAAAATTTATCTCATGAATGTGTACAATTGCACGTCTGTGCGTTTTATCTTCTTATTATCGGCTGGTTATTAGATAAAGCAAAAGTCATCGGCGCGCTTACGATTACGTTAAAATATGATTAAAAACCAAGACTTTTAATGATTGTATTTTAAATCCCGGCATGCAAAAACCAGGAGAAAACGTCACGACCTACAGGAAGTAGTTAATATTTTTTCATTAATTATTGAATTTCTCCTTTATTACTGCACATTTAGCGATAAAACTTTGTGAATATATATATTATGTCATTATGAACATATTTAAACCATAAGAAAAATATCGCGATTTTTCCCTTAAGTATCACCTGTGTCCTCCTTCAAAACATCTAAATAGTCTTATAGAATATATGAATGTTGTTTGAATTTAAATATTGCCAACCGAAATGGTGTCGTAAATCTGCAATGTACAGTTTAACCGTAAATTGCCAAAAATAAAAGTTTGTTTAATATATTTTAACATGTTTAATAAGAAACAACGTTGTAATTTGGTTTTGTAAATTCATTTCTGGGTATGGTACTTTTATTCCTTGACTGACTGTTCAGAAAAACGCCACTGGATTTATCACTCATCTGGCTGTTCATGTAATCGCGATAACTTATGTCTGCAATACTGCAACTGTCCGTTAAATTCAATGGCGACATATTTGCTAAACAGCTGGCATCGAATTTGTATGTGTATTTCTTTCCATTGACTTTTCTCATAATATTTTTATCGTAATAATACCGGAGTGCTCTACTGAGTTTATCATAATTCATGTTTGGTCGACACTTTCTTTGTCCCCATTTTCTGGCTACTTCTTCCGGATCAACAATTCTAAACTCTCCTTCAGTTCCTTCCCATATTATACATTCTCTGTTTGATGTTGTTGATAGTAGCTCCAGTAAGAATTGCCAAAGCTGAATTTGCCCAGAACTTGAGCCTGAAACTAATAAGCAACGAAAGATATAAATTACTTTAATCTAAATCTTTTTATTGTGAATCATACTTGCAATAAGCAAGACAACTGGCGCCATTAGGGGAGCAGACACTGTTTGTCCGTTGTGAGGCTCAGATAAGTTATATGGAACTTTTCATGAAAATAATTATGTTTAAAGTTTTATGAATATGTATTTAACGTTTACGACCAATTATGTAATTCTATGAACATTTCTCTTTTTTTTTGTGTGAAAATTGTAACATTTGACACGCCATATCTGGTTGTATTTAAAAGATTTCACGATTTGTTACACGAAAAAGTAATAATAATTGTTTTAAAAATAGTTCTAATTTCATACATTGCCTATTGGGTTTAGTTTACAGCAGAATGCATTGAGTGTGAAGGTAAAGTTATAATATTTGATTAGCTTGCTTGTTAGCTGAACCGTGAAGTCTTTGTTAGGTTAGGCGTTAGGTTAGGTGTAGTACCCTTATTTTGGAGTAGTCTAGTCCTACAGACTGATAAATTGGTTATATGTCGGACTAGTCTACTGCTAAAGGAGGGTAGCTATATAGTTTACCTAACCTAAAAATGACTTCACGGTTTAGCTTAGCTAGCTAGCGGTTTAGCTTAGCTAGCTAGCAAGCAAGATAACCAGATAGTACCTTAACCTACACACTAAATGCATTATGCTTTGAAATTAAAGAGATATATACCCGTGTTTCTGAAGATTTCTTCTGGGTAATCAATTACTCGGTTATCTCCCCTAGGGATGTATTGCTGTGAATAGTTTACGTCATCGTTGGCTTGGTATCTGTATTGTATTAAATCTTTATATTTCAGGTATCTGTACTGATTATATGTGGTATCTGTTGGTATCTCTCCACGATTTGTAACTGGTTTTCTGCTATAGGAAATGTTATGACACATGTTGCTGTGTGCTGTTGATTGGTAAATTGGCAGAGTGGTATTTGACTTGTGGTTATAGAAATCCATATCCAATAAATTAAAGTGCCTATAATATAAAATTTATATGCTGAGCTTTCTGGTGTAACAAGAGTACCTGCATCTTATATTTACAGTGTTTTTACAGATTTGTAACTGATTTAAAATCCGAAAGAAGAAATATTTTTGTCGCGAATACACATTACACCATTGAATAATGTTGTAAACAAAAAAAAAAAAAAAAGACTTTATATTCAAGCTCACAACTGAAAATGACCATGGATACATATTCGTAGATTGTGAATTTCAACGTCAACGTCAACGTCAACCGTTTGATCGCCTGGGAGTCAAAAGTATGTGCCCGTCACATATAGTGTGACAAACAAACAAAATGTCTCTCTGCAGACTGTAACCTTGTGAAACTAGCATCCGACTCGGCGTATATTTCTAATACGATACAATTTCATATTTATGGCATCCTGATATTCGTGTGATATCTGCCACTGTACGTTAATATCTAATTCATCCATCAATGTAGTTGTTAGAGTAACTTATACTTATTGAAGTTAAACACATCGACTTTGTTGTATGCATTGTATATAAATATATGACCAGAAGCAGTATGCCTAGTAAAAAGAATAGGCCTAAAAATTAATACCGGCCTCACAATACCGACTTTGTTTTATATAGTTGAAACCCTTGTTTTTGTTAAAATGAAACTAAATAAAAATTGACAGCCCAGTCTTGTCTATAAAAAAGTGTACTTCATAAATAAAAAATACTATAACAATGACCATGAATTGAACGTTAGATGGTTAATCATAAAAAACAAAGAGTGATATGATTGTCATTGGGACATTTATCAACCAAAGTTCAAATGAAGTGGATGTCAGAAAATATAAGCAACCGTACGGCCTTCAACATCGAGAAAAACCCATACAGTATAGTCGGCGATAAAAGGCCCCGATTGACAATAATTTTCCAAACTCTTATTGAATATAGAACTGCTATTTCTTTGAAAATTTTCCATGAAGTTTTGTTCTTGTTTTATTTTAGCGCAATCTAAATTGTAAACATCATTGGGGTGAATGTGGTCATGTTTACTTCTTGTTGTATACACGGATTTAAAATTGGAAACTGAGTGAATGCGAAAACCATTGAAACCTGATTATTGAGATTTATATTTATAGTCAAATAATATATTTGGATCCTTATTTTTTAACGTTTTTCCGATTATCAAAATAATAGTTGTAATTTCACCATAATTCTTTGATTTTATGACTATGTTCTGAAATAATAAAGATGTCAAAAGTGTCGTCTTTTAATCTAGCTACACAAATTAAAATCTATAAAGTTTTTGATTTCATCGTTGGGTTGATCTTATCAGTGAACTTTTTGTTTGTCCCGATGATGATAATGATTTTTTTTGTATATATTCGAATTCATTGCTTCTCTTTGGTTGGATTGCCTCGTCGACATATTCTCCGTTTTCATTCTCAATACAAAATATATTCCCCGTTTTCATTCTCAATACATAATACTCCTTTTTCATTTGATAATAACATAGCTGGAGTCGGGTTCACAAAAAAACTTGCGACTAAGATTGATCGTATAAGTTATGAACAATGCAGTATACTTACGATCGATCTTAGTAGTAAGTTTTTTGGTGAAACAGGTTCCAATTGTAATAGTTACAAATACAAATTTTGGAACCAAATATTTTGGATGAGACGTTCATGAGACAGCAGTCCAGTATATATGTTTAACTTTTGTATTGGTTTGGCGTATGACTACTAAACTATGCCTTCTAAATGTGTGTTCTAAACAATAAGCTTTCAAATTCATTAATTTCTAAGGCTTGTTTTGTGACTTATGTATAAATTAGACGATCACGTATTAGTCCTTGTCTTCTTTGTAGGTTAAATGTTATAATGCAATTTCCTTACCTTGAATTCATTTGGAAGTCTCGAATAAAATGCACTTTTCCTATAATATCCTGAGACATCCTACATCTTTATATACCATGATTTTATCTTATTAATTATTCATATAATAACGGTTCATTGATTAATGGTGTTCATTATTCCAACAAACCGAATTTTATTACTGGACTTTTAGAATTAAAATGGTTTGCTTTAAAACCGTCTTTATTTTGTTCATGTGTTCATTGTATAAGAAATAAAAAAAATATTTATACTTGCAGAAGAGTATAAACTAATTACAAAATGTTATAATATAATTAACTTTGCCTTCATGTTTATTTTATTTTTTTTATATATGATGAAGTTTAGCACGGCAATCGTTTGTCTTTCAGCTGCAGTACTCGTGTGCTCAATTATCTTTGCAAATGAGTGGATATCATGCTTTGGTTAAGTTTGAATTAGTTAAAACGATAAACAGATTATAAGTTGTAAGAAGTTTTAATTAATAATTAATCAGACAATTGATGCTAAATTCTGCATGGCAACCTACACGCGAATTGTCATGTATATACATGTGAAACATAGCACCTGGTTCTGAAAAGTCATAAAAATACGCGGCATTTCCGTGATCTTACAAGTTAACGATCTTCGATGATGACGACCACTATTTGTTTACGTTCAAATTCATTTACACGAATCGTAATTAAGATATAATCGTTAGGAACAACTTGAGGCGATAAGTGTTTCTTTGAAAAGGGAAAGAGACAGGCTATTAAAAATTAACTAACATTAGCGGTATCTGATCAAACACTTTGGGATTTCATGGAAGAATTAAGTCAATGAAAATAATAAAATTTCCAAATGCACAAAATGAACAAATCTTCGTTATGGTCGCATCTATTTAAAAGTAGAATTAGTTATTACATTAACAACAAAGAGAATGAGCGAGATTAACAAATGCACATGTAGTGCTATGGAGTTCACAGACTGGTGGACAAGAGCTAGTGCTTTAAATAATCGATCCCAGTTTTCAATCTAGATACATAAAAAAATCACAAAAAGATTCCACTTATATTAAAATTGAGAATGGAAATGGGGAATGTGTCAAAGAGACAACAACCCGACCATAGAGCAGACAACAGCCGAACTAATCTATTCACCTGCTTTTATGTTCAGAATTTCGGTTTATGATTTACTTTACCCCTTTCGGTCCCAACTTTGGAACCGGACCGGACCAGGTCTGTACCAATATTGTGTAATCAAATCCTCTAATATTGCAGCTTTCGGCAAGATCTTTGAAATATCTTTGACTGAAAAAATGCACCGACTCATATCAGAGACATATATACACACACATACATGCATGTCTCTGCTCCTATAAAGTTGTTTACCTCCATTCACAAAGTTTTATACTGTATTTCCATATATCTATTTTAAATGTCCATTATAGACCATTCCCTATTTGTTAAAGAAACATTCAGTCATTACAGTTTTTACTATTCCATTAACCAAGGAGTTTCATATAGCATAAAGATATGACATTGCGCAGGACCAGCCTTTTTCAGATGGGCACCTACACTAAATACCGTTTGATTTTGTACTGTTTGATTTATGATTAAATTGGCTTTGAACTAGCAAGGTATTTTTATGTGAAAATCTTGTCTTGATTTTTAATAAAAGCAAATTTTGAGTCAGTTATTCAATTCATTATTTAGACTTCATTAAATATGGGACAACTATGTGATTTCAACTTATGATCACTTATTATAGAAATGAGAAGATGTCGTATGACTGCCAATGAGACAACCCTCTACAAGTGAAGAGATCGTACAAATGACATAGAAGTTATCAACTATAAGTCACCATATATGGCCTTCAATAATGAGCAAAACCAATACCGCAAAGAATGTAAATAAAAACAATGAACGAAAAACAAAATATTATATATACACGCCCGACAGTAACATCAACAAATAGCAACCATTGAATTACAGTTTCCTGACTTGGAACATGCAAAATGTGTCGGGGTTTGACAAGTTTAAAAGAAATCATTTGAAAGGGCTTAACTCTTCAGATCGAGTCGAAGCAGAAAGACAACTAAACAAAACTGAACAAAACAGACTGGACGTGTACATCCCCACATCACAAAGAAACATAAAGTACAGATCTGATAGTACTCGCGCTACTTACAGCTACTTCAACGCCATTATTAAACAACTCATAAAAAAAAATCATGCATCAAATGGTTCTTAAAAAAGGAATATTTTTAATGAAATTAAACAATTTTTAACTGTAAATATTATACGGGGAGATCAGTGAACTCAGATAAGCGGTTACACATTTTCTTTTGATTTTCTAAGAGGTCTTGTATGAAATTCTAAAAACCTGACATTTAGTTTCCTATTCACACATAAAAACGGATATTCCTAATTTAACCTTACAAAAATATGCCATGATTTTACAACCTAAGATTGAAAACAAGATCGGTTACCAATAATTCTGTTTTATTCGAATTATATTTTGGCAAATTATGAAACAAATGATGGATTGTTTTGTTTGTTCAAATAAATGCACCATATATGTTCATGTTTATGTCACAGGTGCATGAAGATTCACCAATCAGATATAATAAATGGAGTTTTCAGAAGTTGACTAAACTTCTGGAAAACCTTAAATCTTGGTCATTCCCTGAAATAACTTCTGATGATCAAAACATTCGATTTTACACCCTTTACGCTATTAAACCTTAGTAACCACATGAAAATTATAAACTAGTCTAATCCGCAATGCTTTCCTCCATATGATGATGAAATTGGGGGTCGAACGAATGGATAAAACTGTCATATTCCTGACTTGGTATAGGCATTTTCTTATGTAGAAAATGGTAGATTGAACCTGGTTTTATAGCTAGCTAAACCTCTCACTTGTATGACAGTCGCATCAAATTCCATTATATTGACAGCGATGCGTGAACAAAACAAACAGACATAATACTAAGTAAAAATTTCAAAAATACAGCAGTCAACACTGTGCTTTAATCTCAATCACTAATAAAAACCCAACAAATATGTAACAAAGAAGAACAAAATGGCATATAGACCAAGCATATTAGCAAAAACTAAAGACAAGAATACATGAATTTACCATATTACAATGACACAATGATGGGAACCAACTGTGCACCTCTCCCTGTCGAGCTTTTCATCTTTCCATACGAGTCGGAGTTCCTTCAGACAAATGAAAAGAACACGAAGATCAAAGAAGTTAGATAATTTAATTTCAAACATATATGTACAGGTATATTGATGATGGTCTTTCCATGAATAACTCTTTTTTTCTAGTTGCGTCCCATTAATATATATGCTCCTGAGCTAGAGATTCAGGAAATCACAGATACAGCTCCTCTTTTCAATCTAGACATGTACTTCGAATTTGCAACAGCAGTCATCTCAGTACCATGATCTATGGCAAACGAGACGATTTCAATTTTTAATAAACCAACTTTACTCGCATATGGAGTATTTATTCCTCAATTCATGCGATATTTAAGAGCTTGTAGCTGCTACTCGGACTCTGTAAAACATTGTCAGTGTCTAGCAAAAAAAAATAATGAGCCAGAGTTTGTCAAAGAATGTCTCGTCCTTTTTCTAAAAAAATCACCGGACAGTACCATATCAATTAGATATAAAGGTACATAACTATCCATTGTTTACTTTATCAAAATTAATACAAAATTATCATTAGTGTGGATCTAGCCGTCGATAGCAGCCGGCGTTAATATTCATGAGGCCAGCCTTCAATAATATTCATGAGCCGGCAATAATATTCATGAGATGACTTGCGTTCGAAGAAGTGTTGTTAGAAACTATGAACGATAACTATGATTAAATAACGTTCCTATTTATATGTGATATTACTTCAAACAGGCATGTCAATGAGTGTCTTCTTCGAGGTCCGCGTTTACTAAATTAACTTTTGGTCTTCTTCAAGGACTTCTAGGTCTGCGTCTTTAAATAACATTGTAAATGTAATAAAAACAATGCAAATGCTTCCATAAATATAAAACAAAGTAATGGTCTTTTAACATTCTGTGATAAGAGAAATAATGTAAACTGAAGCAATAACAAGTTGAAATAAATATAATTAAATATAGAAATTTAATGGGACATTACAACAAACAAATAAAGTAAAAACAGTTCTCATTAAAATTTTGTGATTATTGAATTAATGTAAGCTACAATAAATAAAAAAAATGATTGAATACTAGTATAGAAATTTAGGAATTACAGAGAATTGATGGTCATATGGGCATTCCATAATTTGTTCGTTGTTCGTTGTCTACAAATATAGTCCAATCATGAAACTAAAACATACAATACAGACAGTATTTTCTATTTAAACAGATCAGAAAAAATAGAAACATAGTTAATTGCAGAAATAAAAACAACAGAAAAATAAAAACTGTCAAGTACTATTTCAATGACATATAATTCTTCAAAATTACAGAGACCAATCTCAGTCATTAATCTTAACATTAACAATTTATATCATTGCCTTTAAAATGGCCCATAGCACTTATGCCCTAAACCCGTACGAGTTAGTCAGGAAAGGATAAAGGGGGGGGGGGGGGTACCCTGGCATATCACAAATTCGAAAATGAACTATTGCCGGCTGGCCAAACGAAGAGATTCTCCACGTGGGCAATAATACCAGAGGAAGAGGTACTTATTGCCTTTAAAATGGCTCTTAGCACTTGTACCCTAGACCCGTACGAGTTTGTCAGTAGAGGGTTAAAAGGGGGATATGGTATTCCGGTTTACAACGAATTCGAACTGAACTATTGCCGGCTGGCCAAACTAAGAGATTCTCCACATCGACCATCATACCAGAGGTAGAGGTTGGTATTGCCTATAAAATGGCCCATAGCACTTATGCCCTAGACCCGTACGAGTTAGTCTGGAAAGAATAAGGGGGGTACCCTGGTATATCACAAATTCTAAAATGAACTATTGCCGGCTGGCCAAATAAAGAGATTCTCCACGTGGGCAATGATACCAGAGGAAGAGGTACTTATTGCCTTTAAAATTGCTCATAGCACTTGTACCCTAGACCCGTACGAGTTTGTCAGTAGAGGGTTAAAAGGGGGATTTGGTATTCCGGTTTACAACGAATTCGAACTGAACTATTGCCGGCTGGTCAAACTAAGAGATTCTCCACATCAACCATCATACCAGAGGTAGAGGTTGGTACTGCCTATAAAATGGCCGATAGCACTTATGCCCTAGACCCGTACGAGTTAGTCAGGAAAGGATAAGGAGGGTACCCTGCCGTACGAATTAGTCTGGAAAGGATAAGGGGGGTACCCTGGTATATTACAAATTCTAAAATGAACTATTGCCGCCTGGCCAAACGAAGAGATTCTCCACGTGGGCAATGATACGAGAGGAAGAGGTACTTATTGCCTTTAAAATGGCCTATAGCACTTGTACCCTAGACCCGTACGAGTTTGTCAGTAGAGGGTTAAAAGGGGATATGGTATTCCGGTTTACAACGAATTCGAACTAAACTATTGCCGGCTGGCCAAACTAAGAGATTCTCCACATTAACCTTCATACCAGAGGTAGAGGTTGGTATTGCCTATAAAATGGCCGATAGCACTTATGCCCTAGACCCGTACGAGTTAGTCAGGAAAGGATAAGGGGGTACCCTGGTATATCACAAATTCGAAAATGAACTATTGCCGGCTGGCCAAACAAAGAGATTCTCCACGTGGGCAATTATACCAGAGGAAGAGGTACTTATTGCCTTTAAAATGGCCCATAGCACTTGTACCCTAGACCCGTACGAGTTTGTCAGTAGAAGGTTAAAAGGGGGGATATGGTATTCCGGTTTACAACGAATTCGAACTGAACTATTGCCGGCTGGCCAAACTAAGAGATTCTCCACATCGACCATCATACCAGAGGTAGAGGTTGGTATGGCCTATAAAATGGCCCATAGCACTTATGCCCTAGACCCGTACGAGTTAGTCTTGAAAGGATAAAGGTGGTACCCTAGTATATCACAAATTCAAAAATGAACTATTGCCGGCTGGCCAAACGAAGAGATTCTCCACGTGGGCAATGATACCAGAGGAAGAGGTACTTATTGCCTTTAAAATGGCCCATAGCACTTGTACCCTAGACCCGTACGAGTTTGTCAGTAGAGGGTTAAAAGGGGGGATATGGTATTCCCGTTTCAACGAATTCGAACTGAACTATTGCCGGCTGGCCAAACTAAGAGATTCTCCACATCAACCTTCATACCAGAGGTAGAGGTTGGTATTGCCTATAAAATGGCCGATAGCACTTATGCCCTAGACCCGTACGAGTTAGTCAGGAAAGGATAAGGGGGGTACCCTGGTATATCACAAATTCGAAAATGAACTATTGCCGGCTGGCCAAACAAAGAGATTCTCCACGTGGGCAATGATACCAGAGGAAGAGGTACTTATTGCCTTTAAAATGGCCTATAGCACTTGTACCCTAGACCCGTACGAGTTTGTCAGTAGAGGGTTAAAAGGGGGGATATGGTATTCCGGTTTACAACGAATTCGAACTGAACTATTGCCGGATGGCCAAACTAAGAGATTTCCACATCGACCATCATACCAGAGGTAGAGGTTGGTATTGCCTATAAAATGGCCAAGCACTTATGCCCTAGACCGTACGAGTTAGTCTGAAAGGATAAGGGGGTACCCTGGTATATCACAAATTCGAAAATGAACTATTGCCGGCTGGCCAAACGAAGAGATTCTCCACGTGGGCAATGATACCAGAGGAAGAGGTACTTATTGCCTTTAAAATGGCCCATAGCACTTGTACCCTAGACCCTGTACGAGTTTGTCAGTAGAGGGTTAAAAGGGGGGATATGGTATTCCGTTTACAACGAATTCGAACTGAACTATTGCCGGCTGGCCAAACTAAGAGATTCTCCACATCGACCATCATACCAGAGGTAGAGGTTGGTATTGCCTATAAAATGGCTCAGAGCACTTATGCCCTAGACCGTACGAGTTAGTCTGGAAAGGATAAGGGGGGTACCCTGGTATATCACAAATTCGAAAATGAACTATTGCCGGCTGGCCAAACGAAGAGATTCTCCACGTGGCAATGATACCAGAGGAAGAGGTACTTATTGCCTTTAAAATGGCCCATAGCACTTGTACCCTAGACCCGTACGAGTTTGTCAGTAGAGGGTTAAAAGGGGGATATGGTATTCCGGTTTACAACGAATTCGAACTGAACTATTGCCGGCTGGCCAAACTAAGAGATTCTCCACATCAACCTCATACCAGAGGTAGAGGTTGGTATTGCCTATAAAATGGCTATGAGCACTTATGCCCTAGACCCGTACGAGTTAGTCAGGAAAGGATAAGGGGGGTACCCTGGTATATCACAAATTCAGAAAATGAACTATTGCCGGCTGGCCAAACATTTTTTACTTATTGCCTTAAAATGGCTATAGCACTTTACCCTAGACCCGTACGAGTTTGTCTGTAGAAGGTTATAAAGGGGGGATATGGTATTCCGGTTTACAACGAATTCGAATGAACTATTGCCGGCTGGCCAAACTAAGAGATTCTCCAATCGACCATCATACCAGAGGTAGAGGTTGGTATGGCCTATAAAATGGCCCATAGCACTTATGCCCTAGACCCGTACGAGTTAGTCTTGAAAGGTAAAGGTTGGTACCCTAGTATACTACAAATTCAAAATGAACTATTGCCGGCTGGCCAAACGAAGAGATTCTCCACTGGGCAATGATACCAGAGGAAGAGGTATTTATTGCCTTTAAAATGGCCCAAGCACTTGTACCCTAGACCCTACGAGTTTGTCAGGAAGAGGTTAAAAGGGGGATATGGTATTCCCTGTTTACAAGAATTCGAATGAACTATTGCCGGCTGGCCAAACTAAGAGATTCTCCACATCGACCATCATACCAGAGGTAAGAGGTTGTATTGCCTATAAAATGGCCCAAGCACTATGCCCTAGACCCATACGAGTTAGTCTGGAAAGGATAAGGGGGGTACCTGGTATATCACAAATTCTTAAATGAACTCTTGCCGGCTGGCCAAACGAAGAGATTCTCCACGTGCAATGATACCAGAGGAGAGGTACTTATTGCCTTAAAATGGCTCATAGCACTTGTCCCTAGACCCGTACGATTTGTCAGTAGAGGGTAAAGGGGGGTATGGTATTCCGGTTTACAACGAATCAATGAACTATTGCCGGCTGGCCAAACTAAGAGATTCTCCACATCGACCATCATACCAGAGGTAGAGGTTGGTATTGCCTATAAAATGGCTCAGAGCACTTATGCCCTAGACCCATACGAGTTAGTCTGGAAAGGATAAGGGGGGTACCCTGGTATATCACAAATTCTAAAATGAACTACTTGCCGGCTGGCCAACGAAGAGATTCTCCACGTGGCAATGATACCAGAGGAAGAGGTACTTATTGCCTTTAAAATGGCCTATAGCACTTGTACCCTAGACCCGTACGAGTTTGTCAGTAGAGGGTTAAAAGGGGGATATGGTATTCGGTTTACAACGAATTCGAACTGAACTATTGCGGCTGGCCAAACTAAGAGATTCTCCACATCAACCATCATACCAGAGGTAGAGGTTGGTATTGCCTATAAAATGGCTCAGAGCACTTATGCCCTAGACCCGTACGAGTTTAGTCAGTGAAAGGATTAAGGGGGGTATCCTGGTATATCACAATTCAAAATGAACTATTGCCGGCTGGCCAAACTAAGAGATTCTCCACGTGGCATGATACCAGAGGAAGAGGTACTTATTGCCTTTAAAATGGCCCATAGCACTTTGTCCCTAGACCCGTACGAGTTTGTCGTAAGGTAAAGGGGGATATGGTATTCCGGTTTACAACGAATTCGAACTGAACTATTGCCGGCTGGCCAAACTAAGAGATTCTCCACATCGACCATTATACCAGAGGTAGAGGTTGGTATTGCCTATAAAATGGCTCAGAGCACTAATGCCCTAGACCCGTACGAATAGTCTGAAAGGATAAGGGGGGTAACCGGTATATCACGAATTCTAAAATGAACTATTGCCGGTGACCAAACTAAGATATTCTCCACATCGACCATCATACCAGAGGTAGAGGTTGGTATTGCCTATAAAATGGCTCAGAGCACTTATGCCCTAGACCCGTACGAGTTAGTCTTGAAAGCATAAGGGTGGTACCCTGGTATATCACAAATTCGAAAATGAACTATTGCCGGCTGGCCAAACGAAGAGATTCTCCACGTGGGCAATGATACCAGAGGAAGAGGTACTTATTGCCTTTAAAATGGCCCATAGCACTTGTACCCTAGACCCGTACGAGTTTGTCAGTAGAGGGTTAAAAGGGGGATATGGTATTCCGGTTTACAACGAATTCGAACTGAACTATTGCCGGCTGGCCAAACTAAGAGATTCTCCACATCGACCATCATACCAGAGGTAGAGGTTGGTATTGCCTATAAAATGGCCAAGCACTTATGCCCTAGACCCTACGAGTTAGTCGGAAAGGATAAGGGGGGTACCCTGGTATATCACAAATTCGAAAATGAACTATTGCCGGCTGGCCAAACGAAGAGATTCTCCACGTGGGCAATGATACCAGAGGAAGAGGTACTTATTGCCTTTAAAATGGCCCATAGCACTTGTACCCTAGACCCGTACGAGTTTGTCAGTAGAGGGTTAAAAGGGGGGATATGGTATTCCGGTTTACAACGAATTCGAACTGAACTATTGCCGGCTGGCCAAACTAAGAGATTCTCCACATCGACCATCATACCAGAGG
This sequence comes from Mytilus edulis, assembly GCA_019925275.1. NCBI lineage: Eukaryota > Metazoa > Mollusca > Bivalvia > Mytilida > Mytilidae > Mytilus > Mytilus edulis. Next base: position 80,401,056 of record CM034352.1, on the reverse strand, counting down.
TAGAGGTTGGTATTGCCTATAAAATGGCCCAGAGCACTTATGCCCTAGACCCTACGAGTTAGTCTGGAAAGGATAAGGGGGGTACCCTGGTATATCACAAATTCTTAAATGAACTCTTGCCGGCTGGCCAAACGAAGAGATTCTCCACGTTGGCAATGATACCAGAGGAAGAGGTACTTATTGCCTTTAAAATGGCCTATAGCACTTGTACCTAGACCCGTACGAGTTTGTCAGTAGAGGGTTTAAAAGGGGGGATATGGTATTCCGGTTTACAACGAATTCGAACTGAACTATTGCCGGCTGGCCAAACTAAGAGATTCTCCACATCGACCATCATACCAGAGGTAGAGGTTGGTATTGCCTATAAAATGGCTCAGAGCACTAATGCCCTAGACCCGTACGAACTAGTCTGGAAAGGATAAGGGGGGTACCCTGGTATATCACGAATTCTAAAATGAACTATTGCCGGCTGGCCAAACTAAGAGATTCTCCACATCGACCATCATACCAGAGGTAGAGGTTGGTATTGCCTATAAAATGGCTCAGAGCACTTATGCCCTAGACTCGTACGAGTTAGTCTGGAAAGGATAAGGGGGGTACCCTGGTATATCACAAATTCGAAAATGAACTATTGCCGGCTGGCCAAACGAAGAGATTCTCCACGTGGGCAATGATACCAGAGGAAGAGGTACTTATTGCCTTTAAAATGGCCCATAGCACTTGTACCCTAGACCCGTACGAGTTTGTCAGTAGAGGGTTAAAAGGGGGATATGGTATTCCGGTTTACAACGAATTCGAACTGAACTATTGCCGGCTGGCCAAACTAAGAGATTCTCCACATCGACCATCATACCAGAGGTAGAGATTGGTATTGCCTATAAAATGGCCCAGAGCACTTATGCCCTAGACCCATACGAGTTAGTCTGGAAAGGATAAGGGGGTACCCTGGTATATCACAAATTCTTAAATGAACTCTTGCCGGCTGGCCAAACGAAGAGATTCTCCACGTTTTCAATGATACCAGAGGAAGAGGTACTTATTGCCTTTAAAATGGCCTATAGCACTTGTACCCTAGACCCGTACGAGTTTGTCAGTAGAGGGTTTAAAGGGGGGATATGGTATTCCGGTTTACAACGAATTCGAACTGAACTATTGCCGGATGGCCAAACTAAGAGATTCTCCACATCGACCATCATACCAGAGGTAGAGGTTGGTATGGCCTATAAAATGGCCCATAGCACTTATGCCCTAGACCCGTACGAGTTAGTCTTGAAAGCATAAGGGTGGTACCCTGGTATATCACAAATTCGAAAATGAACTATTGCCGGCTGGCCAAACGAAGAGATTCTCCACGTGGGCAATGATACCAGAGGAAGAGGTACTTATTGCCTTTAAAATGGCCCATAGCACTTGTACCCTAGACCCGTACGAGTTTGTCAGTAGAGGGTTAAAAGGGGGGATATGGTATTCCGGTTTACAACGAATTCGAACTGAACTATTGCCGGCTGGCCAAACTAAGAGATTCTCCACATCGACCATCATACCAGAGGTAGAGGTTGGTATTGCCTATAAAATGGCCCAGAGCACTTATGCCCTAGACCCGTACGAGTTAGTCTGGAAAGGATAAGGGGGTACCCTGGTATATCACAAATTCTAAAATGAACTATTGCCGGCTGGCAAAACGAAGAGATTCTCCACGTGGGCAATGATACCAGAGGAAGAGATACTTATTGCCTTTAAAATGGCCCATAGCACTTATACCCTAGACCCGTACGAGTTTGTCAGTAGAGGGTTAAAAGGGGGGATATGGTATCCCGGATACAACGAATTCGAACTGAACTATTGCCTGCTGGCCAAACTAAGAGATTCTCCACATCGACCATTATACCAGAGGTAGAGGTTGGTATTGCCTCTAAAATGGCCCATAGTACTTATGCCCTAGACCCGTACGAGTTAGTCGGAAAAGGATAAGGGGGGGGTACCCTGGTATATCACAAATTCGAAAATGAACTATTGCCGGCTGGCCAAACGAAGAGATTCTCCACGTGGGCAATGATACCAGAGGAAGAGATACTTATTGCCTTTAAAATGGCTCATAGCACTTATACCCTAGACCCGTACGAGTTTGTCAGTAGAGGGTTCAAAGGGGGGATATGGTATCCCGGATACAACGAATTCGAACTGAACTATTGCCGGCTGGCCAAACTAAGAGATTCTCCACATCGACCATTATACCAGAGGTAGAGGTTGGAATTGCCTCTAAAATGGCCCATAGCACTTATGCCTTAGACCCGTACGAGTTAGTCAGAAAAGGATAAGGGGGGTACCCTGGTATATCACAAATTCGAAAATGAACTATTGCCGGCTGGCAAAACGAAGAGATTCTCCACGTGGGCAATGCTACCAGATGAAGAGGTACTTATTGCCTTTAAAATGGCCCATAACACTTATACCCTAGACCCGTACGAGTTTGTCAGTAGAGGGTTCAAAAGGGGGGATATGATATCCCGGATACAACGAATTCGAACTGAACTATTGCCGGCTGGCCAAACTAAGAAATTCTCCACATCGACCATTATACCATAGGTAGAGGTTGGTATTGCCTCTAAAATGGTCCATAGCACTTATGCCCTAGACCCATACGAGTTAGTCAGAAAAGGATAAGGGGGGTACCCTGGTATATCACAAATTCGAAAATGAACTATTGCCGGTTGGCCAAAAGAAGAGATTCTCCACGTGGGCAATGATATCAGAAGAAGAGGTACTTATAGCCTTTAAAATGGCCCATGGCACTTATACCCTAGACCCGTACGAGTTTGTCAGTAGAGGGTTCAAGGGGGGATATGGTATCCCGGATACAACGAATTCGAACTGAACTATTGCCGGCTGGCCAAACTAAGAGATTCTCCACATCGACCATTATACCAGAGGTAGAGGTTGGTATTGGCCCTAAAATGGCCCATAGCACTTATGCCCTAGACCCGTACGAGTTAGTCAGAAAAGTATAAGGGGGGTACCCTTGTATATCACAAATTCGAAAATGCACTATTGCCGGCTGGCCAAACGAAGAGATTCTCCACGTGGGCAATGATACCAGAGGAAGAGGTACTTATTGCCTTTAAAATGGCCCAGAGCATTTATACCCTAGACCCGTACGATTTTGTCAGTAAGAGGTTAATAGGGGGGATATGGTGTCACGGTATACAACGAATTCGATCTGAATTATTGCCGGCTGGCCAAACTATGAGATTCTCCACGGGGGCCATTATACCAGTGGTAGAGGTAGGAATTTTCTCTTAAATGGCCCATAACAATCATGCCCTAGACCTGTGCAAATTTGTCAGCAGACGGTTCAAAGGGGGATATAGTATCCCGGTGTACAACGAAGTCAAAATGAAATATTGCCAGCTGACCGACTAAGATAATCTAAACGTGGACCATATTAGCAGAGGTAGAGGTAGCCATTGCCTTTAAGATGGGCCATATCACTAACCCTGATTGCGTTGTCAAACATATCAGATGTATGGAATAATGTTGCCTCGAAAATTACCCATGGTTCTTATGTCCTAGACCCGTACCTGTTGAACAGCAAAGGGAAGTACTCTTGTATATCACAAAGACCAAACTAAGAGTTTCTCCTTGTGGGCTAACAAAAAGATTAGCGTAGGTGTTTTCTCTAAGAAAGGCCCATGTATCGTATATCATAGATCCGTACGTATTGGTAGGAAAAGGGTAAGGGAAGTACTCTTGTATATCAAAATATTCAAACATACTTTTACTTGCTGGTCATTTTAAAGGTAATTAGTACCTTAACCTCTGTATCATGGTCCACGAGGAGAATCTTTTAGTTTGACAAGTCGTCAATAGTTCAATTCGACTTTGAGATATATAAAGGTGCCCATCTTTCTCTTTGCTGACTAGGTCGTACGGTCTAGGGTATAGTAGTATGGGTCATTTTAGAGGCAATTCATATTTCTTCCTCTGATATAATGACCCAAGTGGAGAATTTCTTAATTTGGCCATCCGGCAATAGTTTTTTTCTACTTCGTGATGAATCGGAGTACCACAACCCTTGTTATCCCCTCCTGACAAACTCGTACGGGTCTAGGACATAAGTACTATGGGCCATTATACAACTACTACATATACCTCTTGTGTCATGACCCATGTGGAAAATGTCTTGGTTTGGCCAGCTGGCAATAGTTCATTTCGACTTTGTGATATATAAAGGTACCAACCTTATCCTTTCCTGGCTAAGTCGTACGAGTCTAGGGCATTAAAGATTTTTGTCATTTTTGAGGCAATGGATACCTCTCCCTCTGATATAATGACTCGTGTGAATAATTCTTTCTATTCAAGCTCTAATGTCAACATGTCACACATGTTACAATGAATATGGGCAGCGAGAACGTTGCGTTTGTGATTTTGCTCTTAACATACTTGGGCCGCGCATGAACTACTTTAAAATAAATGAAAGTGATCACAACATTAATTATTAAAGTTCTAATAAAATAAATTACTAGTAAAATTTTAAAGTTTATATGTAAAATATTTAACAGCCCACAGTTTAAATTCATTTTAATGTCCATATGCTAATCACACGTTATCATTTTACTTTTCACGATTTATATTTAACACATGTTAGTCTATGTTTTTATTTTCGTCTTTTCCTCACTCTGAGCTGCTATATTTTCAAGTTCCAAAGAATTCAAGTTTGATGATTGGTCTAGATATCAAACCAGTTTTTGTTCGAATTATGGCTGGTCGTGTAAGTCCATCTTTGCCGTAAAATAATTTGTCAATGATCGCCAAAGTCCAATTTACTCTAGATACATAGTCCTGAATCTGAACTACATATTTCCGACAATAATGTTCTATGTGTTTCGATCTGTGTATCGGTAATATTTCCTAAGCGAATTTATGTATTCCTGCTTCCATCTTTTTATGTAGTTTTTAAGAATTAATGAAAGAAACTTTGATTGTCTAGCCAGTTACTGGTTCATGCGTAGTGTCTTTGGTTCCTGGTTGTAAACTACAGTCTTTAAGGCCGTTATACGGTAGCGTCTTGGTCCGTTTTCAATATAATAAATGTGACGGAGTAAGGGGTTCGTCGTCCGCGTTTGATCCGATGAAACGTATGTTAGTGGGCGATCACTGAGTAAACGTTCTACTTCAGTCATTATCGTGTTGAGTGTTTTATTGTCCATATGTGCTCGTTTAATGCAGTGTTTCGTTATTCCTCTCAATCTCTCCCACCATCCACCGAACAAAATTGTTCCATAAGGATTAAGCTTCTCGGTTACATGATGATTTTGATAAATGTTCAATTTCTTATGCTCTCGCATCATACAAATCATTTACAAATACTAAACGTGATGCATGGAAGAAGTCTAACAAAGCTCTTTGTTAATTAAAGCTCGATATAATATTGTCAACATAAAAGTATTTCTTTAACATTGCTGTCCAGTTTGTTGAATTGCAGTCATATGTTTACGTATAACAGCATTTGGGATAAACGGAGAGAAAGTTGCTCCAAATTATACTGACTTGAATCTGTTTGCGGTTAGTTGACTATTTGGGTCATCCGGGTTACTACGCATAAGAGAGTCTGGTAACATCACGATCCTCTTCATCCAGCCCATAATAAGTAAGGCTTTTTCTATACCTGTCGAGACGGCGTATTTGTGCATTCTAAATCGGAGAAAAATTCCGGTTAAATCATTAAAGTTTGGCCAAAGATCCATCAAACAATCATTTAAGCTTAGATTAATAGGTGAAGGTTTGCAGCTACAGTCAAATACAATTCTGATTGGCGTGGTTGACGACTTTTTACGGAAATGATGGTGCGGTATGGAATGAACAATTGTTTTGGCTGATCGTTCATCAACTCTCTCGATAAATCTACGTTTTTCTTGTCCATTAATAATTTTTCCGTTTTTCTGTAAAAGTGTAAGTTCACGATTAAGACGCTTAATGACATTTTCTGTTCTCCGTTATTCAATACTTCTGTTGTCTAGTAAGGTGTGGTGTTCCTCCTTACAAGGTAACTTATCAACATATCTTTATGTTTCCATATGGTAACCTCTACCATTTGATTTATATACATCTTGGAATTGTCTGTTTTCAGATTTGTTGTCACTATTATTTATACTAGCAGCTTCAACTTCCATAAATTTCTCCATTATAAAAGTTCTACTCTTCAACTTTGTGACCTACTAATATGTTCATCATTGACGTAAGTGTGTGATCTGGATTTGCAGGTATTCAATTGATGGTGCCGGACAGAATGTTACGGATTTCCGACTTTACGGTAGTAGGTCCTGTTCCTCATACTATTCTATCATCGACAATTGACCAGTAATAATAGAATTAGATATAATTCAATAGAGAATCTTCAACCATTGGGTCATGTGAGACCGGATGGTCTAATATCAAGCCAAACAAATACTTTAAATTTTTTATATTACGTACATAAGTCTTCATTGGTACAGCTATTTCTGGTACAATCAAAACGTTGATAGGTAATTTGCCGTTGTCTGTGCCATCACTTGTGTCACAAAATCCTGACAAGTTTATGGTCTTCTGTCTGGTAATTGTCAAATCAAGCTCTGTAGCTTATTTTTCTGTGATGAGGGCATCTGTGCGCCCTTGTCAAATAATGTGTTTGTGTAAGTACATTGAATGCCCGAACTTACTTGAGCTACGACAGTTTTTAGTCTGTGTCTGTGAGTGAAGAACTGTACCCGTTTTCTTCGCGTTGTGTTGTGTTTACTGAATTGTGTTACTAGTAATATATTCATTAGTGTTACTCTGTTTTTCATCTTTTTAACCTCGTCTTTGCATAAACTAGTATGCTGCTTTATTTTACATTTCCTGCAACTTTTGTGTGATTTACAATCAGCTATATTGGGGGTCAAAGACAGTTAAAACATAAACGATGCTGTTTAACAACAGAAATATTTGCTGTTTGATCAATTATCTTAGTGCAATTAACGGGAACATGTGATTCGTTACAAAAGTACACATGATTTTACGTTTATTTGTGTTGATTTATTTTGTACGTACCTTTGCATTGGTGTGAAATGTTGCTGTAGTGGTTTAAGTTTCCGTATGATCAGAGGAATTGCCTCTCTCCATAATGTTGAGTTCTTGAGATAGTATATGTAGTAGTTCATTTAATTGCCAACTATTTGATTCATGGTGTCTTGTAAGATTTATGCGTACGTCCCCGGTAACTTTTTCAATATGATAGGGACCAATAATGGGTCATATGTATTCTCTCTGTCTGACCAAGGGATTCTAAACCACGTACATATGTTTCAATTTTGTCGTAAAAAATAACGTAAGCTCTTGTATGAAGGTATGTAAAATTATGCATTCATGTACGTTTGCGTGATGTTGCGAACTTGTGGCATTTGTGTTTAGCGTTGATGTTTGTACTTAGATAAATTTTGCTATTGACTGTATTTTTTTTCTAAATTAAATAAATAATCATCAGAGTTAACGATTTCTGTTTCTAAAGTTATTGGAATCAACAAGTTTTGTGCCGCTCTCCCCATTTTTCGTCGAATTTCTGGAATATTCCGGAGACGGCACTACTATGTCCTGCTAGTATCGATTTCAGCTGTAAATTCATCCTGGTCACTTGACACCAATATCGTTAAGAGGTTCACTTGACACCAATATCGTTAAGAGGTTACATCGGACAACTATATAGCTAACAATAACAAAAGCGAATAGAATGTATGTATATCTATTTTGACTATAATGTCAACACGTGACACTTACGTAACATTACAATGATTAACAACAGCGAAAACTTGATCAATTACTCCTTAACATATTGTCTAAGTATCGGTACCCAATACGATTGTAATACGTAAGCGTAGGATTGAGTCCGAATTAAGTGAACGCTCGTGTGCGTCTGTCACTATCAGTTTGGTAAGTAAATGATTCGCAGGTAATAAATACGGAAATTTGGTATTCTCTAAAATGATTCCGCTGTGAATCCTTCCATTGCATCTCAAAAAGCTACCGTCATCTATGAAGAGTCACAATTGTCTAGTGCTAGGATATTGCCTTGTGTTTTTATCTCAGATGTTTGGTATATCGGTATATTGGTAGTTAAATATGAACCGCTGAACGTAAGCAGTTACTCAAATCACTTTCCTGAAAATTTCAATATTTCCAATTGTCTATAACGTTACTGATATCATAGTGATCAGTATGAACTTCATTGTTTAGAAATTCCTCGTCTTCGTTTTTTTCTGTAATTGTCAATGCCGTTAACTAATTCTGTCTTTTTTTAAAGGACACTATCGATGTATTGATCGACGTCAATTCCTCGTGTTAAGAGATTGGTTGGGTTGCATTCTTTTGGGCAATATCTCCATTAATGTTGGTTTTGTAGATTTTGTTATTCCTCGCGCTCGATTCACAATAAATCGTTTAAACAGTTTCGATGATTTAACCAGTGCAATACTATACAGCTATCCGACCAGAAAGCCACGTTTTTACATTAGAAGGTCGATTTTACATGAAAAGCTAGTCTAGTTCCAATAACTGCGGCCATAAGTTCTAGTTGCGGTTATGTAAGAGTTTTCACTTGCGCTAATCTGCTTTTCGCAATCACTAACGTAATTTCGGTTCCGTTGTTCAGATAGTCAGTCGCAAAATACGTGTAGTTCAAGGTATACCGAAGATTAGATGAAACAAAGGAGAATACAAAATTCGATCAAGTAGAAGTCATTACAACACTAGGAAAACTTGTGCAAACACAAACATTGTTTTAGGACTTGAATAAACAAATTCTAAAGTTAACGGAACCGGAAGATGTGGTAAATTAGATTATTTCATTCAGATGAATTTTCGGTTAATATGATAACCTTGATTTGACACGTACGTAAGTTCATACAAATGTCCAAAATCCTGCAGTCCCGTCGCATTGAATCAAATACTAAAGTACTAGAACGCACACTTTAAATCCAAAAACTATACCGTTTGTTTCAACGCAAAACATAGCAAACCTACACAACGCACTGTCGTTTGAAAACCAGTTTGTCCAAGCCATTCTCACAATCAACACGCAATAAAGTACATTTCCTGCAACTTTTAATCAGAGTAACGTACCAAAACTTACGCTTCCAACTTTCGAAGGCACGATTTCAGAATGGCAAACCTTCTGGGACTCATGTGAGTCGTCCGTACATCTTAACAGTTACTTACAAATATACAAAAGTGTAACTGCTTGAAAGCTCATGAAGTAGAACACGAAGCACTAGATTTAGAAATTCCTTCGCCTATAAATCAGTAAACAAGCTTACGAAGTTTTTTACGATCAAATTGGAGGTAGCGTCAAGGTCTAGAAACTTTGGGTAAGACACATGAAACATACGGCACACTACTTCTTCCCATTATTGTCAACAAATTACCCGTTGAAGTCAGAAAATATCTCGCGCGAGGACATAGAACAAAAACGTTGGTATAACGGACCTCCCTGAAAGCATATTAGACGATATTGTTATACCGGACACAGGACAAAAGAGTCGACATCCGAAATTGGTGAAATCTAAATCTTACAAGAATATTGAGACTAGACCTAGCGTTTAATGTCACGAAATACATCCACCAACTCATTGTAGTAAATAGTTATCAAAGGTACCAGGATTATAATTTTGTACGCCAGACGCGCGTTTCTTCTACATAAGACTCATCAGTGACGCTCATATCAAAATATTTATAAAGCCAAACAAGTACAAAGTTGAAGAGCATTGAGGATCCAAAATTCCAAAAAATTGTGCCAAATAAGGCTAAGTTAAAAAACAGCCGACACATAATGCCGTATGAACAAATTCGTTGTCTTTAACTACCTTGGTATACACAGACTAAACGAATGTAAATCTAAACGCACATTGTAATGAGAAAAACCACACAAACTAATGTAATGCACGTTAAACCCACTATCTTCGAATTCGCCCAACGTTCAACTCGTGAATAACATTGATGATACGGAACATAATACTACTATTTTGTATTCTCAACGGACAGAATTGCAATCGAATGTACTTTTGAAAACTGCCGTGGCACAAGTAGGCTCAAATCAGTTCTTTATCGATACGGATATTCTTTTTGACGAAGGAGGGCAAACATCTTTTGAAACGCAAAACTTAACTAAATTTACAGATAGCGGGAACATAAATAATATATTAATCGGCATTTGGAGGTGCGGAGAAAAACGTGAGACACATAGAAAAGTCAACAATCTATCTGAAAACCGAAGTAGGACACGTATTGTCAATCAAAGTACTGATAGTACAGATGATCGGCATGCCTATACAGAATCACATACGTAATATTGATACACAGAACGGTTATTTGCGTGGTTTAAAGATAGCGCACACGGTGACAAAGCACGATTCATTCGAGATATCGTTGCTGGTAGGCGCATATCACTACGGGGACGTTGTTAAAGATTATATAGTCCGTGTAAACGATCCGACCGCCGTGAAATCCAATATCGGATAAATGCTTTCGGTACTTACATACGGTAAGAAAACAAACACGTCGAAGACTAGTATGTGTAATGTTCTAGTATCACTCAAAGTTACAGAATTCAATCTGGAGAGATTTTGGAATTTAGATTCAATAGGAATAAATAGTAGGGAGGTAGACGAAGACGACAATGCATATATTTAAGTCTATCAGGACAGATCAATTGAGTTCTGAGAAAACAAATATTCCGCTATGTTACCTTGAAAACGTGATGAATTGCCTATAAATTAAGCAGTCACGAACAGAAGGACAGAAAACGTCCTTCAAAGACTTACTCAAAACTCAGATATGTTAAAGAAGTACGGGAACATTATACAAGAACAGGAACGAAGAGGATTCATAGAGAAGGTAGATGAAACAGATGAACTTAAGAAAAGTATCACTACATTCCTTATCATCCTGTACAGAAGGAATCAAGCACTATGTCTATCAAAATTGTTTACGACTGCATTTGTCGACATCGCATAATTCGCAAAGTTTGAATGACTGATTTGTATGTGGACAACATTCTGTTAAGTTTACAGAACGAGGGTGGGCTGACTATAAGGAAGGGAGATCAATGATGGAGGAAACTGGATTCTATCTACGATCCTGGACGTCAAACCGTTTGGATATACGTAAGCTAGCTAAAACGGAAAAAGTACTACTATATGCGGACAAAACACAAAAGTACTTGGTATGTTATGGAATAGCTGATTCGATGATCTGATGTACCAGAAATTAATACGGCCGCTTTGTGAAAAATTGTGCAAATCATGCTACAGGAATAAAATTTGGCATAGACTCAGCTCAGCTGTTACTCTTTTATTCAAGATAAGGAGGCATTTGAAAAAATGTCTCAAATCCGGTAAAAATCTTAAATGGCCGACATCATACTTAAATCATCCAAATATCAGAGGCTAGTGTAAGTGTGTGAAAAGCGGTTTTTATCATGCTGATATAATAATATTTGGAACAAACCTTTGTTATGTACTACTTTTGGATATTTTATATAGATTAGATGTCTTTTAAAACCCTACTTTCGGTAAAATCCGACATGGCGGACATTGTACTAAAATAAGATTATTTTTAAAGGAGGGTATTGCTACTATCATTAAATTGTTCAGGAACCTTTCTTTGATGCTGCTAATGGATACAATACATAAGACATATGTCTTTAAAAGCATTACTTCCGGTTATAGTCCAACTGGCGGACATGAAACATCATTATTTTACTTTAATATTCAACTTTATTTCAAAATGTAAAGAAACTGGTTTTTTTTTGTGCTGGTCAGTTACCATTTGGTTTTGGCTTTAAGTTATCTTCTAAACCACCTATTGTATTCTATAGATAATGATTAAATACAAAGCTAACACTTCCGGTATATAAAACCAATTTGGAGTAAATTTCAAAGATGAGTCCTCAGTCCATATCTTCGAAATAGAGGTTTTATTTGGATAGATTGATGAAAATAAGATAAAATCACTGTAGTACTAAAACATCTTTAAAAGTACAGATCATTTATGGCCGCAAATATTCACAATGGGAAAGCTGATTTTCCTCATTTACTAAGACAGTGGCGGTATTGGTTTTTTTATATCAATAATGTACAAGCTCCTGATAAGGTGAAGAGGCCTCACAAAGAGTTGTCCAAAGGGGTTCCAATGTTTCATATTTTCCCCGCCATTATAAGCGTCTGTAATAGTAAGCATAGAAACCAAATCTCAAGCTTGTTACTCATCCACACCCGCCATGGTATATTGCACGTTTTACATGATGAAAAACATTAGACCGAGTCGTTCAAATATCATCAATAAGTCTTTCCACTTTCAAAAACATGTTTTCTTGCTTCGTAAACCCCATCTGATAAGTTTGTTCGATCTTACTACAAAACCACGTATCGTTTTATCAATGGCATTATCAAATCCATATCTGGTGATGTTGGCTGATCAATCATCATTCTAAATCATTAAGTCACATCTTCAAACGCCATCCATGTCAACAACGAAGTCCCCTTTCAAGTAAACGTGCACTTGAAAGGTCACGGATAGATTATATCTAAGGCTTTTTCCACTTCCAAATACAAGCCAAAGTTCATCTGCCCCCATGTCACGGAATAATGACACAGCAATGACAGCAGCATCAGTATCGACTGTTCAAGTCATGAGTCAGTTAAGTCAGTTAAGTCTGTGAATCACTGCATCAGACACATGTTTTTTTTTGTATATTGATTCTATAGTATAAGCCTATTTATTTTAACATGGGGCTAAACTTGAAACACCATCATGTGGTGAATAACACAAAACATCCTGAGCATTTGTTGCTACAACTAACTCTTCCTCAAAATCTATTGATCAAGCGCCTTAATGTCGTCATCTCTCAGAAAACTTTACCAATTTTGAGATTTGTTTCGACTCTGGATTCGTCTTTGTATTCTCTTACCCCTAAGTGTATTTCTTTTTTCTTGTGGCAGCATTCAAACTACCGGTACTGTCTATATATGCATTCATCCACTGTTACAGTTTCAAGTTGTTTCATAACGAGTATGCTGATAGGGTATTATGCCCTTATCTTAAAAAGCATGAAACTATTATGATAAAGTCTTGGATGCATATGACAGTTGTAGCAACACATGTTCAGGATATTCTATCTTTACCGCCGTGATGCGTTTCAAGTTAAACACCATATTAATACATATGTATTAAAAGGCTGACACTAGAATCATGGTGCATGTGTCTGATGCAGTGAAACACGAAATTAAACAAGTCATTATTCGAACAGTCGTTACTGATGATGCTGTCATTACTGTTTCGCTATTCCGTGACATAGGGGTAGACGAACTATGGATTGTGTTTAAGAGGAGGAAAAGCTTTGGATAAATATATATAAATGACCTTCCAAATGCACTCGCGATTAGGGATCACACACAAATATTGTGATCCATTTTCCGGTTGTGATACGATTCTCTGTTTTCTTGAAAAGGGGAAAAAGACTGTTTGGGAGACATTGATAGCATTTGAAGACGTGACTTTAACTTAAAGAATGATAATTGATCCGCCTAAATCACCGGTGTTTACTGTAAGATAGCAAAAAATAATCATATGGGGTTGGCATGGTTAACAAAGCAAGAAATATCTATTTACGCAAAAGGGTAGGTTAATTGAGGTTATCAACTTAGTCTAGTCTTTTCCAGCATGCAAAATGTACAATATACTAAGACACGTGTTTAGGGGACGAGCCTGAAATTGGCTCGTATGCTACCAAGTCCAGGCGCTAATGGATGACGACGGGACAAAGAGGATCACTTTTAAAAAACTCTTTCTGAGGGCTCAACATGTTGTCAGAAGCTTGCACATTGTGGATGTAAGAAAGGTTGTCGCGGTTGTTTTTATGAGGAAAATCAAGTCTCCCGTGCCCTACGTCGTGTGCATGTGGTGGTAACTGGGAATTTACAAGTTTTTTTTTGCCAAATAGTGGTAATTTTTAAAAGGTTTAGTACTTAAGTGATTTTATTTTGATTAAATCAATCTATCCAAAGCTCTACATCGAACATATGGAGTGAGGACTCATATTTGACATTTACGCCATATTGGTTTTTTTTTTACCGGAAGTGTTAACTTTGTATTTAAATATTAACTACAGAATATGATAAGTGGTTTAGAGGATAAATTAAAGGCTAAAGTTGATGACCACCACAAAAAAACCCCACTTTCTTCACATTTTGAAAAAAAAGATAAATATCAAAATAAAAAAATGACATATTTATGTCCTCCATTTTGAATATTACCGGAAGAAAGGATTTTTAAGACATATATCTTATACATTGTATCCCTTGGAAGCATCAAAGAAATGTTTCTGTACAATTTAATGATAGTAACAATACGTTAAAACACATTTCAATCCCCCTCCCTAAAAAATAAGCTTATTTTAGTCAATGTCCGCCATATTGGATTCTACCGAAAGTAGGGTTTTTAGAGACATTTTATCTATATAATATATCCAAAAGTATTACATAACAAAGGTTTGTACCAAATATTATTATAGCAGCATGCTGATAGATCCTTTTCACACACTGTGGATTCATTATTATTCGTGGGATACCAATTTTTCGTGGATTTCGTTGGTACAGGCAAACCACGAAATTTGATGTTCAACGAATGACAAATTTTACAAAGGCTTGTACTAGTATGCAGACTTCGGTAAAACCACGAAGTTAAATATCCACGAATATGTAAGTTTCCCTGAATCCACGAAAATTGGTACCCACGAAAATAAATGAATCCACAGTACTAGCCTTCTATATTGGGCCGATTAAAGTATGATGTCCGTTATTTTTTATTTAACCGGCAGTGAGACATTTTTTTCAAATACCTTCTTATCTGAAATAAAAGAGTAATATTTTAGGAAGGTCTATGCCAATGTTCATGCTTATATCAGGATGTGCACAACTCGTCTGAAATATACTTGTGGCCGCCGGACTAATGTGATATTCCAATACTAGACATTGTAACAAAAAGTGAGATTTTGAAAATTCTTCGAAAAAATACGATCCACTTAGAATACTTAGCCGGGTCACAATACGAACAAAGAAGCTCATACAGGATCTATGGAAAAGTGGACTGAATTGGGATAAACACGTTTCGGAAAACTCTAAGGATTACTGTAGCAAGCGACTTTGAGAAAGCGACACACAACGTATTTCCGAGATATTATTTCTCCGGTAATTCTATTTCGGAATAGTCTGGTAACAGCGCTTCTGTCTTCTGTTCTACGATCTGACTGATTTCATTTTTTCGAGATCCGGGTCACGGTATCATAAATAAAGATGATAGTTAAGGCAATATGTACTACAACAACTGTTCAGCCAGTACATTTAATATACATATTCGTATTCCAAGGCGAAGTCACTGACAGTACGACGTCGACAATGGACAAGTACAATAAATCGGACGTTATGCTCCCGCGATAGGTTAACCAATAATGGCTAACGTGGAGAATCTCTTAGTATGGCCAGTCAACAATAGTTAATTTCCATTTTTAACCCTCTTCTGAAAAATCTTACGGGTCTAAGGCATCAGTGCTTTTATCCATTTTTAAAGGTAATAACTACCTTTGTCCCTGTTATCGTGGCCCTAGTGGAGAATCTTTTAGTTTTGCGAGTCGGCAACAGTTCAATAAACCCCATTCCCTTTGCTGACTGACTCGTACGGGTCTAGGGCATAAGTGTTATGGGTCATTTTAGAGTCAATATCAACTTCTACCTCTGGTATAATTGTCGATGTGGAGAATCTCTTAGCTTGGCCAGCCGGCAATAGTTCAGTTCGAATTTGTTGTAAACCGGTATCCCATATCCCCACTTTTAACCCTCTACTTACTTACTTATACGGGTCTAGGGTATAAGTGCTATGGGTCATTTTAAAGTCAATAAGTACCTCTTCCTCTGGTATCATTGCCTACGGGGACAATATCTTCGTTTGGCCAGCCGGCAATAATTCATTTCGAATTTGTGATATACTTTGGTACCCCCTCCTTATCCTTTCCTGACTAACTCGTACGGGTCTAGGGCATAAGTGCTATCGGTCATTTTAGAGGCAGTACCAACCTCTACCTCTGGTATAATGGTCGATGTGGAGAATCTTTTAGTTTGGCCAGCCGGCAATAGTTAAGTTCGAATTCGTTGTTAACCGGAATACCATATCCCCCCTTTTAACCCTCTACTGACAAACTCGTACGGGTCTAAGGTACAAGTGCTATGGGCCATTTTAAAGGCAATAAGTACCTCTTCCTCTGGTATAATTGCCCACGTGGAGAATCTCTTTGTTTGGCCAGCCGGCAATAGTTCATTTTCGAATTTGTGATATACCAGGGTACCCCCTTATCCTTTCCTGACTAACTCGTACGGGTCTAGGGCATAAGTGCTATGGGCCATTTTAGAGGCAATACCAACCTCTACCTCTGGTATAATGGTCGATGTGGAGAATCTCTTAGTTTGGCCAGCCGGCAATAGTTCAGTTCGAATTCGTTGTATCCGGAATACCATATCCCCCCTTTGAACCCTCTAGTGACAAACTCGTACGGGTCTAAGGTATAAGTGCTCTGGGCCATTTTAAAGGCAATAAGTATCTCTTCCTCTGGTATCATTGCCCACGTGGAGAATCCCTTCGTTTGGCCAGCCGGCAATAGTTCATTTTGAATTTGTGATATACCAGGGTACCCCCCCCCCCTTATCCTTTTCTGACTAACTCGTACGGGTCTAGGGCATAAGTGCTATGGGCCATTTTAGAGGCAATACCAACCTCTACCTCTGGTATAATGGTCGATGTGGAGAATCTCTTAGTTTGGCCAGCCGGCAATAGTTCAGTTCGAATTCGTTGTAATCCGGATACCATATCCCCCCTTTGAACCCTCTATGACAAACTCGTACGGGTCTAGGTATAAGTGCTATGGGCCATTTTAAAGGCAATAAGTATCTCTTCTCTGGTATCATTGCCCACGTGGAGAATCTCTTCGTTTGGCCAGCCGGCAATAGTTCATTTTCGAATTTGTGATATACCAGGGTACCCCCCCCCCCCCCTTATCCTTTTCTGACTAACTCGTACGGGTCTAGGCATAAGTGCTCTGGCCATTTTAGAGGCAATACCAACCTCTACCTCTGGTATAATGGTCGATGTGGAGAATCTCTTAGTTTGGCCAGCCGGCAATAGTTCAGTTCGAATTCGTTGTATCCGGGATACCATATCCCCCCTTTGAACCCTCTACTGACAAACTCGTACGGGTCTAGGTATAAGTGCTATGAGCCATTTTAAAGGCAATAAGTATCTCTTCCTCTGGTATCATTGCCCACGTGGAGAATCTCTTCGTTTGGCCAGCCGGCAATAGTTCATTTTCGAATTTGTGATATACCAGGGTACCCCCCCTTATCCTTTTCTGACTAACTCGTACGGGTCTAGGGCATAAGTGCTATGGTCATTTTAGAGGCAATACCAACCTCTACCTCTGGTATAATGGTCGATGTGGAGAATCTCTTAGTTTGGCCAGCCGGCAATAGTTCAGTTCGAATTCGTTGTATCCGGATACCATATCCCCCCTTTGAACCCTCTACTGACAAACTCGTACGGGTCTAGGGTATAAGTGCTATGGGCCATTTTAAAGGCAATAAGTATCTCTTCCTCTGGTATCATTGCCCACACCAGGTTACACACCCCCCCCCCCTTATCCTTTTCTGACTAACTCGTACGGGTCTAGGGCATAAGTGCTATGGGCCATTTTAGAGGCAATACCAACCTCTACCTCTGTATAATGGTCGATGTGGAGAATCTCTAGTTTGGCCAGCCGCAATAGTTCAGTTCGAATTCGTTGTATCCGGGATACCATATCCCCCCTTTGAACCCTCTACTGACAAACTCGTACGGGTCTAGGGTATAAGTGCTATGAGCCATTTTAAAGGCAATAAGTATCTCTTCCTCTGGTATCATTGCCCACGTGGAGAATCTCTTCGTTTGGCCAGCCGGCAATAGTTCATTTTCGAATTTGTGATATACCAGGGTACCCCCCATCCTTATCCTTTCCGACTAACTCGTACGGTCTAGGGCATAAGTGCTATGGCCATTTTAGAGGCAATACCAACCTCTACCTCTGGTATAATGGTCGATGTGGAGAATCTCTTAGTTTGCCAGCCGCAATAGTTCAATTCGAATTCGTTGTATGCGGATACCATATCCCCCCTTTGAACCCTCTACTGACAAACTCGTACGGGTCTAGGGTATAAGTGCTATGGGCCATTTTAAAGGCAATAAGTATCTCTTCCTCTGGTATCATTGCCCACGTGGAGAATCTCTTCGTTTGGCCAGCCGGCAATAGTTCATTTTCGAATTTGTGATATACCAGGTACCCCCCCCCCTTATCCTTTTCTGACTAACTCGTACGGGTCTAGGCATAAGTGCTATGGGCCATTTTAGAGGCAATACCAACCTCTACCTCTGGTATAATGGTCGATGTGGAGAATCTCTTAGTTTGGCCAGCCGCCAATAGTTCAGTTCGAATTCGTTGTAAACCGGAATACCATATCCCCCCTTTGAACCCTCTAGTGACAAACTCGTACGGGTCTAAGGTATAAGTGCTCTGGGCCATTTTAAAGGCAATAAGTATCTCTTCCTCTGGTATCATTGCCCACGTGGAGAATCCCTTCGTTTGGCCAGCCGGCAATAGTTCATTTTCGAATTTGTGATATACCAGGGTACCCCCCCCTTATCCTTTTCTGACTAACTCGTACGGGTCTAGGGCATAAGTGCTATGGGCCATTTTAGAGGCAATACCAACCTCTACCTCTGGTATAATGGTCGATGTGGAGAATCTCTTAGTTTGGCCAGCCGGCAATAGTTCAGTTCGAATTCGTTGTATCCGGATACCATATCCCCCCTTTGAACCCTCTACTGACAAACTCGTACGGGTCTAGGTATAAGTGCTATGGGCCATTTTAAAGGCAATAAGTATCTCTTCCTCTGGTATCATTGCCCACGTGGAGAATCTCTTCGTTTGGCCACCGGCAATAGTTCATTTTCGAATTTGTGATATACCAGGGTACCCCCCCCCCTTATCCTTTTCTGACTAACTCGTACGGGTCTAGGGCATAAGTGCTATGGGCCATTTAGAGGCAATACCAACCTCTACCTCTGGTATAATGGTCGATGTGGAGAATCTCTTAGTTTGGCCAGCCGGCAATAGTTTCAGTTCGAATTCGTTGTAAACCGGAATACCATATCCCCCCTTTGAACCCTCTAGTGACAAACTCGTACGGGTCTAAGGTATAAGTGCTCTGGGCCATTTTAAAGGCAATAAGTATCTCTTCCTCTGGTATCATTGCCCACGTGGAGAATCTCTTCGTTTGGCCAGCCGGCAATAGTTCATTTTCGAATTTGTGATATACCAGGGTACCCCCCCCCCCCCCTTATCCTTTTCCGACTAACTCGTACGGGTCTAGGGCATAAGTGCTATGGGCCATTTTAGAGGCAATACCAACCTCTACCTCTGGTATAATGGTCGATGTGGAGAATCTCTTAGTTTGGCCAGCCGGCAATAGTTCAATTCGAATTCGTTGTATGCGGGATACCATATCCCCCCTTTGAACCCTCTACTGACAAACTCGTACGGGTCTAGGGTATAAGTGCTATGGGCCATTTTAAAGGCAATAAGTATCTCTTCCTCTGGTATCATTGCCCACGTGGAGAATCTCTTCGTTTGGCCAGCCGGCAATAGTTCATTTTCGAATTTGTGATATACCAGGGTACCCCCCCCCCCCCCTTATCCTTTTCTGACTAACTCGTACGGGTCTAGGGCATAAGTGCTATGGGCCATTTTAGAGGCAATACCAACCTCTACCTCTGGTATAATGGTCGATGTGGAGAATCTCTTAGTTTGGCCAGCCGGCAATAGTTCAGTTCGAATTCGGTGTATCCGGGATACCATATCCCCCCTTTGAACCCTCTACTGACAAACTCGTACGGGTTTAGGGTATAAGTGCTATAGGCCATTTTAAAGGCAATAAGTATCTCTTCCTCTGGTATCATTGCCCACGTGGAGAATCTCTTCGTTTGGCCAGCCGGCAATAGTTCATTTTCGAATTTGTGATATACCAGGGTACCCCCCCTTATCCTTTTCTGACTAACTCGTACGGGTCTAGGGCATAAGTGCTATGGGCCATTTTAGAGGCAATACCAACCTCTACCTCTGGTATAATGGTCGATGTGGAGAATCTCTTAGTTTGGCCAGCCGGCAATAGTTCAGTTCGAATTCGTTGTATCCGGGATACCATATCCCCCCTTTGAACCCTCTACTGACAAACTCGTACGGGTCTAGGGTATAAGTGCTATGGGCCATTTTAAAGGCAATAAGTATCTCTTCCTCTGGTATCATTGCCCACGTGGAGAATCTCTTCGTTTGGCCAGCCGGCAATAGTTCATTTTCGAATTTGTGATATACCAGGGTACCCCCCCTTATCCTTTTCTGACTAACTCGTACGGGTCTAGGGCATAAGTGCTATGGGCCATTTTAGAGGCAATACCAACCTCTACCTCTGGTATAATGGTCGATGTGGAGAATCTCTTAGTTTGGCCAGCCGGCAATAGTTCAGTTCGAATTCGTTGTATCCGGGATACCATATCCCCCCTTTGAACCCTCTACTGACAAACTCGTACGGGTCTAGGGTATAAGTGCTATGGGCCATTTTAAAGGCAATAAGTATCTCTTCCTCTGGTATCATTGCCCACGTGGAGAATCTCTTCGTTTGGCCAGCCGGCAATAGTTCATTTTCGAATTTGTGATATACCAGGGTACCCCCCCCCCCCCTTATCCTTTTCTGACTAACTCGTACGGGTCTAGGGCATAAGTGCTATGGGCCATTTTAGAGGCAATACCAACCTCTACCTCTGGTATAATGGTCAATGTGGAGAATCTCTTAGTTTGGCCAGCCGGCAATAGTTCAGTTCGAATTCGTTGTATCCGGGATACCATATCCCCCCTTTGAACCCTCTACTGACAAACTCGTACGGGTCTAGGGTATAAGTGCTATGGGCCATTTTAAAGGCGATAAGTATCTCTTCCTCTAGTATCATTGCCCACGTGGAGAATCTCTTCGTTTGGCCAGCCGGCAATTATAGTTCATTTTCGAATTTGTGATATACCAGGGTACACCCCCCCCCCCCTTATCCTTTTCTGACTAACTCGTACGGGTCTAGGGCATAAGTGCTATGGGCCATTTTAGAGGCAATACCAACCTCTACCTCTGGTATAATGGTCGATGTGGAGAATCTCTTAGTTTGGCCAGCCGGCAATAGTTCAGTTCGAATTCGTTGTATCCGGGATACCATATCCCCCCTTTGAACCCTCTACTGACAAACTCGTACGGGTCTAGGGTATAAGTGCTATGGGCCATTTTAAAGGCAATAAGTATCTCTTCCTCTAGTATCATTGCCCACGTGGAGAATCTCTTCGTTTGGCCAGCCGGCAATAGTTCATTTTCGAATTTGTGATATACCAGGGTACCCCCCCCCCCCCCTTATCCTTTTCTGACTAACTCGTACGGGTCTAGGGCATAAGTGCTATGGGCCATTTTAGAGGCAATACCAACCTCTACCTCTGGTATAATGGTCGATGTGGAGAATCTCTTAGTTTGGCCAGCCGGCAATAGTTCAGTTCGAATTCGTTGTATCCGGGATACCATATCCCCCCTTTGAACCCTCTACTGACAAACTCGTACGGGTCTAGGGTATAAGTGCTATGGGCCATTTTAAAGGCAATAAGTATCTCTTCCTCTGGTATCATTGCCCACGTGGAGAATCTCTTCGTTTGGCCAGCCGGCAATAGTTCATTTTCGAATTTGTGATATACCAGGGTACCCCCCCCCCCCCCCCCCCCCCCCTTATCCTTTTCTGACTAACTCGTACGGGTCTAGGGCATAAGTGCTATGGGCCATTTTAGAGGCAATTAAATGGACTGGTAATGTTGAGATTAAAGACTCTTATTGATCTCCGTAATTTTGAAGAATTATGTCATTGAAATAGTAATTGACAGTTTCTATTTTTCTGTTTATTATATTCCTTCAATAAACTATGTTTCTTGTTTTTCTGATCTTTTTAATTGTGTGATACTATCGTATGTATTGTATATTTTAGTTTTAGAATTGGACTATATTTGTGTTGTGTGAGGCAATGCAATTAAACTTTTCATTTACTTTCATTTTAAATGACGCGGACCTTGCAGAAGACACCTATTGGCTTACTATTTCCTAATTACTTTATATTGCTATAAATAGCATAACCATAATGGATATTAACAGCAAAAGTTATTTTATTGTCACAATCTAATAACTACCCAAAACAATTCATCGAACACGGTTTTGATCTCATGAATATTATTGACGGCTAGCCTCATGAATATTAACGCCGGCTAGATCCACACTAGTAAAATTATCTTCAGTTTTAGATTCAAGGATTTGTAGTTGTGTATCTTTTTAAATACTTTACAGTTTCCCTTTATGAGTCTAGTGCTATTATGTTTCTTTTGATCGTTATGACTCGTGGTGTTACTCTGTATGTGCAAGCTATCGCGTTTTTTTAATTGGGCGTTCCATGTGCACTTAGTTATGTCCTATGGTGCGATGCGGACGCAAGAGGTTTTTAAAGTATTGTTTTCGGTTTTTTTACCCTAGTAATTGATTTTAATCAATGTTGACTTTGTCGAAAAAGTGTATACTACTTGTTTAAAAAAAATGCAAATGATTATGGGATTATAAAACTTGTGATTAATATGTGATTACTTGGAAAGCCATCGTGATGATGGGCCTCTTTCCACAGATTTGGCTGATGACTCCCAATTATTATCATATTATAGTCTATTGTGTTTGTTTGGCTGTTTATACTTACCCAATTTTGTCAATATGACAGAACTATAAACAACTGTTATACAAGTGGAAGTTTTGCTAGCTACAAAAATTGGTTTAACCCACAAGAACTTGTCTAAGAATGTTTTTGTATATACCTTAATTTAACCGGGACTATATCAGTATAGAAAGTCCCTGCTTAAAATAACATGTAAAATAAATCTGAGACAAGTGCCTGTGGTTTAACCGACCATTTCCTTCGATAAAAATGCCTGTACCAAGTCATTTAAAGAATATGCCAGTTGTTTTACATTCGTTCCGTTGGTTTATAAAGTCTAACGTTTGATCTTGTCAGCTAGTATCTATTAACTTGGATTGAGCCTTCCCCTTTTAAGTAGACCCTAATACTTTAAACCACTAAAGCCACTATATAGGCTAAATATTATACGTTATCAAAACTACCCCATAGCTAGTCTATTGTTATTTACAAGACTAGCTATTTTTTTTTATATTGTTAGTAATTTTAATTAAGTCAATATGTACAAATCAAATCAAAGAAAATAACATAGGTTCTTTGTGCTTTTATAACCGACAATGCGTAGCACACAGACTCTTGGAATTTTATCACTTCTAACTAAGATTCTACTCCCGTGTCTGCAAGAAGAATAAAAAAAGAAGAAGTCAAGACCTCCTAAAAATGTTTTAGAAGTGCGAGATGTTCGATGTTATTATAACCAAACTCGCAATTTCTGGTGTAATCCGGCGATGGTTCTGATATTATATTGTGCTACTGGTTCTGTTCTTCACGAGCTTTCTAGGGTACCAGATACGTGAAAATTTTGATTTTATTTATTATGAAAAACAAACTGCTTACATATCCGCAATGTTGAGTGACAGTGTTTCACAGTGGGACAGATGTTCTGTTGAAAACAATCTGCATATTTGTTATCATGATGAATATCTGGAAACAGTTTCAGAAGTATTAGAAAAGATCCCAAAATTTTGGGAATTAACAGAGGAACAGAAATCATATTGTGCAAAAGTTAAGCGTTATCTTGCAAAAATAGACGGCGATATTGCAACAACGTACAAACTGAAATTCCGTCCACAAAGTTTTTAGCTGTCCTAGATGAAATTTATGAAAAATTTGATGAAGACAGAGAACCTACTGAGTCGTGAGTATACCTTTTTAAAACTGTTTAATATTGCTATCTAAGATCTTGTTACACTTAAACTTTTGAAATTATACAGCAATCACTTTTGTATTATTGCATCAGATATTTTCTCTAATAATGTTATATTTTTACGGGAACGTCTGTGACATGTGTGATGGCCAGTAACAGACTAATGGGTGACATATCTTGTAGTTACCATCAGCTCAGATTTAAATTTGACGGTACGTCCTGAAAGCCGGACCGGACCGAACTTTGGTATGAAACCTGGACCCAGACTGGACGCAGGACCCGGAATCAATGCCGGACCCTGACTGGGTAAAAAATTATAGGGGAAAAGTGAATATTCTTAGAATTATTTTTTCATTTTTTATTCAGGAGAAGTAAGTTAATTTTTGGAGAACTGTTACAAGATGCGTTATGATAATAATAAAAATAAATCGTACAGTGTGTATATTTACTAGGGATGTCAACGAGTACTCGAGTATCGCTCGATAGTACCGAGTATGGATTACCAAAATGAAACTCGACTAATCGGTTTCATGATAGAAAGTTGTTAATTTCTTAAGCTAAAACAAAAAATATTTTATTGAGAGCCCAGGAAATTAAATATTAATCAAAATTAATAAAATTTAATAAAATACCATTCAAGTGTTTGCGTTTAACTGTCATTTAAAATTCCTCCAAACAGAAACTGGATACAGGGGTTCAAATAAGCGCTGGTCCCAGGTCCGCAACCTTCCACTATTGCAATCGGACTTTCATTTTGGTTACTACCTACACCCAACGGACCTTCCATTTGAAAGAAATAAAAACTTTTTATTTCATCTTTATTATTTATGACAGCAATGATCATTTTTGTTCAACCGCTAGCTTTATGCCGAAAATCGCCAACAAGTAATATGTAAATCCAAGTAAAATCGTATCTGACTGACAACAACATTGAAAAACAATGGATGCCATAAACCGGAAATGAAGACAATTACAATACCGGATCAGATTCCAGTGGCAGATAAGGGAAATTCCGGGTTTGCCGATCAAATACAATAAAAAAATCATAATTCCAGGCAGGTGACAAAATACATCACAATCCAATAAAATGTGACAGGAATTTCTTCCATCATTAATAAATGTTGATATTACATGTTGATATTGTTATAGTGTAAAAATATTATATGTACTACAATTCAAAGAGGTAATTTATTCATAACTTTGAAGGGCCAGTATTAAAAAAATCTGGAAGTTTCTTACTTTATTTTCACAGAGGAACTAATATAATAGTGTAACTTGAAATGATACACTTAATCACTAAACAGCTTTGAATTTGAACTGTTACTTTAATTGTATACTTGGGTATGAATTGAACAATATAAAAAAGAGATACATTGTACATATATAGCCCTTAATATGATAGTAAAAACCAAACATTGACACCCTCCCCAATACCAAAAAAACCCGATTATTTGAATTCATAATATACAAGACAATTACATTATTATTAAACATGTTATACAAGTAACAACAGTGACACTGACAATGAAACAAGCTAACCTAACGCCAGAAGCACATTAATTTTGTATCTTACTGATTTATGAAGTATTTCAATTAAAAGTAGGACCTGGAATTTAGGTTGAGGATCTTTCAGTTTGGAGTGTCAAAGGTCCTGGACCTTCCTGTACCAAATGTTAATTTGAACCCCTGGGATATATGAACAAGACCACTTTTCCAAGGCTTACCATGACTTTTAACTAATATTAGTCATTCCCCTGCCTCTGTACCGTCAGAGCATATATTTTCATCAGCAGGACTGTAAGTTACCTAAGAAAGTTGAGAAATCGCCTTGTCCCAGAAAAAGTTGACAAGATAATATTTTTAAATAAGAACAAATTTGTAGCACCCTGTGTTGACCCTCAGAAAATGATTGAAGGCATCAGTATGTTCTAATCATCACCTTAATGGGTGTTTTTTTTATGGTTTCCCATATACTGTTGTTTGAGTAATCATTTTTCTATAGATATTGATTAATTACATGATTAGATCATTGCCAGATTACATAATTAGTACATGTAGTAAATGAGCTTTTAATTATGGTAAAAAATTCCTTGGACTATTATCTAGTCCTAGGTAATAATGAAGAGAGTTTTACGTTCATAAGACAACGACCCACAATACATAAAATGGGTATTATTTTGTGTTTCCATTTGGTAAATGTTTTACCGAGCAAGTACTCCAGTATCGGTCGGTAAATCCAATGAGTACTCGATTAGTAAATCTTCACGGAGTTGACATCCCTAATATTTACAAATGACTTTAAAACACATGGAAATATTTTTGGATAATTCTTTAAATAGGTTTAAATTAAAATAATTATTTGACTGAACAGTTTTTCTTCAGTTTCAACGAAATAATCCAATCTGGAACAGGAGAGTCCAGACTGTGACATGATTGTGAAATCACCGTCCCGGACTTAAAACATGTATACATAATGGAAACCTGCAGTGTTATTTTGTTAGCTACAGTCACTATTGCTGTTTGATTGTGATATTTTATAGATCTTTGAAGAGAGCTGTGATGAAATTTTTATTAGAACTGAGCAGATTTGGAGAGGATATACGAAACTCAGATGAAGCTGAGGAAGGTTGCTCTACAAGATTATTTTGTTCCTTTGCTGAAATGTGTTGTATGCATTCTGAGTAAGTCTTACTATCATTTTAGCAACACTGGTAAACAGACATCCATATAATGGAATTTAGATATTTTTTTTAGCCATTATTACATGTAACTCTTCTGAAACTGCAAAATTGCATAAAGTTATATGGTATGCTAATTGTTTGTTACAATATTTAATTCCTAGATTTGTATTAAG
The DNA here is from genome assembly GCA_019925275.1 of Mytilus edulis. Taxonomy (NCBI): domain Eukaryota; kingdom Metazoa; phylum Mollusca; class Bivalvia; order Mytilida; family Mytilidae; genus Mytilus; species Mytilus edulis. The sequence continues at coordinate 80,374,111 of CM034352.1, read as the reverse complement.
AAGCAATTATCTTTTTGTTGTTTTTGTAGTTTTTACAAAAAATGTAGTACAAAATTTATCTTGACCCTGTATTAAGTACTTTTTTTGCATGCACCACTAAATTCCAAGACCAAGATTGGTTGAAAATATCAAAATTAAATCTGTGATAAACTGATTTAGGCTATTGACACAATTAAACCTAAAAATTTACTACTCTTTTTGTGTCCTTTGCAAACTCTGATAAGGCCAACAACAATGAAATTCTGTTTCCAGCCTCTCTACTTATATGTTCCACAAATTTGTATGCCTATTCTTACACATTTTAAGAACATTTTTGGTTAATCATCATTAAAGGTATAGACAGTTTTTAATTAATTAAAGCTCCATTAAAGTCCAGACAATTCCCCCTTATATTTCAAAAAAAGATTATTAATACCAACGTATAACAAACAGTGCTACCTACCCTATTTTCCTCTCTCAGGAGAGTAAAAACAAAAAAAGTTTGTCTGTGCTGGAAATTGGCCTGTAACGATTTATTTCAAACATATGAATAAATATAGGTTTATGTGAATGAGGCAGCAACAGAACAACGAACAAAAGACTTCAACATCAAATGGTAAAAGTTATACTTTAAAGAAAGGATTTACATACAAAATATGTTTAAACATTTTACCATCTGCCACTAAAAAATGAATTTGACCATTAGGGAGAGTGATGCAATTTTTATCCGTTCGTGATGTATGGCTGATGACCTTAGTTGCCATAAAAATGTCCACTTTCTTTCCTTTTAATGGCCATATATTTAATTAATTTAATCAATATTTATATGTGCATTTATATATAAAAAAGTAACACTAACTTGAGTGATATATTCTCCTAGTTCTTAGATACACATGTAGTATCATAATTTATAAATTATACCATAAATACCTGTGTTGAAAGAGCAAAAACTTTTATATTGATAATTCATATTTTTACAAATGTATCTCGTTTTAGGATATCTTTAGATAAAAGGGGCTGTACGATTTGGAAGAATTTCAAAGGACTGACAGAGGTCACTTCACTCCCAGACATTCGTCTTTACAGCTATGGAATCAAAACTACCAAAACTGCAACAGCAAGGTCAAAGATTCCAGTATCTGTTGTTGAGGTATTTTTTTTACAGCATACTTTTATATGACTTGTCAGTGAAAGATTTGTCATCATTATCGTTTTCTACAGTACATATAATATTTATTCTAGAGCAATGTTTAGTTGTCCCCAAATTTTTCTTTAGCTGAAGAAGAAAATAACAAGACTTGCTTTTATTTTGTTTATTCTAACCTTACTAGGTTTTATGAAATTGAATGTATGGTTCATTGAATTAGTCTGTATGCCTGTCAAAACCAAGATCTTGTTCAGATTTGCAAATTTTTTTTTATAATTTATCCCTTAAACAAAAAAAATTATGAACTTTTTTTTAAAGAAATAGTTATTGTCGTTTTATTTATAGGTTCAGTTGTCTCTTTGTTTCATTTCTCTATCCATATGTTCTGTTACTTGTTTGTTCTGTCTGTTTATCCATCTTTTCATCTCTGTCTAACATTAGCTCCTCTATAATAATTTCCCCAAAAAGCTTTCATACACAGTATGACTGTATGTCATTATGTTCATTTGACCATACTGTATTGCAATATTGATTTGACAATTTTATTCACAGCTAAGGCCTAAAAAATGCTTGGTGATAAAACTGTTGCAATTCATAATGGAATTAGGCCCATATATCTGTAAATAAAAAGTAAAATAACAAAAACACCAAATTTCTAATTTTCATCATAGTTATGGTCTACATATTATATTTGTTCTAAAGCAATGTCAAACTATTCCCAAATTTTTCTTCAGCTGAAGAAAAATAAATTAGACTTTTCAATATTTAAAATGTCTGGTCTGGTGGATTTTTAGAAGAAGAAACACTTTAATAAATTTGCAATTTCATGAAAGAAGATATAACAAAATATATGGTCCCAAGGTAAGGTATAAATTGCTCTATCTTTGATCTCTATCTGATAATCATGATAATTAAAAACAAATGTTTTCCATGAAACTTGACACATTATTTTTTTTGTATGTAAAAAAGAATCATTTTTTTTTATTATCATGATCAGAAGAATCTTTCCAATATACATATGTACATACATGAATTAATTTTCTTTGTAGGTTAAGAAAAGTGTTGAAAAACAGTTTGGAGAATTAGAATTATTAGACCCTCTGACAGAAAGGTTAGAGAGTACTGGTCTATCCTCATCAATCAGCTCCTTAGCATCATCTGAGGATTCATATAGGAAGCCTCCAATAGAAGAATATTTAATGAACAGTACATCTCTAGGACAACATGCAGGACAATTGCTGCTTGAACTTCATAAATGTCATAAAGATTACAAGAATTGTCCAATATTAACAATGTCTGGAATGATAATCGATGGAACAAAGGTAGGAGGTATTTTTAACCTATTTTTGCATATTTTGCATTTATCCCATTCTAGCCAGCTTCATGGCGATATAATTTTTTGTGATTTTCAAATTTACTAGATGTAGTTCAGTAAGGAAAGATCCAAGTTTTACATATAAGTGAAGATTTATTTTCATGTATTTTACTACTTGTGAAAGTTGTGAAAAAATAATCGCTCGTAAAAATTAGTTTGTTTACAGTTTTCCCAAAAGTAAGTACAACGCAGGAATATTTTTATGACTACCTGTATATACCATAAGTTCGATTTGTGCTTCAAGTAATTATAATAGTGCATTATCTGTCCATTTGTCATGTTCTGTTTAAAAAGAATAATAAAAAATCTGTGAAATTACCTGGCCTAATGAAACCTTGGTTATAATGTGTTGCTTCTGAACTGTTATTTGGTATTCCGGCTGATCAACCAATATGGCTGACATCACTGAAATTATCTTGAAAACCATAATCAAAAAGGGATATCTAATAGGATAAAAATGTTTAATTACTAAGCTTTTGCAAAAACAACCATTTCAAACCTTTTAAAGAACTATGGTTGATAACTCCAACACTGTCTACTGTATAACACAAATATGATAAAAACATTAAAAATGAATGTATAAAATGGCTTGCATTGAATCATTACGAAAAATAGCAATACACAGAACAAGCTTGTTGACCACAAAGATATTATTCCATGTAATATAAAAATAAGGAGATTTGGTATGATTGCCAATGAGACAACTATCCAGCAATTTAGTGAAAGTTCAAATGAAGTGGATGTAAGCAATTATTGGCAACTGTAAGGCCAATGAGAAAAAAACCCATTATGTAGAGTCCACTATAAAAGGCCCGACATGAAAAATGTCATGCTCCTGACTTGGAACAGGCACATAAAGAATGTTGCAGAGTTAAACATGTTTGTGAGTGCTCAACCCTCCCCTCACCTGGGACAGTGGTGTCATAGCACAACATAAGAACAAACTTTAATCTTGACCTGTTTCTGTTTATATAACTTTATTGTGTGAAAATTTGATTTTTCTAATTATAATTTTTTTGTGAACTGAGTGACTTGGTAATGTGTTCCATGAGGGTAAATGCCTCATATTCGTATAACCATAACTGTTTATTTAAGGAAGCTGGCATGTCACGTTTTGGATATTTTGTCAGATTTTCGGAATCCTCTGGTTTTATCCATTTGAATGCCTTGCAAAAATTTGCCCGGTGATCCCCATTTTCCTTTTTGTAAATCTTTAAAATGTATAATAATAAGCCATCTGTAAAAGTCTTATAAAATTTTAATTACTTTTTAACAGTTTTTGAGAACTTCACCTTGTCAATACTAAAGCTATGAAAAGTCGAGAGAGAATATTTTCCCGCCAAAATTTCAATGGCTAATATCTCGAAAACAAGCACGGTGACCTATATATTTTTTTTGCTCTGTTGATTCCTTTATTAATCCCCTATCAATATAAACTAGTGTTTTAAAAAGTTAATTACTTTGAAACTGAGAAGCGAACTACCTTAAAGATGGTTACATGGAATTAATTTTCGTAGTTATGAATTAAAGTGAAAAGTTACTGTTTGATTTGTCAATCTGTGTCTTATTTCCTTATATTGCAGGTGTTATTTACAGTATTAGAGATGAAAAAGGAACATTTAAAAAAGCTGGAAAATAATGAAGAGTTGGATGAAGATGACAAGGCAGTGATTTATTATTCTCAGCCTTTTGATTTGATTTATTCTGATGAACGAAGTATTTTGATTGATAATATCATGAGACTAAATAATCTTAAGTTGTAAAAAAAATAAATACCTGTTGTATATCATGTTTTTCCCTGATGTATGCAATTGCTTTATACTTTTCATATGTATAAACATATTAGATTTTTATTTCTCCTTTGTATATACCGGTATTTGGATTTGTTGTTTTTTTGTCAGGTCTAACCTTTACACAAGTAACCAGTCTTCATTCTCATGTGGTTCTCTTCTGATAAAAAATATAAATGAGGGGGGATAGGAGGGGTCCTGATCCCGAAATCCCGGACTTAAAAAAACGAAATCCCGAGGTCCCGAATTTAAATAAAGTAAATCCCGACGTCCCGAAATCCGAAAAAAAGGATTCCCGGATCCCGAAAGGGTCAATCCCGAAATCCCGAGCTTAAAAACACCCGATCCCGGAGTCCCGATAAAGGTCCTATCCACCCTCATAAATGGATTTCTTAAATATCCGGGTATAAAGTTTGAACCCGCTGCATTTGTTTGCGCCTGTCCTGAACCAGATGTTCAGTGGTTGTCGTTTGTTGATGTGGTTCATAAGTGTTTCTTTTTGTTATATAGATTAGACCATTGGTTTTCCTCTTTGAATGGTTTTACACTAGTCATTTTTGGGACTCTTTATAGCTGGTTGTTAAGTGTGAGCCAAGGCTCTGTGTTGAAGGCATTACTTTGACCTATAATGGTTTACTTTTACAAATTGTGACTTGGATGGAGAGTTGTCTCATTGGCACTCATACGACATCTTCTTATATCTATATATGGTAGATCATTTTTTTCAATAGTGTTTACTATTTGAGTTATTACCCTCGAAAGATGACCTTATTTGCAGAATTCATAATTGAAAGAGAGGAAATGTTTAAAGCAAAATTTTGCAGCAAAATAAGATCTACAAACAAGTCAAAATTGTTGAAATTGTCAATTGAACCTTTAGAAGTGTGATTGCCCTTGAAAGATGAATTCTACCCATTTTTTATGTTTTTATTTTGCAGAAACTATAACTGATAGAAAGGAATAGTAAATATCAAACATGTTCAGCACATAAAGATCTTCAAATAAGCCAACAAGTCGTTATAAGAGTTATTTCCCCTTAACGATGATTTTTATCCATTTTTGGTGAAAAAAAGATATACATGTAGTATCATCACTATTTTGAAAACTTAAATAGATAAGTATAAAATTGTAAACAGTAAAAACCGATCAAATCTTAATAATGTCTCTAAATAAAATTTACGAGCATGCAAACATAACTGATTGCAATTAAGATAAAATAGATATCAACATGGCATATTTTTATTAGGTGGTTGATTCAGGCTCTTGGAAGCATCTTGTCTTGATACCATCAGAAATAAGAACCTATAAAAACTAAGATTTCACATACAGACAAACTTCACCTATTAAATTAATAAAATATCTTTCATAAGTTGTCAGTTTATAGATTTAGAAATTATTAAGAAACTAAGGTTGCAACTCCCAGAGGCAAAGATATTCTAGTATGGATTTGGGTTATATCTTAGGTCCTTTTTGTCGAGCCTTTGACTTTTGTCGCAAAAGCGAGACATACCGATCCTACATTCTGTCGTAGGCGGCTGCGGGATCAACAAATATTCACTCTGTAATTAAAGTTTTTAAAATTTTGATCACTTTTTTAAGCTATCCTGGTTTTCAATAGTGTTTACTATTTCAGTTATTACCCTCGAAAGATGACCTTATTTGCAGAATTCATAATTGAAAGAGAGGAAATGTTTAAAGCAAAATTTTGCAGCAAAATAAGATCTGCAAACAAGTCAAAATTGTTGAAATTGTCAATTGAACCTTTAGAAGTGTGATTGCCCTTGAAAGATGAATTCTACCCATTTTTTGTGTTTTTATTTTGCAGAAACTATAACTGATAGAAAGGAACAGTAAATATCAAACATGTTCAGCACATAAAGATCTACAAATAAGCCAACAAGTTTTTATAAGAGTTATTTCCCCTTAACGATGATTTTTATCCATTTTTGGTGAAAAAAAGATATACATGTAGTATCATCACTATTTTGAAAACTTAAATAGATAAGTATAAAATTGTAAACAGTAAAAACCGATCAAATCTTCAAAATGTCTCTAAATAAAATTTACGAGCATGCAAACATAACTGATTGCAATTAAGATAAAATAGATATCAACATGGCATATTTTTATTAGGTGGTTGATTCAGGCTCTTGGAAGCATCTTGTCTTGATACCATCAGAAATAAGAACCTATAAAAACTAAGATTTCACATACAGACAAACTTCACCTATTAAATTAATAAATTATCTTTCATAAGTTGTCAGTTTATAGATTTAGAAATTATTTAAAAGAAACTAAGGTTGCAACTCCCAGAGGCAAAGTTACTCTAGTATGGATTTGGTTTATATCTTAGGTCCTTTTTGTCCATCCTTTGACTTTTGTTGCAAATGCGAGACATACCGATCCTTCATTCTGTTGTCGGCGCTTGTGGCGTCCACAAATATTCACTCTGTGATTAAAGTTTTTAAAATTTTGATCACTTTTTTTAATCTATCCTGGATTTGTACCAAACTTGGACAGAAGCTTGTTTATGATCACAAGATAGTATCCAGAAGTAAATTTTGTAAAAAAAATCCTGTTTATCAGTATTTTACTTATAAATGGACTTAGTTTTTCTGCCAGTTAACATTACATTCACTCTGCGGTTAAAGTTTTAAAATTTTTAATAACTTTCTTTAACTTTCCTGGATTTGTACCAAACGTAGACAGAAGCTTGTTTATGATCAAAAGCTAGTATCTAGAAGGAAATTTTGTAAAAATTATTTCCTGTTTTTCCGTATATAACTTTTAAATGGATTTTTTTTCTTTTCTTCCAGTTAACATTACATACAGTCTGCAGTTAAAGTTTTTAAATTTTTATTAGATTCATAAACCATCCTGGATTTTTACCAAACTTGGACCGAAGCTTCTTACAATCAAAAGATAGTATCTAGAGGAAAATTTTTAATAATTTTTTCTCCATTTTTGTTGAGCCTTCAACTAACAACAAAAGTAGGCAAGACGCTGGGTTCCCCGGAACCCTTACGAATTTTTATTTATATAACTATTCACATGTTTTGGTATTTTTACATTCTAGGCTTTTAGTGTTCCTGATGAAGGTAAATCCAGAAAGAGCTTCTGACGCATAAAATTGATCAAGTGTTGTTTACATTTTTGTAGAGCACTACAGCAATGCTGTTGTGGTGGACTTGTAGTCCTCGAGGGTTTGATCAACTCAGTAATCTGTACTTTGGTACTGTATGATTTAAAAATACCTTTCTAAGATTGTGCATTTATACATTTATAAATTATGAAGAATCTAACTCCCACAGGCAAAGTTGACCCTAGATAGATTTGGTTATTATTTTAAGGTCTTTTTTGGTCATATAGTCTTCATATGTGTTGTTTCTTACACATCCTTGGCTTTCAACATATTTGGCTTTTATTGTTTCTGATGAAGATAAATTCAGAAAGGTGCCTCGGCAGTTGAAAATTTATAAAGTGTTATTTTAATTTGTTAAAAGATGTTGATAAATTTAATTTCTCCTTTTACCCTATTAATTCATTACCACCACATACAGTATCCATCTTGAGTAGCTGTACTTCGTTGTTTCATGCTATCCTCAGTATAGCTGTTTCTTTTCTATTTGAAGGCATTCTCTGTTGTGTAGTTGCCTCATATCTCATTTTTATGCCCCGCTGTAGCAGAGGGGCATTACGTTTTACCCTTGTCGGTCTGTATGTACGTACATGCGTCCAAAAATTGGTTTCCGTTCTCTAACTTTAGTTTACCTCAACCAAATGTTATGGAACTTATAGACAATGCTTATTACCACAAAACACAAATCTAGTTTGAATTTTGGTGGCGTCACTTTACCGTTCTATAGTTATGCCCTTTACAAATGGAACAATTGCTGAATGTTTCGATTCCGTTCTCTAACTTAAGTTTGCCTCAACCAAATGTTATGAAACCTTTAAAAAACAATGCTTATTACCACAAAACTCAGATCAGGTGCAAATTTAGGTAGCGTCACTTTTACAGTTCTTGAGTTATGTCCCTTTATAACGTTATATGCAAGCGGGGCATCATATGTGTCCCATGGACACAATCCCCATTTATTATACAAGCTTTATAAGGTTCATGTGGACGCTTTGGCTAAAATGGCTGTGTTTTCCGCAAAATTTACGCTGTGTGCAGACAAACCTCTGCGTCTGGAAATTTTTTAGGGCATAGCATATCCTAGATGATCCTAGATCTATCAAATTCAAATGCAGTTCTGTTTCAGAAAATTTAAAACTTCGTTTCCTCAAGACCATACTCGCAAATGGTGTCAAGGGAGAGCCGAAAATTCAGTTCCTGAAATTTTCATCCCAGACGGGAATCGAACCTGGAACCTTTGTTGTCAGATATCCACTGTCCATCTATTGTCCATGACAATGAACACAGTTCACCTTGAATATAACATAAGGGGGAGTTCTCAATTTTTTTCCCGAACTTTATCTCGCTTCGTCGAAGTGGAAAAAGCGAGACTTGGGCATAGACCTTGAATGTTTTGCATAATTTACATGTTAAATTGTGTGATATGAACAGTTTAAGATTAACCACTAATGGTAAGTCAATTATATTTGGTATGCAGTTGTATCAGCATTTTCAAGTCTAATTTCCATGGAGAATATATGGCCTTGTCCCCTCATCATAGTCATTGATTTAGCTTGAAACCTTTGCATAGTTAACAAGTTAAAGTTTGTGTTTATGTTAGTTTAAAGCAAATCATTTATGATGAGAACATAGTATTTTGTATTCAGTTTTATAAGCAATATGCATTTCTCATTTCCATGGAGGTTATATGGCCTTATATCTTTAGTCATCGTTCATTGACTTGGAATGTTTGCATATAGTTTACATGTTTAAATATGGCCATTATAATTTCAATTTATGTATTATACTGTCAAACGTACAAAAAAAGCGAGACATATCTCTATGTCAACAGTTTATTTGCTATTGTGACAGTCTTTCAAAATTAGATCCTCAATTCTTGAAAATTTATAATTTATTTCAGATAGCATGCAATTACTCCAGTATGTTTGCACTTACATTTTTTCCATAAAATTATTGTTGCAGAGATGAATAAACTACACAGATGCGAGATTAATAATGTGTGAAACTATGTCAAGACATTTTGCACTTTTTTTATTGAACCGTCGCTATATTGCACTTGTTACAGAGGTGAATGTATTACACAGATGGTAAATCAGATTATTTTTTCAGATCTCATGATCTTAAATCACTTACTCATGAAACTCATATAAATGTTTTATTTTGAGCATTCCTGTTGAAGGTTAATACAGAAATTGCTACGGACGCACGAAATTGAAAAAGTGTCATTTTATTTACTAGCACTGGATCGATACCGTAAGTTCCGAAGGGTATCACCAACACAATAGTCGATGATTCGGTACTGACATGATTTTTAACAACTTTTCTTAAATTTTCTGTTGATAGATTAAGAAATTATGCAGAAAATATTGTTCCAATCCTCAATAAAAGTTGATCTCAGACGAATTTGGGTATTTTTGGTCCCGTTTTGTCGTATTGCTCTTCAGATTTAGCTTTTATACATGTGACTTGGATGGAGAGTTGTCTCAATGGTACTCATACCACATCTTCCCATATCTATTTATACATCCCTGATTTTCAAAATGTTTAGGTTTGAGCGTTCCGGGTGAATGTAAATCCAGAAAAACGCTTCGGTTGCACAAGACTAATAAAGAGTTATTTTCCTTAAAAACTCAGATGATAGGAACGTTCTCAAAAGCTTTTTAAAGGAGCTTTATTATTTCTTTAGTAATATTGTAATAAATGTAAACTTTTATTATTTTATTTCTAAAATGAACTATGTCAACAATTTTGTCAAAAATCAACTATAAATGTTTGAATCACTGTTTACATTGAACAGATTGAAAATATATTATTGATATTGAATAAATACAACATCACATGTAGTTTTGTGAGTTAAAACATGTATTTTCATCTTTTAGAAGATTTTTTGTACTCAGGTAAATTAATCAATGAGTGATGGATTTCTCTTAAAAAAATTTAAATGTCTCAGTGAATAAACTGCAGCAGGTAACACTTCACAAAGATCAATATGGAATGGAATATCCGACATAATTATAAATTTCTTAATTTAAAAAAATGTAATTTCTTAATTTGTAACATGCAATTTCTAAATTTGTTAAAATGTTATTTCTTAATTTGTAACATGTATTTTTTCCATCCGTTACATGAATTTCTACATTTCTTGATTTGTGAAATGTAACTTCGTAATGTGTATATGCAATTTCTTAATCTGTTAACGTATTTTCTTCGTTCGTTCGTTCGATTCATGAAATTTTATATTTCTTAATTTGTGAAATGTAATTTCATTGTTTGAGTCATTTTTTGGGAGAAGTATCTGCAGTGTAATTGTTACCGCTGCCAGCAAATGAACCGTTTCTAAAGAAAAACTACAAGTTACAAATTAACAAGTTACAAATCAAGAAGTTTTACAAATCAAAAAGTTTTACAAATCAAGAATGAAATAGTTCTACAATATTCCGTATGAGGCGCTGTGGATCCATGTCAACTTGTACCTTAGCCAACTCGTACTCAACCAACTCATATTCAGGCTCTTCCAACTCGTACCCAATATTTTATTATTTATATGCATTAAAGTTGTTATGTTCTTTTATATGATATTGGAACATACCATTAAAATAAAGTACAACTTTATTGATTGGTAATCTGATGCAATTTGTTTTCAAATCAGAAATATCTAAAGTTAATCATTCGTCTTATACAATCAGGTCTATTTTACAGGCCCTGTATTAGACGAATCTAGGACAGAGCGTACCAACTCTTCGTAAAAAATCATGACACGACCCCAAAAAAGGTCTTACTCTAGTGATACCCCACCTAGCAAAAGACAGCGACAGTGGTCGTCCCCTCGTCCATCGAACGCAAATGCTCCATTGACTTCTAATCTTTTTGAAGAGATAAAGCCAGCACAGGAATTCAACATAGTCCACACGTTTTTACATTTACAGTTATTTTGATATTATAACAGATACAAACCATGATTATAAATGTAAGATCAAGGTTTCAACCCCCGGACACCGTCCCCTCTCGCCACTTACTAATGATCACTGATTAGAACATTGTATGCTTATAATTATTCAACATGTATATGCAATAAATTATCGTTCAAACAATTTTATTTAATCACTTACTTCTAAAGACGAATGATTAACTTTAGAGTTTTCTGATTTGAAAACATACTGCAACAGATTATCAATCAATAAAGTTGTTCTTGATTGTATTTTGTATATTATATAAAAGAACATGAAAACTTAAATGCGTACAAACAATTGATTGACTTTGATTTTTGGTGTTTTAACGCCACTTTTAAGAATCGCTTTTGGGCTATTTCATGGCAGCCAGATTTTATTGTCGGAGGAAGCCGGAGTGCCTGGAGAAAACCACCGACCTTCGATAGGAAAACTGACAGTCCCAGTCAATTAAGATTGGAGGCGAGTGCACGAGCGGGGTTTGAACTCACAACCTCACTGTTGACTGGCTAGTGATTACAGTAGTAACTACTTAGACCACTCGGCCACCGAGGCCCCTCGTACAAATAATAAAATAGCGGGTACATATGTTGGTAAAAGTACGAATTGGTAGAAGTACGAGTTGGTAAACGTATGTGTTGGTAGAAGTACGAGTTGGTAAGTATTGGGAACGAGTTGGCTATTGTACGAGTTGACATGGATCCACAGTGACATCGTGGAAATTTTCATAAAGGGAGGGGGGCACTGACTGCCATGAGAGGGGGCCCGCTCCAGTCATGCTTCAGTGTTTTCCTAAATAATCAACCAAATTTTTCCCACAAAAGCCCCCCCCCCCTCCCCTCCTTGGATCCTCCAGTGATTTGTAACTTGTAAATTTGTAACTTGTAGTTCTTCTTGAGAAGCGGAACTTCTCATCGGTAGGCAGCAGTAACAATTACACTGAGACATTCTCCATTGACTCAAACGAAGAAGTTCCATTTCCATAAATCAAGAAATATAGAAAGTCATGTAACGAATGTAAAAAATACATGTTACAAATTAAGAAATTACATTTTACAAATCAAGAAATGTATAACTATGGCGGATATCCCCGTCCATATACTATCAGTACATATCCTTTTGACAAATATATTAAGGCCCTGGCCCCTAGGTCATGGTTCAGTGACTTTGAATCAATTAGAAATTTTCAACGTTAAGTTTTTTGCTTAAGTCAGTTTGATAAGAACCTCTTGTGATAGATCTATGGTATTTTGTATAAAGTTGCATTGCTATCAGTACATATCAGTTTTCCCCTAGGAAATGGTCCAGTGACTTTGAATTAATGAGCAATTTTCAATGTTAAGTCTGTACTTTGGTACTGTATGATTTAAAACATACCTTTCTAAGATTGTGCATTTATACATTTATAAATTATTAAGAATCTAACTCCCACAGGCAAAGTTGACCCTAGATAGATTTGGTTATTATTTTAAGTTCTGTTTTGGTTATATAGGTCTTCATATGTTTTGGTTCTTATACATCCTTGGCTTTCAACATATTTGTCTTTTATCGTTTCTGATGAAAATAATTCAGAAAGGTGCCAGAACCGGCAGCAGAAAATTTATAAAGTGTTATTTTAATTGTTTAAAAGAATTAGATACATGTATATAAATTTTCATTTCTCCTTTTACCCTATTAATTCATTACCACCACAGTATCCACCTTCATAGTCAAAACATTCAGGGAACACTCACTACAACTGTCAGCGGATTAATTTTGTGGCATTTTGGATGTTTTCAAGTTCATCGTAAACCTTTGTCCAAAATGTCCACGTGAAGACTACCCTTTTACCCAATCCAAAAATCACACTGGACAGTTGTTTTTATTTCCTCGAATTTTCTGTTACTTCATGTTTCATTCAACAAATAGGGAGCATTTAAAATTAATTTGGTTGGAATTGAAAGTAGAAGGACTTGCACTAATCAAACATTTACTGCTTGCTGAGGTTTCCTCCACGAGGGTATCACCAGCCAAGTAGTCAGCACTTCTGTGTTGACAGGAATTATTGATATGGTCATAACTATAAAATAACTGTTAACAAACTTTGAATTTTTCGAAATACTAATGATTTTCGATCCCCAGGAGTAGATTATCATATCTGTATTTGGCAAAACCTTTCGGAATTTAGGGTCATCAATGCTCGTTAACTCTTTATTTTGCCTGTTAAACTTTTTTTATACCAGTGTCACCAATGAGTCTTATATAGACGAAACGCAGGGATCCTTGATACAACATAATTATGGGTAAAAGGGTAGTGTTTCTGTTTCAGAAAATTAAAAACTTATAACTGGATTTTGCTGTCCACTCTTTCTTAGTCCTTCAGAAGATGATGAAACAAACAAACACTAGAGATTCGCTTGATATGGTTCACTATCTTCTACGAAGTGGAAAAAGCGAGACTTAGGTGTACTGTTGCCTACGGCAATATTTGGCTTTCCCCCTCATCATGGTGCATTGATTTGGAAACATTTTGCGTAGTTAAAAAGTTAAAGTTTGTGTTTAGGTTAGTTTAACGCAAATCATTTATGATAAGACAATAGTATTTGGTATTCAGTTTTATAAGCATTGGGCAGTTCTTATTTCCATGGAGGTTTTATGGCCGTACACCTTCAGTCATGATTCATTGACTTGGAATGTTTGCAAAGTTTACATGTTTAATCATTGCCATTATAATTTTATACTATCAAAATTACAAAAAAAGCGAGACATATCTCTGTGTCAACAGTTTATTTGCTATTGTGACAGTCTCTCAAAACTATAAGACTAAATTCGTGAAAAATTAAAATTTATTTCAGATAGCAGTATGTTTGCACTTAATTTTTTTCCATAAAGTTATTGTTGCAATGGTGAGTATACTAAACAGATGCAAGATCGATAATCCGTGAAAATCAATCTAGACATTATGCAATTAAGATTATTTTCTCGAACCTGTCGTTACATGTATATTGCACCTATTACAGATGTCTTGAGGCGCTATGGGTCCATGTCAACTTGTACCTTAGCCAACTCGTACTCAACTAACTAATATTCAGGCTCTACCAATTCGTACCCAATATTTTATTATTTATATATGCATTAAAGTTGTTATGTTCTTTTATATAATATAGAAACATACAATTAAAATAAAGTACAACTTTATTGATTGGTAATCTGATGCAATTTGTTTTCAAATCAGAAATATCTAAAGTTAATCATTCGTCTTATACAATCAGGTCTATTTTACAGGCACTGTATTAGACGAATCTATGACAGAGCGTACCAACTCTTCGTAAACAAATCATGACACGACCCCAAAAAATGTCTTACTCTAGTGATACCCCACCTAGCAAAAGACAGCGACAGGGGTCGTCCCTCGTCCATCGAACGCAAATGCTCCATCGACTTCTAATCTTTTTGAAGAGATAAAGCCAGCACAGGAATTCAACATAGTCCACACGTTTTTACATTTACAGTTATTTTGATATTATAACTGATACAAACCATGATTATAAATGTAAGATCAAGGTTTCAACCCCCGGACACCGTCCCCTCTCGACACTGACTAATGATCACTGATTAGAACATTGTATGCTTATAATTATTCAACATGTATATGCAATAAATTATCGTTCAAACAATTTTATTTAATCACTTACTTCTAAAGACGAATGATTAACTTTAGAGTTTTCTGATTTGAAAACATACTGCAACAGATTATCAATCAATAAAGTTGTTCTTTATTGTATTTTGTATATTATATAAAAGAACACGAAAACTTAAATGCGTACAAACAATTGATTGACTTTGATTTTTGGTGTTTTAACGCCACTTTTAAGAACCGCTTTTGGGCTATTTCATGGCAGCCAGATTTTATTGTGGGAGGAAGCCGGAGTGCCTGGAGAAAACCACCGACCTTCGATAGGAAAACTGACAGTCCCAGTCAATTAAGATTGGAGGCGAGTGCACGAGCGGGGTTTGAACTCACAACCTCACTGTTGACTGGCTAGTGATTACAGTAATAACTACTTAGACCACTCGGCCACCGAGGCCCCTCGTACAAATAATAAAATAGCGGGTACATGTTGGTAAAAGTACGAATTGGTAGAAGTACGAGTTGGTAAACGTATGTGTTGGTAGAAGTACGAGTTGGTAAGTATTGGGAACGAGTTGGCTATTGTACGAGTTGACATGGATCCACAGTGACATCGTGGAAATTTTCATAAAGGGGGGGGCACTGACTGCCATGAGAGGGGGCCCGCTCCAGTCATGCTTCAGTGTTTTCCTAAATAATCAACCAAATTTTTCCCTCAAACCCCCCCCCCCCCCCCCCCGCCTCCCCTCCTTGGATCCTCCAGTGATTTGTAACTTGTAAATTTGTAACTTGTAGTTCTTCTTGAGAAGCGGAACTTCTCATCGGTAGGCAGCAGTAACAATTACACTGAGAAATTCTCCCAAAACATGACTCAAACGAAGAAGTTCCATTTCCACAAATCTAGAAATATAGAAAGTCATGTAACGAATGTAAAAAATACATGTTACAAATTAAGAAATTACATTTTACAAATCAAGAAATGTATAACTATGGCGGATATCCCCGTCCATATACTATCAGTACATATCCGTTTGACAAATATATTAAGGCCCTGGCCCCTAGGTCATGGTCCAGTGACTTTGAATCAATTAGAAATTTTCAACGTTAAGTTTTTTGCTTAAGTCAGTTTGATAAGAACTTCTTGTGATAGGTCTATGGTATTTTGTATAAAGTTGCTTTGCTATCAGTGCATACAGTTTCCCCCTAGGAAAGGGTCCAGTGACTTTGAATTAGTGAGCAATTTTCAATGTTAAGTCTGTACTTTGGTACTGTATGATTTAAAACATACCTTTCTAAGATTGTGCATTTATACATTTATAAATTATTAAGAATCTAACTCCTACAGGCAAAGTTGACCCTAGATAGATTTGGTTATTATGTTAAGGTCTGTTTTGAGTCATATATGTCTTCATATGCTTTGGTTCTTATACATCCATGGCTTTCAACATCTTTGGCTTTTATTGTTTCTGATGGAGGTAAATCCAGAAAGGTGCCAGAACCGGCAGCAGAACATTTATAAAGTGTTATTTTAATTTATTAAAAGAATTAGATACATGTATATAAATTTTCATTTTTCCTTTTACCCTATTAATTCATTACCACCACAGTATCCACCTTCATAGTCAAAACATTCAGGGAACACTCACTACAACTGTCAGCGGATTAGTTTTGTGGCATTTTGGATGTTTTCAAGTTCATCGTAAACCTTTGTCCAAAATGTCCATGTGAAGACTACCCTTTTACCCAATAAAAAAATCACACTGGACAGTTGTTTTTATTTTCTCGAATTTTCTGTTACTTCATGTTTCATTCAACAAAAAGGGAGCATTTAAAATTAATTTGGTTGGAATTGAAAGTGGAAGGACTTGCACTAATCAAACATTTACTGCTTGCTGAGGTTTCCCCCACGAGGGTATCACCAGCCAAGTAGCCAGCACTTCTGTGTTGACAGGAATTATTGATATGGTCATAATTATAAAATAACTGTTAACAAACTTTGAATTTTTCGAAATACTAATGATTTTCGATCCCCAGGAGTAGATTATCATATCTGTATTTGGCAAAACCTTTCGGAATTTAGGGTCATCAATGCTCGTTAACTCTTTATTTTGCCTGTTAAACTTTTTTTATACCAGTGTCACCAATGAGTCTTATATAGACGAAACGCAGGGATCCTTGATACAACATAATTATGGGTAAAAGGGTAGTGTTTCTGTTTCAGAAAATTAAAAACTTATAACTGGATTTTGCTGTCCACTCTTTCTTAGTCCTTCAGAAGATGATGAAACAAACAAACACTAGAGATTCGCTTGATATGGTTCACTATCTTCTACGAAGTGGAAAAAGCGAGACTTAGGTGTACTGTTGCCTACGGCAATATTTGGCTTTTCCCCTCATCATGGTGCATTGATTTGGAAACATTTTGCGTAGTTAACAAGTTAAAGTTTGTGTTTAGGTTAGTTTAACGCAAATCATTTATGATAAGACAATAGTATTTGGTATTCAGTTTTATAAGCATTGGGCAGTTCTCATTTCCATGGAGGTTTTATGGCCGTACACCTTCAGTCATGATTCATTGACTTGGAATGTTTGCAAAGTTTACATGTTTAATTATTGCCATTATAATTTTATACTATCAAAATTACAAAAAAAGCGAGACATATCTCTGTGTCAACAGTTTATTTGCTATTGTGACAGTCTCTCAAAACTATAAGACTAAATTCGTGAAAAATTAAAATTTATTTCAGATAGCAGTATGTTTGCACTTAATTTTTTTCCATAAAGTTATTGTTGCAATGGTGAGTATACTAAACAGATGCAAGATCGATAATCCGTGAAAATCAATCTAGACATTATGCAATTAAGATTATTTTCTCGAACCTGTCGTTACATGTATATTGCACCTATTACAGATGTCTTGAGTCGCTATGGATCCATGTCAACTTGTACCTTAGCCAACTCGTACTCAACCAACTAATATTCAGGCTCTACCAACTCGTACCCAATATTTTATTATTTATATGCATTAAAGTTGTTATGTTCTTTTATTAATATAGAAATATACCATTAAAATAAAGTACAACTTTATTGATTGGTAATCTGATGCAATTTGTTTTCAAATCAGAAATATCTAAAGTTAATCATTCGTCTTATACAATCAGCTCTATTTTACAGGCACTTTATAAGACGAATCTAGGACAGAGCGTACCAACTCTTCGTAAACAAATCATGACACGACCCTAAAAAAGGTCTTACTCTAGTGATACCCCACCTAGCAAAAGACAGCGACAGGGGTCGTCCCCTCGTCCATCGAACGCAAATGCTCCATTGACTTCTAATCTTTTGGAAGAGATATAGCCAGCACAGGAATTCAACATAGTCCAAACGTTTTTACATTTACAGTTATTTAGATACTATAACAGATACAAACCATGATAATAAATGTAAGATCAAGGTTTCAACCCCCGGACACCGTCCCCTCTCGCCACTTACTAATGATCACTGATTAGAACATTGTATGCTTATAATTATTCAACATGTATATGCAATAAATTATCGTTCAAACAATTTTATTTAATCATTTACTTCTAAAGAAGAATGATTAACTTTAGATTTTTCTGATTTGAAAACATATTGCATCAGATTATCAATCAATAAAGTTGTACTTTATTGTATTTTGTACATTATATAAAAGAACACGAAAACTTAAATGCGTACAAACAATTGATTGACTTTGATTTTTGGTGTTTTAAAGCCACTTTTAAGAATCGCTTTTGGGCTATTTCATGGCAGCCAGATTTTATTGTCGGAGGAAGCCGGAGTGCCTGGAGAAAACCACCGACCTTCGATAGGAAAACTGACAGTCCCAGTCAATTAAGATTGGAGGCGAGTGCACGAGCGGGGTTTGAACTCACAACCTCACTGTTGACTGGCTACTGATTACAGTAGTAACTACTTAGACCACTCGGCCACCGAGGCCCCTCGTACAAATAATAAAATAGCGGGTACATGTTGGTAAAAGTACGAATTGGTAGAAGTACGAGTTGGTAAACGTATGTGTTGGTAGAAGTACGAGTTGGTAAACGTATGTGTTGGTAGAAGTACGAGTTGGTAAGTATTGGGAACGAGTTGGCTAATGTACGAGTTGACATGGATCCACAGTGACATCGTGGAAATTTTCATAAAGGGAGGGAGGGGGGGGGGCACTGACTGCCACGAGAGGGGGCCCGCTCCAGTCATGCTTCAGTGTTTTCCTAAATAATCAACCAAATTTTTCCCACAAAAGCCCCCCCCCCCCCCCTTCCTTGAATCCTCCAGTGATTTGTAACTTGTAAATTTGTAACTTGTAGTTCTTCTTGAGAAGCGGAACTTCTCATCGATAGGCAGCAGTAACAATTACACTGAGACATTCTCCCAAAACATGACTCAAACGAAGAAGTTCCATTTCCACAAATCAAGAAATATAGAAAGTCATGTAACGAATGTAAAAAATACATGTTACAAATTAAGAAATTACATTTTACAAATCAAAAAATGTATAACTATGGCGGATATCCCCGTCCATATACTATCAGTACATATCCGTTTGACAAATATATTAAGGCCCTGGCCCCTAGGTCATGGTCCAGTGACTTTGAATCAATTAGACATTTTCAACGTTAAGTTTTTTGCTTAAGTCAGTTTGATAAGAACTTCTTGTGATAGTGATGGAGCATTTGCGTTCGATGGACGAGGGGACGACCCCTGTCGCTGTCTTTTGCTAGGTGGGGTATCACTAGAGTAAGACCTTTTTTGGGGTCGTGTCATGATTTTTTACGAAGAGTTGGTACGCTCTGTCCTAGATTCGTCTAATACAGGGCCTGTAAAATAGACCTGATTGTATAAGACGAATGATTAAGTCTGTACTTTGGTACTGTATGATTTAAAACATACCTTTCTAAGATTGTGCATTTATACATTTATAAATTATTAAGAATCTAACTCCCACAGGCAAAGTTGACCCTAGATAGATTTGGTTATTATTTTAAGGTCTTTTTTGGTCATATATGTCTTCATATATGTTGTTTCTTATACATCCTTGGCTTTCAACATCTTTGGCTTTTATTGTTTCTGATGAAGGTAAATCTAGAAAGGTGCCAGAACCGGCAGCAGAAAATTTATAAAGTGTTATTTTAATTTTTTTTAAAGAATTAGATAAAGTTGAGAATGGAAATGGGGAATGTGTCAAAGAGACAACAACCCGACCAAATAAAAAACAACAGCAGAAGGTCACCAACAGGTCTTCAATGTAGCGAGAAATTCCCGCACCCGGAGGCGTCCTTCAGCTGGCCCCTAAACAAATATATACTAGTTCAGTGATAATGAACGCCATACTAATTTCCAAATTGTACACAAGAAACTAATATAAAAATAATACAAGACTAACAAAGGCCAGAGGCTCCTGACTTGGGACAGGCGCAAAAATGCGGCGGGGTTAAACATGTTTGTGAGATCTCAACCCTCCCCCTATACCTCTAACCAATGTAGAAAAATAAACGCATAACAATACGCACATTAAAATTCAGTTCAAAAGAAGTCCGAGTCTGATGTCAGAAGATGTAACCAAAGAAAATAAACAAAATGACAATAATACATAAATAACAACAGACTACTAGCAGTTAACTGACATGTCAGCTCCAGACTTCAATTAAACTGACTGAAAGATTATGATTTCATCATATGAACATCAGGCACAATCCTTCCCGTTAGGGGTTTAGTATCATACCATCATAACATATATGAGAAAAACATAACCCGTGTCATGCCAACAACTGTTTTTAGAATAAATGTCTTTAGTTCCGACGCAAAGACCTTATCAGTGACTCAATATTAACGCCAAAATATGCAATCTTTAATGACTTGACAACAGTATCGTAATTATATCCCTTCTTAATCAGTCTATTTAAAGGTTTTGTAAGTTTCTGAGGTGAATACTGACACCTTTTGCTTTATAAAGTATATTTCCATAAAAAATTGGATGTGAAATACCTGAACGTATAAAAAGT
This sequence comes from Mytilus edulis, assembly GCA_019925275.1. Lineage (NCBI taxonomy): Eukaryota > Metazoa > Mollusca > Bivalvia > Mytilida > Mytilidae > Mytilus > Mytilus edulis. Next base: position 80,353,080 of record CM034352.1, on the reverse strand, counting down.
CTGCATGTTGAGCTATATTTACGAATGATGTCTTTATACCGATGATAAAATTTAGTAAAAGTTTTGACTAGTTTGTGATATCGAAAACCCTGGTGTAATAATTTTTCAGTAATACATAAATTTCTCTCGTTAAAATCTAAAACATTGTTACAAACACGAGCGAATCGTACAAGTTGAGATATATAAACACCGTAAGATGGTGACAAGGGAACGTCACCATCTAAAAACGGATAATTAACGATAGGAAATGAAAAATCATCCCTTTTATCATAAATTTTAGTATTCAGCTTTCCGTTAGTGATATAGATATCAAGATCGAGGAAAGGGCAGTGGTCATTATTAGTATTAGCTTTATTTAAAGTAAGTTCAGCAGGATAAATTTCATTAATATACATACTGAAGTCGTCATTATTGAGAGCCAAAATATCATCCAAATATCTAAAAGTATTATTAAATTTGTTTATCAGATGTTGTTTTGATGGGTCTTTGCTTATTTTTGTCATAAATTGTAACTCATAACAATACAAAAAGAGGTCCGCAATAAGTGGTGCACAGTTAGTCCCCATTGGAATTCCGATAATCTGACGATATACGGAATCCCCAAAGCGAACAAAAATGTTATCTAGTAAAAATTCAAGGGCATATATAGTATCAAAGCATGTCCAATTAACATAGTTTTTTTGTTTATTGCTACTAAAAAATGACCTAAAAGAGTTTGAACATATATATTCACATTCTGATTTTTTGAATGCCCATTTAATTAGGTGTGTGAATTTTTTCTGTATATAAATTTTCATTTCTCCTTTTACCCTATTACTTCATTACCACCACATACAGTATTCACCTTCATAGTCAAAACATTCAGGGAACACTCACTACAACTGTCAGCGGATTTGTTTTGTGGCATTTTGGATGTTTTCAAGTTCATCGTAAACTTTTGTCCAAAATGGCCATGTGACGACTACCCTTTTACCAATCAAAAATCACAATGGACAGTTGTTTTTATTTTCTCGAATTTTCTGTTACTTCATGTTTCAGTCAACAAATAGGGAGCATTTAAAATTTATTTGGTTGGAATTGAAAGTAGAAGGACTTGCACTAATCAAACATTTACTGCTTGCTGAGGTTTCCCCCACGAGGGTATCACCAGCCAAGTAGTCAGCACTTCTGTGTTGACAGGAATTATTGATATGGTCATAATTATAAAATAACTGTTAACAAACTTTGAATTTTTTGAAATACTAATGATTTTTGATCCCCAGGAGTAGATTACCTTAACTGTATTTAGCAAAACCTTTCGGAATTTAGGGTCATCAATGCTCGTTAACTCTATATTTTGCCTTTTAATTTTTTTTTTATACCAGTGTCACCAATGAGTCTAATGTAGACGAAACGCGCGTACATTATTTTAATCCTGGTATTTGAGATGAGTTTACTGACATGGTTCATATGACCTTTCAGGGATTCTTGATACAACATATGTTTTGTAACTTATGATTATGTGTTGCTTTTAATAAACCTTTTGGTAGAAGGCTTTCGACATTAGGAGTTGATCGTAATCAGTAAAGTAACCAAGATATTTCAGTATTTGCATCTTTGTTGCACGTTTTGGCTATTTTCTCAGTAGTAAGCAGTTATAGATCGACAGCAATTGTAATATAAGCTTTTAAGTTTTATAAGCAGTGGGCAGTTCTCATTTCCATAGAGGTTATATGGCCGTACACCTTCAGTCATGATTCACTGACTTGGAATGTTTGCAAAGTTTACATGTTTAATTATTGCCATTATAATTTTATACTATCACAATTACAAAATAAGCAAGACATATCTCTGTGACAACAGTTTATTTGCTATTGTGATTGTCTTTCAAAATTATTAGATTTAATTTGCACTTAAGTCTATTAAATAAAGTTATTGTTGCAGAGGTAAGTATGCTAAACAGATGCAAGATCGATAATGCGTGAAAATCAGTCTAGACATTATGCAATTAAGATTATTTTCTCGAACCTGTCGCTACATGTATACTGCACCTATCACAGATGTATTGAGTCGCTTACATGTACTCATGAAATCTGTTACGTTTCTGAACGTTACAATCATAGCGAAATCTTAGATGTTAGATTTATTTGAATTGGTTTAACCGTCAAGTATAGATTGTTAGTCTGGCAATTTGTTCACAATTCTAACTTTGGAGAAATGATGTTACGTCTCTTCTTTTTACTGCAAGGTAAGAGTCACTGTAATTTTATGGTATAAAAGGATAAGAATATAAAAACCTTTTTGTATCATTTTCAGTCTTCTTTTCAGATACTAGATGAATGCATTGACCGAACGTTATTTTCTGTTTTGTTAATTTTAAAAGTTTCCTCTGGCAAAGTTAATCTCAGATGCATATCAGATAATAGTATCACCTTTTGTCTTATTGTCCTTTATATGTTTATGTCTTATACATTCCTGACATTTAATTTGTTTGATTTTGATCATTCCTGATGAAGGTTTAAAACAAAAAATGCTATAGACGCACGAAATTGAAAAAAAGTTTCATTTTATTTACTAGCACTGGATCGATATCGTAAGTCCCGAAGGGTATCACCAACACAGTAGTCGATGCTTCGGTACTGACATGATTTTTAACAACTTTTCTTAAATTTTCTGTTTTAAGATTAAGAAATTATGCAGAAAATATTGTTCCAAGTCCTCAGTAAAAGTTGGTCTCGGATGAATTTGGCTATTTTTAGGTGCCGTTTTGTCGTATTGCTCTTCAGATTAAGCTTTTATACATGTGATTTGGATGGAGAGTTGTCTCATTGGCACTCATACCACATCTTCCCATATCTATTTACACATCCCTAATTTTTAAAATGTTTAGGTTTGAGCGTTCCGGGTGAATGTAAATCCAGAAAAACGCTTCGGTTGCACAAGACTAATAAAGAGTTATTTTCCTTAAAAACTCAGATGATAGGAACGTTCTCAAAAGCTTTTTAAAGGAGCTTAATTATTTCTTCAGTAATATTGTAATAAATGTAAACTTTTTTTATTTTATTTCTAAAATGAACTATGTCAACAATTTTGTCAAAAATCAACTATAAATGTTTGAATCACTGTTTACATTGAACAGATTGAAAATATATTATTGATATTGAATAAATACAACATCACATGTAGTTTTGTGAGTTAAAACATGTATTTTCATCTTTTAGAAGATTTTTTTGTACTCAGGTAAATTAATCAATGAGTGATGGATTTCTCTTAAAAAAATTTAAATGTCTCAGTAAATAACCTGCAGCAGGTAACACTACACCAAGATCAATATGGAATGGAATATCCGACATAATTATAAATTTCTTAATTTAAAAAAATGCAATTTCTTAATTTGTAACATACAATTTCTAAATTTGTTAAATGTAATTTCTTAATTTGTAACATGTATTTTTTCCATCCGTAACATGAATTTCTACATTTCTTGATTTGTGAAATGTAACTTCGTAATGTGTATATGCAATTTCTTAATCTGTTAACGTATTTTCTTCGTTCGTTCGTTCGATTCATGAAATTTTATATTTCTTAATTTGTGAAATGTTATTTCTTTGTTTGAGTCACGTTTTGGGAGAATGTATCAGTGTAATTGTTACCGCTGCCAGCAAATGAACCGTTTCTAAAGAAAAACTACAAGTTACAAATTAACAAGTTACAAATCAAGAAGTTTTACAAATCAAAAAGTTTTACAAATCAAGAAGTTTTACAGATCAAGAATGAAATAGTTCTACAATATTCCCCATGAGGCGCTGTGGATCCATGTCAACTTGTACCTTAGCCAACTCGTACTCAACCAACTCATATTCAGGCTCTACCAATTCGTACCCAATATTATATTATTTATATGCATTAAAGTTGTTATGTTCTTTTATATAATATTGAAACATACCATTAAAATAAAGTACAACTTTATTGATTGGTAATCTGATGCAATTTGTTTCCAAATCAGAAATATCTAAAGTTAATCATTCGTCTTATACAATCAGCTCTATTTTACAGGCACTTTATAAGACGAATCTAGGACTGAACGTACCAACTCTTCGTAAACAAATCATGACACGACCCTAAAAAATGTCTTACTCTAGTGATACCCCACCTAGCAAAAGACAGCGACAGTGGTCGTCCCCTCGTCCATCGAACGCAAATGCTCCAATGATTTCTAATCTTTTTGAAGAGATATAGCCAGCACAGGAATTAAACATAGTCCAAACGTTTTTACATTTACAGTTATTTAGATACTATAACAGATACAAACCATGATAATAAATGTAAGATCAAGGTTTCAACCCCCGGACACCGTCCCCTCTCGCCACTTACTAATGATCACTGATTAGAACATTGTATGATTATAATTATTCAACATGTATATGCAATAAATTATCGTTCAGACAATTTCATTTAATCATTTACTTCTAAAGAAGAATGATTAACTTTAGATTTTTCTGATTTGAAAACATATTGCATCAGATTATCAATCAATAAAGTTGTACTTTATTGTATTTTGTATATTATATAAAAGAACATGAAAACTTAAATGCGTACAAATAGTTGATTGACTTTTGTTTTCGATGTTTGGTGTTTAAACGCCACTTTTAAGCACCGCTTTGGGCTATTTTATGGCGGCCAGATTTTATTGGTGGAGGAAGCCGGAGTGCCCGGAGAAAACCACCGACCTTTTTTAGGAAAACTGTCAATCCCAGTCAATTAAGATTGGAGGCGAGTGCACGAGCGGGGTTCGAACTCACAAGCTCAGTGTTGACTGGCTAGTGATTACAGTAGTAACTACTTAGACCATTCGGCCACCGAGGCCCGTCGTACAAATAATAAAATAGTGGGTACAAGTTGGTAAAAGTACGAATTGGTAGAAGTACGAGTTGGTAAAAGTATGTGTTGGTAGAAGTACGAGTTGGTAAATATTGGGAACGAGTTGGTTGAGTACGAGTTGGCTAATGTACGAGTTGACATGGATCCACAGTGACCTCGTGCGGAATATTGTAGAACTATTTCATTCTTGATTTATAAAACCTCTAAATTTGCACTGGCGGATCCAGAAATTTTCATAAGGGGGGGAGGGGACTGACTGCCATGAGAGGGGGCCCGCTCCAGTCATGCTTCAGTGTTTTCCTAAATAATCAACAAAATTTTTCCCACAAAAGCCCCACCCCCTGGATCCTCCTATGATTTGTAACTTGTTAATTTGTAACTTGTAGTTCTTCTTGAGAAGCGGAACTTCTCATTGGTTGGCAGCGGTAACAATTACACTGACACATTCTCTCAAAACTTGACTCTAACAAAGAAATTACATTTCACAAATTAAGAAATGTAGAATTTCATGTAACGAACGAAGAAAATACGTTAACAAATTAAGAAATTACATTTACACATTAAGAAGTTCCATTTCCACAAATCAAGAAATATAGAAAGCCATGTAACGAATGGAAAAAATACATGTTACAAATTAAGAAATTACATTTTACAAATCAAGAAATTGCATGTTACAAATTGAGAAATTGCATTTTACAAATTGAGAAATTGCATTTTACAAATTGAGAAATTGCATTTTACAAATTAAGAAATGTATAATTATGGCGGATATTCCCTTCCATATACTATCAGTACATATCCGTTTGACAAATATATTAAGGCCCTGGCCCCTAGGTCATGGTCCAGTGACTTTGAATCAATTAGATATTTTCAACGTTAAGTTTTTTGCTTAAGTCAGTTTGATAAGAACTTCTTGTGATAGATCTATGGTATTTTGTATAAAGTTGCATTGCTATCAGTACATATCAGTTTCCCTAGGAAATGGTTCAGTTACTTTGAATTAGTGAGCAATTTTCAATGTTAAGTCTGTACTTTGGTACTGTATTATTTAAAACATACCTTTTTAAGATTGTGCATTTATACATTTATAAATCATGAAGAATCTAACTCCCACAGGCAAAGTTGACCCTAGATAGATTTGGTTATTATTTTAAGGTCTGTTTTGGTCTTATAGGTCTTCATATGTTTTGGTTCTTATACATCCTTGGCTTTCAACATATTTGGCTTTTATCGTTTCTGATGAAGATAAATTGAGAAAGGTGCCAGAACCGGCAGCAGAAAATTTATAAAGTGTTATTTTAATTTTTTTAAAGAATTAGATACATGTATATAAATTTTCATTTCTCCTTTTACCCTATTAATTCATTACCACCACATACAGTATCCACCTTCATAGTCAAAACATTCAGGGAACACTCACTACAACTGTCAGCGGATAAGTTTTGTGGCATTTTGGATGTTTTCAAGTTCATCGTAAACTTTTGTCCAAAATGGACATGTGAAGACTACCCTTTTACCCAATCAAAAAATCACACTGGACAGTTGTTTTTATTTTCTCGAATTTTCTGTTACTTCATGTTTCAGTCAACAAATAAGGAGCATTCAAAATTAATTTGGTTGGAATTGAAAGTAGAAGGACTTGCACTAATCAAACATTTACTGCTTGCTGAGGTTTCCTCCACGAGGGTATCACCAGCCAAGTAGTCAGCACTTCTTTGTTGACAGAAATTATTGATATGGTCATAATTATAAAATAACTGTTAACAAACTTTGAATTTTTCGAAATACTAATGATTTTCGATCCCCAGGAGTAGATTACCTTAACTGTATTTGGCAAAACCTTTCGGAACTTAGGGTCATCAATGCTCGTTAACTCTTTATTTTGCCTTTTAAACTTTTTTTTTTATACCAGTGTCACCAATGAGTCTAATATAGACGAAACGCGCGTCTGGCGTACATTATTTTAATCCTGGTATTTGAGATGAGTTTACTGACATGGTTCATATGACTTTTCAGGGATCCTTGACACAACATAATTTTTGTAACTTATGATTATGTGTTGCTTTTAATAAACCTTGTGGTAGAAGGCTTTCGACATTAGGAGTTAATCTTAATGAGTAAAGTAGCCGAGATATTTCAGTATTTGCACCTTTGTTGCACGTTTTGGCTATTTTCTCAGTAGTAAGCAATTATAGATCGACAGAAATTGTAATAGAAAAATATGATCAGCAATGTAAGATTGTCCAGCAAAAGGACATTTCCAGCAAGGTTTTTTATTCAGCATATTTTTATGCGAAGTGGTATGCGAAGCCTACACTCTTACTTTATAGTACGCTTATAAACAAAAGTAGACGCGGATTAACCGTCAACAACAATAACAAAAAGACACCAAGATGGTCACATACGTCCACAATAAACAGATGTTTACACAATATGTGAAGCTCAAAACTGTCTCGAATCAATCAAGTTTTAAGTGTTGAGTAGCTGTACTTGTTTTATGCTATCCCCAGTGTAGCTGTTCCTTTTACATTTGAAGACATTATCTGTTGTGTAGTTGCCTCATATTTCTCATTTTTAAACAAGCTTTATAAGGTTAATGTAGACGCTTCCGCTAAAAAGGCTGTGTCATGAAAGCTGTTACGTTTCTGATCGTTACGTTCATAGCGAAATCATAGATGTTAGATTTATTTGAATTGGTTTAACCGTCAAGTATAGATTGTTAGTCTGGCAATTTGTTCACAATTCTAACTTTGGAGAAATGATGTTACGTCTCTTCTTTTTACTGCAAGGTAAGAGTCACTGTAATTTTATGGTATAAAAGGATAATAATATAAACCTTTTTCCTCATTTTCAGTCTTCTTTTCAGATACTTGATAAATGCATTGACCGAACGTTATTTTCTGTTTTGTTAAATTTTAAAAGTTTAGAATTTTTGCCTCTGGCAAAGTTAACCTTAGATGCATATCAGATAATAGTATCCCTTTTTGTCTTATTGTTCTTTATGTGTTTATGTCTTATACATTCCTGACATTTAATTTGTTTGATTTTGATCATTCCTGATGAAGGTTTAATACAAAAAATGTTACGGACGCACGAAATTGAAAAAGTTTCATTTTATTTACTAGCATTGGATCGATACCGTAAGTCCCGAAGGGTATCACCAACACAGTAGCCGATGCTTCGGTACTGACATGATTTTATCGTTTCTGATGAAGATAAATTGAGAAAGGTGCCAGAACCGGCAGCAGAAAATTTATAAAGTGTTATTTTAATTTTTTTAAAGAATTAGATACATGTATATAAATTTTCATTTTTCCTTTTACCCTATTAATTCATTACCACCACATACAGTATCCACCTTCATAGTCAAAACATTCAGGGAACATTCACTACAACTGTCAGCGGATTAGTTTTGTGGCATTTTGGATGTTTTCAAGTTCATCGTAAACTTTTGTCCAAAATGGACATGTGAAGACTACCCTTTTACCCAATCAAAAAATCACACTGGACAGTTGTTTTTATTTTCTCGAATTTTCTGTTACTTCATGTTTCAGCCAACAAATAGGGCGCATTTAAAATTAATTTGGTTGGAATCGAAAGTAGAAGGACTTGCACTAATCAAACATTTTCTGCTTGCTGAGGTTTCCTCCACGAGGGTATCACCAGCCAAGTAGTCAGCACTTCTGTGTTGACAGGAATTATTGATATGGTCATAATTATAAAATAACTGTTAACAAACTTTGAATTTTTCGAAATACTAATGATTTTCGATCCCCAGGAGTAGATTACCTTAACTGTATTTGGCAAAACCTTTCGGAATTTAGGGCCATCAATGCTCGTGAACTCCTTATTTTGCCTTTTAAACTTTTTTTTATACCAGTGAAACCAATGAGACTAATATAGACGAAACGCGCGTCTGGCGTACATTATTTTATTCCTGGTATTTGAGATGAGTTTACTTACATGGTTCATATGACCTTTCAGGGATCCTTGATACAACATAATTTTTGTAACTTATGATTATGTGTTGCTTTTAATAAACCTTGTGGTAGAAGGCTTTCGACATTAGGAGTTAATCTTAATGAGTAAAGTAGCCGAGATATTTCAGTATTTGCACCTTTGTTGCACGTTTTGGCTATTTTCTCAGTAGTAAGCAATTATAGATCGACAGAAATTGTAATAGAAAAATATGATCAGCAATGTAAGATTGTCCAGCAAAAGGACATTTCCAGCAAGGTTTTTTATTCAGCATATTTTTATGCGAAGTGGTATGCGAAGCCTACACTCTTACTTTATAGTACGCTTATAAACAAAAATAGACGCGGATTAAACGTCAACAACAATAACAAAAATACACCAAGATGGTCACATACGTCCACAATAAACAGATGTTTACACAATATGTGAAGCTCAAAACTGTCTCGAATCAATCAAGTTTTAAGTGTTGAGTAGCTGTACTTGTTTTATGCTATCCCCAGTGTAGCTGTTCCTTTTACATTTGAAGACATTATCTGTTGTGTAGTTGCCTCATATTGCTCATTTTTAAACAAGCTGTGACGGCGTGTATAAAGCTGAGTCCACAAACGTAACGTCTTCAAATTACTTTAATCATTTACGACGTCGGCATTTCCCCCCAGAAAACGTAAGTGTAACAAAAACACTGGACACTTAGTTTATCACATAATTTTAAACATAAACGTTCAACATATTTCTTTTTTTCGAACAACAAAGCACAGCAAATGCACATTCTGGAAATCTGAAAAAATATATACTAAGAGCAGTGTAATGGAAATAATAAGCGACTATGCCGTGGACCATATTCAGAAAATAGCGTTAAAACGTCATTTCTTTAAACTGTAACATAATAGCTGGACATTTAAAAAATTCAGGTGTTCACCCTTGACTACCGAATCATACATAACTATCAGATTTTTTTAAACCCCTTGTAATGCACATTTTGAATATCAAGTCATTTCGAAATAAGAAAATAGCAAGTACATATTTTTTTTTACCGATTCTTCCATTTTCTAATATGAATCCTTCCAAATTACTACTTCTTACGCATAACGAACTACATTCCAAACACATCAACCATGGCCGTTTTTGAAAAAAAATTTGGTGAAGTTCGTGGACGTCATAGTCCGAAACCGAAAAATGCTATTGTACGAAAATGCAGGAAAATACGTTTAATTTGTACAAATTTCAGGTCAAAAAATCTATTTTATGCTTATTTAATGTTACAAGTTTCACATATATTTGCCGTTTTCTCCATGTTAGTTTCATACTTTTTAGATTTAATTTTGATAACCTTTTTAATTATGTGTATTTTAATGGCTAGCTTTAATCATTTTATCATAAAAAAACCTTCCCATTTAAAATATATGTTTAAGACGGTTGTATAAAGCTTCTTTTAAAAGCGCATTTAACAGTTGCCGTCAACTTTGTGCACGCCGTCTTTATAAGGTTAATGTAGACGCTTCCGCTTAAAAGGCTGTGTCATGAAAGCTGTTACGTTTCTGATCGTTACACTCATAGCGAAATCATAGATGTTAGATTTATTTGAATTGGTTTAACCGTCAAGTATAGATTGTTACTCTGGTAATTTGTTCACAATTCTAACTTTGGAGAAATGATGTTACGTCTCTTCTTTTTACTTCAAGGTAAGAGTCACTGTAATTTTATGGTATAAAAGGATAATAATATAAACCTTTTTTCTCATTTTCAGTCTTCTTTTCAGATACTAGATAAATGCATTGATCGAACGTTATTTTCTGTTTTGTTAAATTTTAAAAGTTTAGAATTTTTGCCTCTGGCAAAGTTAACCTTAGATGCATATCAGATAATAGTATCCCTTTTTGTCTTATTGTTCTTTATGTGTTTATGTCTTATACATTCCTGACATTTAATTTGTTTGATTTTGATCATTCCTGATGAAGGTTTAATACAAATATGTTACGGACGCACGAAATTGAAAAAGTTTCATTTTATTTACTAGCACTGGATCGATACCGTAAGTCCCGAAGGGTATCACCAACACAGTAGTCGATGCTTCGGTACTGACATGATTTTTAACAACTTTTTTAAAATTTTCTGTTGATAGATTAAGAAATTATGCAAAAAATATTGTTCCAAGTCCTCAGTTAAAGTTGATCTCAGATGAATTTGGCTATTTTTAGGTCCCATTTTGTCGTTTTGCTTTTCAGATTAATCTGTTATACATGTGACTTGGATGGAGAGTTGTCTCATTGGCACTCATACCACATCTTCCCATATCTACATGTATTTATACATCCCTGATTTTCAAAATGTTTAGGTTTGAGCGTTCCTGGTGAACGTAAATACAGAAAAACGATTCGGCTGCACTAGACTAATAAAGAGTTATTTCCCTTAAATACTCGGATGATAGGAACGTTCTCAAAAGCTTTTTAAAGGAGCTTATTTCTTTAGTAATATTGCAATAAATGTTGTAAACTTTTATTATTTTATGGCGAACCAAATTAAACTTTTCCACAGAGTCATCTCCTATTGGTCAATTTATTTAAAAACAAATTTCAATAGGAACTATGTCAACAATTTTGTAAAAAATCAACTATTAATGTTTGAATCACTGTTTATATTGAACAGATTGAAAACATATTATTGATATTGAATAAATACAACATCACATGTAGTTTTGTGAGTTAAAACATGTATTTTCATCTTTTAGAAGATTTTTTTTTACTCAGGTAAATTAATCAATGAGTGATGGATTTCTCTTAGAAGAAATTTAAAGGTCCCAGTGAATAAACTACACAGAGAACAACATGGAAGGGAATATCCGCCATAATTATACATTTCTTAATTTGTAAAATGTAATTTTTTAATTTGTAACATGCAATTTCTTAATTTGTAAAATGTAATTTCTTAATTTGTAACATGTATTTTCCATCCGTTACATGAGTTTCTACATTTCTTGATTTGTGAAATGTAACTTCTTAGTGTGTAAATGCAATTTCTTAATTTGTTAACTATTTTCTTCGTTCGATTCATGAAGTTTTATATTTCTTAATTTGTGAAATGTAATTTCATTGTTTGAGTCACGTTTTGGGAGAATGTATCAGTGTAATTGTTACCGCTGCCAGCAAATGAGCCGTTTCTTAAGAAAAACTACAAGTTACAAATCAACAAGTTACAAATCAAGAAGTTTTACAAATCAAGAATGAAATAGTTCTACAATATTCCACATGAAACGCTGTGGATCCATGCCAACTTGTACCTTAGCCAACTCGTACTCAACCAACTCATATTCAGGCTCTACCAACTCGTACCCAATATTATATTATTTATATGCATTAAAGTTGTTATGTTTTTTCTATATTATGTAAAAACATACAGTTAAAATAAAGTACAACTTTATTGATTGGTAATCTGATGCCATTTGTTTTCAAATCAGAAATATCTAAAGTTAATCTTTCGTCTTATACAATCAGGTCTATTTTACAGGCCCTGTATTAGACGAATCTAGGACAGAGCGTACCAACTCTTCGTAAAAAAATCATGACACGACCCCAAAAAAGGTCTTACTCTAGTGATACCCCACCTAGCAAAAGACAGCGACAGGGATCGTCCCCTCGTCCATCGAACGCAAATGCTCCATCGACTTCTAATCTTTTTGAACAGATAAAGCCAGCACAGGAATTCAACATAGTCCAAACGTTTTAACATTTACAGTTATTTAGATACTATAACAGATACAAACCATGATTATAAATGTAAGATCAAGGTTTCAACCCCCGGACACCCTCCCCTCTCGCCACTGACTAATGATCACTGATTAGAACATTGTATGATTATAATTATTCAACATGTATATGCAATAAATTATCGTTCAAACAATTTCATTTAATCATTTACTTCTAAAGACGAATGATTAACTTTATATTTTTCTGATTTGAAAACATATTGCATCAGATTATCAATCAATAAAGTTGTACTTTATTGTATTTTGTATATTATATAAAAGAACATGAAAACTTAAATGCGTACAAATAGTTGATTGACTTTTGTTTTCGATGTTTGGTGTTTAAACGCCACTTTTAAGCACCGCTTTGGGCTATTTTATGGCGGCCAGATTTTATTGGTGGAGGAAGCCGGAGTGCCCGGAGAAAACCACCGACCTTTTTTAGGAAAACTGTCAATCCCAGTCAATTAAGATTGGAGGCGAGTGCACGAGCGGGGTTCGAACTCACAAGCTCAGTGTTGACTGGCTAGTGATTACAGTAGTAACTACTTAGACCACTCGGCCACCGAGGCCCGTCGTACAAATAATAAAATAGTGGGTACAAGTTGGTAAAAGTACGAATTGGTAGAAGTACGAGTTGGTAAAAGTATGTGTTGGTAGAAGTACGAGTTGGTAAATATTGGGAACGAGTTGGTTGAGTACGAGTTGGCTAATGTACGAGTTGACATGGATCCACAGTGACCTCGTGCGGAATATTGTAGAACTATTTCATTCTTGATTTATAAAACTTCTAAATTTGCACTGGCGGATCCAGAAATTTTCATAAAGGGGGGGGGGGGGGGGCACTGACTGCCATGAGAGGGGGCCCGCTCCAGTCATGCTTCAGTGTTTTCCTAAATAATCAACCAAATTTTTCCCTGGATCCTCCTATGATTTGTAACTTGTTAATTTGCAACTTGTAGTTCTTCTTGAGAAGCGGAACTTCTCATTGGTTGGCAGCGGTAACAATTACACTGACACATTCTCCCAAAACATGACTCAAACAAAGAAATTACATTTCACAAATTAAGAAATGTAGAATTTCATGTAACGAACGAAGAAAATACGTTAACAAATTAAGAAATTGCATTTACATATTAAGAAGTTCCATTTCCACAAATCAAGAAATATAGAAAGCCATGTAACGAATGGAAAAAATACATCTTACAAATTAAGAAATTACATTTTACAAATCAAGAAATTGCATGTTACAAATTGAGAAATTGAATTTTACAAATTGAGAAATTGCATTTTACAAATTAAGAAATGTATAATTATGGCGGATATTCCCTTCCATATACTATGATTACATATCCGTTTGACAAATATATTAAGGCCCTGGCCCCTAGGTCATGGTCCAGTGACTTTGAATCAATTAGAAATTTTCAACTTAAGTCAACTTTTTTTGCTTAAGTCAGTTTGATAAGACCTTCTTGTGATAGATCTATGGTATTTTGTATAAAGTTGCATTGCTATCAGAACATATCAGTGTCCCCTAGGAAATGGTCCAGTTACTTTGAATTAGTGAGCAATTTTCAATGTTAAGTCTGTATTTTGGTACTGTATGAATTAAAACATACCTTTCTAAGATTGTGCATTTATACATTTATAAATTATGAAGAATCTAACTCCCACAGGCAAAGTTGACCCTAGATAGATTTGTTTATTATTTTAAGGTCTGTTTTGGTCATATAGGTCTTCATATGTTTTGGTTCTTATACATCCTTAGCTTTCAACATATTTGGCTTTTATCGTTTCTGATGAAGATAAATTGAGAAAGGTGCCAGAACCGGCAGCAGAAAATTTATAAAGTGTTATTTTAATTTTTTTAAAGAATTAGATACATGTATATAAATTTTCATTTCTCCTTTTACCCTATTAATTCATTACCACCACATACAGTATCCACCTTCATAGTCAAAACATTCAGGGAACACTCACTACAACTGTCAGCGGATAAGTTTTGTGGCATTTTGGATGTTTTCAAGTTCATCGTAAACTTTTGTCCAAAATGGACATGTGAAGACTACCCTTTTACCCAATCAAAAAATCACACTGGACAGTTGTTTTTATTTTATCGAATTTTCTGTTTCTTCATGTTTCAGTCAACAAATAGGGAGCATTCAAAATTAATTTGGTTGGAATTGAAAGTAGACGGACTTGCACTAATCAAACATTTACTGCTTGCTGAGGTTTTCCCCACGAGGGTATCACCAGAAAAGTAGTCAGCACTTCTGTGTTGACAGGAATTATTGATATGGTCATAATTATAAAATAACTGTTAACAAACTTTGAATTTTTCAAAATACTAATGATTTTCGATCCCCAGGAGTAGATTACCTTAACTGTATTTGGCAAAACTTTTCGGAATTTAGGGTCATCAATGCTCGTTTACTCTTTATTTTGCCTTTTAAACTTTTTTTTATACCAGTGTCACCAATGAGTCTAATATAGACGAAACGCGCGTCTGGCGTACATTATTTTAATCCTGGTATTTGAGATGAGTTTACTGACATGGTTCATATGACTTTTCAGGGATCCTTGATACAACATAATTTTTGTAACTTATGATTATGTGTTGCTTTTAATAAACCTTGTGGTAGAAGGCTTTCAACATTAGGAGTTAATCTTAATCAGTAAAGTAGCCGAGATATTTCAGTATTTGCACCTTTGTTGCACGTTTTGGCTATTTTCTCATTAGTAAGCAATTATAGATCGACAGAAATTGTAATAGAAAAATATGATCAGCAATGTAAGATTGTCCAGCAAAAGGACATTTCCAGCAAGGTTTTTTATTCAGCATATTTTTATGCGAAGTGGTATGCGAAGCATACACTCTTACTTTATAGTACGCTTATAAACAAAAGTAGACGCGGATTAAACGTCAACAACAATAACAAAAAGACACCAAGATGGTCACATACAGTTGTCCACAATAAACAGATGTTTACACAATATGTGAAGCTCAAAACTGTCTCGAATCAATCAAGTTTTAAGTGTTGAGTAGCTGTACTTGTTTTATGCTATCCCCAGTGTAGCTGTTCCTTTTACATTTGAAGACATTATCTGTTGTGTAGTTGCCTCATATTTCTCATTTTTAAACAAGCTATAGACGCTTCCGCTAAAAAGGCTGTGTCATGAAAGCTGTTACGTTTCTGATCGTTAAGCTCATAGCGAAATCATAGATGTTAGATTTATTTGAATTGGTTTAACCGTCAAGTATAGATTGTTAGTCTGGCAATTTGTTCACAATTCTAACTTTGGACAAATGATGTTACGTCTCTTCTTTTTACTGCAAGGTAAGAGTCACTGTAATTTTATGGTATACAAGGATAATAATATAAACCTTTTTTTCTCATTTTCAGTCTTCTTTTCAGATACTAGATAAATGCATTGACCGAACATTATTTTCTGTTTTGTTAAATTTTAAAAGTTTAGAATGTTTGCCTCTGGCAAAGTTAACCTTAGATGCATATCAGATAATAGTATCCCTTTTTGTCTTATTGTTCTTTATGTGTTTATGTCTTATACATTCCTGACATTTAATTTGTTTGATTTTGATCATTCCTGATGAAGGTTTAATACAAAAAATGTTACGGATGCACGAAATTGAAAAAGTTTCATTTTATTTACTAGCATTGGATCGATACCGTAAGTCCCGAAGGGTATCACCAACACAGTAGCCGATGCTTCGGTACTGACATGATTTTATCGTTTCTGATGAAGATAAATTGAGAAAGGTGCCAGAACCGGCAGCAGAAAATTTATAAAGTGTTATTTTAATTTTTTTAAAGAATTAGATACATGTATATAAATTTTCATTTCTCCTTTTACCCTATTAATTCATTACCACCACATACAGTATCCACCTTCATAGTCAAAACATTCAGGGAACATTCACTACAACTGTCAGCGGATTAGTTTTGTGGCATTTTGGATGTTTTCAAGTTCATCGTAAACTTTTGTCCAAAATGGACATGTGAAGACTACCCTTTTACCCAATCAAAAAATCACACTGGACAGTTGTTTTTATTTTCTCGAATTTTCTGTTACTTCATGTTTCAGCCAACAAATAGGGTGCATTTAAAATTAATTTGGTTGGAATCGAAAGTAGAAGGACTTGCACTAATCAAACATTTTCTGCTTGCTGAGGTTTCCTCCACGAGGGTATCACCAGCCAAGTAGTCAGCACTTCTGTGTTGACAGGAATTATTGATATGATCATAATTATAAAATACCTGTTAACAAACTTTGAATTTTTCGAAATACTAATGATTTTTGATCCCCAGGAGTAGATTACCTTAACTGTATTTGGCAAAACTTTTCGGAATTTAGGGTCATCAATGCTCGTTTACTCTTTATTTTGCCTTTTAAACTTTTTTTTATACCAGTGTCACCAATGAGTCTAATATAGACGAAACGCGCGTCTGGCGTACATTATTTTAATCCTGGTATTTGAGATGAGTTTACTGACATGGTTCATATGACTTTTCAGGGATCCTTGATACAACATAATTTTTGTAACTTATGATTATGTGTTGCTTTTAATAAACCTTGTGGTAGAAGGCTTTCAACATTAGGAGTTAATCTTAATCAGTAAAGTAGCCGAGATATTTCAGTATTTGCACCTTTGTTGCACGTTTTGGCTATTTTCTCATTAGTAAGCAATTATAGATCGACAGAAATTGTAATAGAAAAATATGATCAGCAATGTAAGATTGTCCAGCAAAAGGACATTTCCAGCAAGGTTTTTTATTCAGCATATTTTTATGCGAAGTGGTATGCGAAGCATACACTCTTACTTTATAGTACGCTTATAAACAAAAGTAGACGCGGATTAAACGTCAACAACAATAACAAAAAGACACCAAGATGGTCACATACAGTTGTCCACAATAAACAGATGTTTACACAATATGTGAAGCTCAAAACTGTCTCGAATCAATCAAGTTTTAAGTGTTGAGTAGCTGTACTTGTTTTATGCTATCCCCAGTGTAGCTGTTCCTTTTACATTTGAAGACATTATCTGTTGTGTAGTTGCCTCATATTTCTCATTTTTAAACAAGCTATAGACGCTTCCGCTAAAAAGGCTGTGTCATGAAAGCTGTTACGTTTCTGATCGTTACGCTCATAGCGAAATCATAGATGCTAGATTTATTTGAATTGGTTTAACCGTCAAGTATAGATTGTTAGTCTGGCAATTTGTTCACAATTCTAACTTTGGACAAATGATGTTACGTCTCTTCTTTTTACTGCAAGGTAAGAGTCACTGTAATTTTATGGTATACAAGGATAATAATATAAACCTTTTTTTCTCATTTTCAGTCTTCTTTTCAGATACTAGATAAATGCATTGACCGAACATTATTTTCTGTTTTGTTAAATTTTAAAAGTTTAGAATGTTTGCCTCTGGCAAAGTTAACCTTAGATGCATATCAGATAATAGTATCCCTTTTTGTCTTATTGTTCTTTATGTGTTTATGTCTTATACATTCCTGACATTTAATTTGTTTGATTTTGATCATTCCTGATGAAGGTTTAATACAAAAAATGTTACGGATGCACGAAATTGAAAAAGTTTCATTTTATTTACTAGCATTGGATCGATACCGTAAGTCCCGAAGGGTATCACCAACACAGTAGCCGATGCTTCGGTACTGACATGATTTTATCGTTTCTGATGAAGATAAATTGAGAAAGGTGCCAGAACCGGCAGCAGAAAATTTATAAAGTGTTATTTTAATTTTTTTAAAGAATTAGATACATGTATATAAATTTTCATTTCTCCTTTTACCCTATTAATTCATTACCACCACATACAGTATCCACCTTCATAGTCAAAACATTCAGGGAACATTCACTACAACTGTCAGCGGATTAGTTTTGTGGCATTTTGGATGTTTTCAAGTTCATCGTAAACTTTTGTCCAAAATGGACATGTGAAGACTACCCTTTTACCCAATCAAAAAATCACACTGGACAGTTGTTTTTATTTTCTCGAATTTTCTGTTACTTCATGTTTCAGCCAACAAATAGGGTGCATTTAAAATTAATTTGGTTGGAATCGAAAGTAGAAGGACTTGCACTAATCAAACATTTTCTGCTTGCTGAGGTTTCCTCCACGAGGGTATCACCAGCCAAGTAGTCAGCACTTCTGTGTTGACAGGAATTATTGATATGATCATAATTATAAAATACCTGTTAACAAACTTTGAATTTTTCGAAATACTAATGATTTTTGATCCCCAGGAGTAGATTACCTTAACTGTATTTGGCAAAACCTTTCGGAATTTAGGGCCATCAATGCTCGTGAACTCCTTATTTTGCCTTTTAAACTTTTTTTTATACCAGTGACACCAATGAGTCTAATATAGACGAAACGCGCGTCTGGCGTACATTATTTTATTCCTGGTATTTGAGATGAGTTTACTGACATGGTTCATATGACCTTTCAGGGATCCTTGATACAACATAATTTTTGTAACTTATGATTATGTGTTGCTTTTAATAAACCTTGTGGTAGAAGGCTTTCGACATTAGGAGTTAATCGTAATCAGTAAAGTAGCCGAGATATTTCAGTATTTGCACCTTTGTTGCACGTTTTGGCTATTTTCTCAGTAGTAAGCAATTATAGATCGACAGAAATTGTAATAGAAAAATATGATCAGCAATGTAAGATTGTCCAGCAAAAGGACATTTCCAGCAAGGTTTTTTATTCAGCATATTTTTATGCGAAGTGGTACGCTTATAAACAAAAGAAGACGCGGATTAAACGTCAACAACAATAACAAAAAGACACCAAGATGGTCACATACAGTAGTCCACAATATACAGATGTTTACACAATATGTGAAGCTCAACACTGTCTCGAATCAATCAAGTTTTAAGTGTTGAGTAGCTGTACTTGTTTTATGCTATCCCCAGTGTAGCTGTTCCTTTTACATTCGAAGACATTATCTGTTGTGTAGTTGCCTCATATTGCTCATTTTTATGCCCCACCTACGATAGTAGAGGGGCATTATGTTTTCTGGTCTGTGCGTCCGTTCGTCCGTCCGTTCGTCCGTCCGTTCGTCCGTCCGTCCGTCTGTCCCGCCTCAGGTTAAAGTTTTTGGTCAAGGTAGTTTTTGATGAAGTTGAAGTCCAATCGACTTCAAACTAGGTACACATGTTCCCTGTGATATGATCTTTCTAATTTTAATGCCAAATTAGAGATTTTACTCCAATTTCACGGTCCAATGAACATAGAAAATGATAGTGCGAGTGGGGCATTCGTGTACTGAGGACACATTCTTGTTAAACAAGTTTTATAAGGTTAATGTAGACGCTTCGGCTTAAAAGGCTGTGTCATGAAAGCTGTTACGTTTCTGATCGTTACACTCATAGTGAAATCATAGATGTTAGATTTATTTGAATTGGTTTAACCGTCAAGTATAGATTGTAAGTCTGGCAATTTGTTCACAATTCTAACTTTGGAGAAATGATGTTACGTCTCTTCTTTTTACTGCAAGGTAAGAGTCACTGTAATTTTATGGTATAAAAGGATAATAATATAAACCTTTTTTTCATTTTCAGTCTTCTTTTCAGATAGTAGATAAATGCATTGACCTAACGTTATTTTCTGTTTTGTTAAATTTTAAAAGTTTAGAATGTTTGCCTCTGGCAAAGTTAACCTTAGATGCATATCAGATAATAGTATCCCTTTTTGTCTTATTGTTCTTTATGTGTTTATGTCTTATACATTCCTGACATTTAATTTGTTTGATTTTGATCATTCCTGATGAAGGTTTAATACAAAAAAATTTACGGACGCACGAAATTGAAAAAGTTTCATTTTATTTACTAGCACTGGATCGATAACGTAAGTCCCGAAGGGTATCACCAACACAGTAGTCGATGCTTCTGTACTGACATGATTTTTAACAACTTTTTTAAAAAATTTCTGTTGATAGATTAAGAAATTATGCGAAAAATATTGTTCCAAGTCCTCAGTTAAAGTTGATCTCAGATGAATTTGGCTATTTTTAAGTCCCGTTTTGTCGTATTGCTTTTCAGATTAAGCTTTTATACATGTGACTTGAATGGAGAGTTGTCTCATTGGCACTCATACCACATCTTTCCATATCTATTTATACATCCCTGATTTTCAAAATGTTTAGGTTTGAGCGTTCCTGGTGAACCTAAATACAGAAAAACGATTCGGATGCACAAGACTAATAAAGAGTTATTTCCCTTAAATACTCGGATGATAGGAACGTTCTCAAAAGCTTTTTAAAGGAGCTTATTTCTTCAGTAATATTGCAATAAATGTTGTAAACTTTTATTATTTTATTGCAAACCAAATGAAACTTTTCCACAGGGTTATCTCCTATTGGTCAATCTATTTAAACACAAATTTCAATAAGAACTATGTTAACAATTTTGTCAGAAATCAACTTTTAATGTTTGAATTACTGTTTATATTGAACAGATTGAAAATATATTATTGATATTGAATAAATACAACATCACATGTAGTTTTGTAAGTTAAAACATGTAATTTCATCTTTTAGACGATTTTTTTTTACTCAGGTAAATTAATCAATGAGTGATGAATTTTTCTTAGAAGAAATTTAAAAGTCCCAGTGAATAACCTACACAGAGAACAATATGGAAGGGAATATCCGCCATAATTATACATTTCTTAATTTGTAAAATGAGAAATTAAGAAATGTAAAATTATGGCGGATATTCCCTTCCATAGAACAAAAGCTATTGTATTTATTCAATGGGACACCAGAACTGATAAAAGTAGATTGACCAATAGGAGATGACTCTGTGGAAAAGTTTCATTTGGTTCTCAATAATGCACGATTGTCAAGACTGCCTGCGTGATTTAATTCAACTTTCCAAATTATTTTAAAGAATGATGGCATAGGAATTGTAGTTTTGAAGCGGTTTTTATTTTTTTCGTTCCAGCATTATCAAGATTATAAGACAAATCCTGAAAAAAAAAGATTTTCTCATTTCTGACATTAACTAAAGTATACATTGAGAGATTTATTTCAAACTTCATCGAATCAATAAAAATGGTGGTTTGGTGGTCTGTTTTCCTTTTTGATGATTTTCATCTGTCTATTTCTACAGTTATGTCAATCTGGTCCTGTAAAATGTATTTGTTGCATATGCCTTGAATGATTTTTATTATACTTCACTCCAAATTATTGATACTGGTAGTTTTAGGGTCTTTATTCTCGTTGGCGATCCTCACTTTGATTGGTCAGCATTATGTTGATGCGACAACTTTAGAAAGACATTGATCTTTAAAATTCAATCAGTATCAGTGAAGCAGGCGAGACATTTCTGCGTGAATTGGTCGCTGAGTTTTAAGTGTCTTAATGTCAAGGCGAGAGAATGGTATAATGTTTTCGGCGTCTGAATTTTCATCAACTGTTTACTGTCAAAAGTTATGATAAGGTTACACAGATGAGAAATATCTCTGTATCAGGCAGTCCATTATATAAAATGCTGATAAAAATAGCATTGCACCTATCATATATACGTGACATATAATGTCTTAAAATTATATAGATTTTTATGTTTTTTGCAAAAAAAATAAGAGTATGCAAGCAGGTATATTACTATTTAAGATATAACAAACCTTTTTAGCCGGTAGCCGGATTTTGTAATGAATTTAAAGAATGTTTGTTTATAGAATTGTATCAGTAAATGATGTTGCATGTCAACGCTGTAACGTCAAGTCAAGGTAATTGATGTCATACTGTGGATTCATTATTATTCCTTGGATAACAATTTTCGTGGATTTCGTTCCTATAGGTAAAACACGAAATTAAATGCTCAACGAAGAACAAATTTTCTACTGGCATTTATACAGACTTTGGCAAAACCACGAAATCAAATATCCACGTAAATGCAATTTTCACTCAATCCACGAAAATTGGTACCAATGAAAATAAATGAATCCACAGTATATATTTTCAGAGATCTCCATGACCTGTTTTATGATGGCGCATTATTTTTTCAAGCATTTGGGGTCATGCTTTGTTAAATCGCCACGAGAAGTAAGATCACATGTAAAGGCTAAGCACGCCGGAGTATTAAGATTAATACTTTGGTTCAAATTGGATAATACTTGATTGATTGATTGTTGCCTGTCTAACGCCTAGTGAACCATGACATTCAGGATATCAAATATGATCTTTGGGATAACAAACATGACCTTCAGAATAACAAACATGATTTTCACGACAAAATTGTTTTTTTATTGACTGAAATGCAGTGGCGTACCATAAAATTGACGTACCATAATGCAGTGGGAGCAACTGCTTCCAATTCTTTTTGACAGTTATGCTATTTGATTCATGATTTTTTTTCTAAAGGGTCATTCTAGGTATAGCTTCGGGGAATTTATTAATACGCAGCCATGTAAGGAAAATACTTTAATTTCTTAAAATGCGTTTACTTTGGGTAGTAACAGTGCTCATTGCGGTTATGACAACACGTTACGGGATCCCTAGGTGGCCTTGATGGAGTAAATGTTTTCCAAGGATTTCCAAAAATACCTTGTTTCTTGTTCATGTTATTGTAGTCGAACATTTCAGATTTTGCCCAATATATTTATCATACCCAACGCAAAAAAGTTGCGTATGGTATAACGTTTTTGACCAGCCCGTCCGTTAGTCCGTCAGTCAGTCCGTCTGTCAGACCTGTTCTTGTCATCGCAGCTCATCCTAAAGCACACAGCAGAATTTAATGAAACTTATAGATTATAAGGATATGTACTATGTAGGAAATTATGATTTATTTTTTTAGCCACGCCCCTTTGAACTTAGATTTTAGCCTAAATATAGTACTGCAACAGTTTGTCATCGCAACTCCTCTGAAACCACACAACAGAATTTCATGAATCTTTGTAGATACTAAAAACATAATATGTAGATGCGCAGTTCCACAAGATTTTTTTATCAATTGAATTTGGTATATATGAGTTATAAATCTTTGCACTTAGGAATCTGGTAAGATTTTGTTTGCCCAGTGACAATGCAGGGGCGTTGAGTATGTGAGCATGCTCAAAAAGGTTCTTTAATTGTTGATTTGTCCTCATCCCGAACATGCATGAAATATTGTCTACTGGATATTTAGCAAATAATCAATTAAGCTAATTAGTTATTAGATAATATAGTTATCTGCATAATTTGTGCACTCTTTTTCAAATGTTTGTGAATTTACAAAAGTAAAAAAAACACATTTTGTTTAAACAAGTCCAAGATCGTCAATTGCAATCGACCTTGTGCCAATGTAAAATAATCTAAAAATATCAAACTGAAATCACTGCGTTTTGATGCGCTCTTTAAACAGGGTGAATTAAAAAAAAACAGAAATAAAGATGAAAACAAGTAGCGTCTATCGATAATAATTGTAAGATCATTTTTAAAATACTTTCATATCCATATATCTACGGATTGCATGACCAATCAGTATACATAAAGAAATATTGCATAATTTATCTGAACCATGCAAGAAATGAAAGAAATGTTTATTTTACAGGTTTGTCATATTTCCAGATAACGTATGGGTATATTGGTATGTGTGCATTCCCATGTAGTTTGCAGGGGAAATCATTAGAGCCAGTTATTGGAGGAATTTTCCAGCCGGGGTCGGTTATCGGGGAGTATGGAAGTGAAGATCCTTCGATTTTGACATTTACATTTACCAATAAAAGTATATCTGAACAGGAAATATGGGAGTGCTATGCAAGATCAGGCCCTTTTTTCGCTTATAAGTAAGAACCCATTTCACTTCTTAATAGCTAAATTGTTAGCGATTTTTTCTTTCTGATACTTATGTTTCCAGTTTATTTTAAATTTGATATCCCCTTATCAGGTTTTACATAATTGCTCCTTGAAAAGACAACCATCTTAAATAAAATCAATATGGTGTCGAAAAGTCCTTTAACTGCTCCTTTAACATCCAGTAAAAAAAAAAGACGCCAGAGAGTTAATGACTGAATTGTGTTCAAATTTTAGAATCAAATTTTGAAAATCTTTACCACCATGGAAAATTTTATCTAAATTTTATTTTGGTTTAACCAATTGAATTTGTTCATGTAATGAAGTTATTTATTACGTCTAACCACATACAAATCACTTCACTGTCCACTCTTGTAGCTGATGTGTTTCCCTCGTTTGTAACCCGGATTTGTTTTAGCTTAATCGATTTATGACTATTGAACAGCGGTATACTACTGTTGCCTTTATTTATCCAGTAATGGCTCAAATTATACGCCCTCTTTCCCGATCGAAACATTTGGCAGTACTTCCGTATGTGATGTAATGTAAAAACTAAGTTTTCTACTCCAGGCATAGTTTGCCCAAGCCTTATTTGACAACTTTTCGGAGTTTTAGGGTTTACAATACTCATCGACTTTGAATTTGATTTGACCTTCGAACTGTTTTGATTCAAGCGCTAATTATGAGTCTAGATCTTGTTGTACAAAACGGGCGGCTGGCGTACCAAATTAAAACCACAGTAGCTTTGATGAGTTATGTGTACACACAAGGTTTTAATTGTTAGCAATGATATCTTCCAACAATTTATTAGGTTTTTTTAAATTTAAAACAAAATCATCCCTTCTTAGATGTTATGGGCGCCATCACGAGTTGGTTGACCGTTATGGAATATCTGTTTCACAGATGACAACGGATATGTTTTAATTGTCGTAACTACAATCCCGTCCCCTTTTCCCCGAATGTGACCTACCGAATCACCGGGTTTGTACTAACATGAGCAGCACGACGGGTGCCACATGTGGAGCAGGATCTGCTTACCCTTCAGAAGCACATGAGATCCCCCAGGTTTTGTTGGGGTTCGCTTTGGTCAGTCTTTAGTTTTCTATGTTGTGTTTTGTTTACTGTCAGTTGGTCTTTTTCTTTTTTAGCCATGGCGTTGTCAGTTTTTTTTTCGACTTATAAGTTTGAATGTCCCTTTGGTATCTTTCGCCTCTATCTTATTAGTCCTGTGATTCTCCACCTCTCTTTCGACGAAGAAATTATGTAACTGTCGATTTGCCAACTTAGATAAGCATTAGTGAAATAGAGATAATCTTGTTATATATCATGTAAATAGGAGAAAGCTGAATGAAACTTACGTTGAATATAGATGTGAAAAACGCCCACTTGTTCCGATTAATAGCGATGGAGTCATACGCATAGTGTTTGGATCGCAATGGGGTAAGTTTTTGTTATCAAAGAGATGAGGGTCTGCAAAATCGAGACTTCATGAATTAGATTTTTGACTCAATGTTATATTCTTATTTGTTGTTTCAATTGTAGACCCAACACAAATTTATTTTCTCTACGTGAGCCTTGATACAGCGACGCCATAAAAAGTACAACTGGAGACAAATATCTTTGTTGTTGGTTTAACTGAATTTTTTTTTAACTTTTTCTTTAAAAGAATACATAAAGAAGAATGGGTGTTCTTGTTAATTTCAAAGTCAAAGTTATTTTTGTGGTGTTTTTTATTTTACTAATTTCCAATAGAAACAAACTTTTTCTTCACTTTCCTTATGATTTTTTTTTCTCCAGGAAATTTAGAATCAGACAATTATTGAAATAATAAAACAAAATAAATTTGTCACTAACAAAAGATGAATGAAAAACAGAATGAAAATAATTGGTTATATAACTTCTATTCTGCGTCTTATTGTTCTTATATGAAATGTGGATGATACCGGACAATTATCAAATGCCTTAAATATAAAGATTTCTAGCAAAAAAACACTGAATTGTCATCAATATTTTAATAGTAATGAATTAAAAACCCAACTCAGAAAGGTTAATGATACTAGTTACTGAAACATGTATTGTCACATACAAAATCTTCGACATAATCATAATTTCAATTTTTTAGTGCATTTTGCTGAACCACCATCTATATGCGACGTGTGCAATGGAGAATTAACACTTCAACCTGTGGTCAAAGGTATGTAAATTTTGCAGTTTAGAAACATTTGTTTATTGGACAGGAACATTTCCATTTTGAATAGTCAATAGAAATGTCAATTACACGTGGCCTTTGTGGGGCAATGACATGTGGTTGGTTTGCTGACACGTTTTTCCTAATTTAGGAGGAAGTAATCAACAAATCAATGCTTCAGTATTTTAATATTACACATGTACAATATTTAAACATCAAATCTTTTCAAAAGAATTATGATGCTAGCTGATATCGGTTATTTAAACTACCGAATGAAAAACAAAGATTAAAATGAAATGGCTGTAGGTTGTATTGTTCGGAGGACTTTTACCAAACGCCGTTATTTGTGCGTAATGTTGTGTATTTTCGATAACATTTAATATAAAATACACAAATTTAAGGCAACAGTTATATTGATAATTAGTAATACTAGTATATCTTTTATAAAGAGAATGTTAGAAATGGGCGTCCCGTTGCTGACAATAGAAATAAATTAACTAAAGAATTACTGCCTTGTATTAAATGATTATCATTGGTTTCATTTTAGAGGTGTCTGCAGGTGAGTAGGCCTTACAATACTTTTACACAAATTATTTATTATACATACAACCATATTATAATTCGGTTACTTTTCATAGTGAATGTTTAATGATACAACGATTATTTTTATTAGGCTTAACATGTAAGTAACTTTTTATACAGCATTGTACGAACTTGATGTTCTGAATGATAATCTTCGATATCAATTTGTTTGTCTGTGTGTTAAAAGTGTTTGATATGGTTTTTAAAACGCTCGTCAACACTGTATGTGTCTCGGTATGTGTATCATCGCCATCGGAAATTTGATACCAACGTAGCGAAGAAAAAAACAAGAATAAACAAGGTAAGAATTCCTTTAATTTAAACCATTTCTACCGTTTTGATGAGATTACCGCTCTTGAAACGATGTTCTGAAATATAATGCTTAGTTTCTTTATGCCAATAAGTAGCAAACAAAGACAAGATTGTGTGTTGTAGTCCAAAAATGTGCACTTGGTACCAGAAAACATTAAGGTCGATCACCCTCCGACGTCCCGCTGGCCTGATATAAAACTGTTTTTCATTCTTTTCCAGACAAAGTTTAAAATAATGATAGGGTGACTTCATATTTACTGAAATTCGCTATTAAAAAGATCTTTCTCTGGAATATAGGTAAAAACCAATCAAGCCCAAGGTACGGCAACTTGCTTTTATTTACAAATTTACGGCAACTTGTTTTTCAACTGTATGGCAAGTTTTATAATATTTAAATGTCGTCCTTTATGAAGAATGAGTGCAAATACCTAGTTATACATTTGATAACAATACAGTTTGACGGATTGTAGATTTTACACAATAGAAAGCTACAATGTACATAGTCCAATTAGGTCTCTAACAGTATACAAAAAATACATTTTTTCCAGGTGTATATACATTTTATGTCAATATTTTACCCGTACTAAACATAAAAAAAAAAATCGTTTCATGAAGTGTCCATAAATAAAACAGTTTGAATTATATATTTTATAGTTTACATTATAATTCCAAGTATATATCCGAGTTTACATCAGATATGAGATGCAATTGAAATGTAGTCAATTTATATTGAACAAATGAAAAATCAGTTTGTCTTTAATTTCATCCTGTTATAAAATTTTGATAATAAAAAAAATTGTAAATTACGCGTATACAGCTTTCATCTAATAATAGCAGATTAAAATCAGTTTAGATCCTGATGGTGTATTCTCATAAATTCTTTGGAAAAATCTTCGAAATATTAAAGATTGATTTGATAAAAGCTTTAATGTAGATATCTGCTCTTGGAGACAGTTTTGTTAAAATACTGAAATCTGTAAATTCTTATCGTGAAAGAGTAAGTCGGGTAAACTTGTTAAATTTAGAGGTACTTTCGTGCTTAGTTGTATTTTTTCTCCTAATAACATATATATGAAAAAATAATGGATTTAGCATCTCTTTTAAGATTCGATTATTTTCATATATGTGAAGGTTAAATATTGATTTTTAAACACTATTTTTTTCACATTTCTATAAAACCTAATATATGGGTCAAATTCCAGACCTGTATAAGGGATGACCAGACCATATGATATTCTTAGGGGGTGGAAAGAGGTTTTTTTGTTTCTCTCGGATTGATCATTTATTTGCTTATTTTTTTCCGTGTGAAAAATAAATTTTCACTTTTGTGCATAATTGTGTCCGGCATTTTGTGCTAAAGGTTATTCATTTTCATCCTGTTTAGTGCAAAATTATTTATTTTTAATTTTTACCAGGCCAGGGTATTCATTTTCATAAATATCCCCCGCCTCCCAGAAAATCAAATTAGCATTCCGTAAGTTTTAAAACAAAATGCGTGTTTGAAAAAGAAACACGTGCTGCTACAACTGTTAATGCAATTGCAAGTCTTACTTGAATTAATTATATCATTTAATTTGACACAATATCAAAGTCTTATTTGTTATAAAATACTATAAAAAGAGAAGTACGGCGAATGTACCCCCCCCCCCCCCCCCCCGCGCAACATCCAACCCACTCCTTTTAATTTAGGTCAAACAGAATTAACAGCAGTCTTTTTATTTTTCTATCTTCAAATAAAAAGTTGTATTTTTTTTCATTTATCTTTGACTATTTGTCTTTGGTTACCACACATGTATAGTCTGCCCTATAAGTACATTTTTTAGTTTGGATGATTAATGGCATACAAATGACCTAAATATTCTAAGTCGTAGTCTAAGTCTAAGTGCGGACTTTTTTTTCGAAATATATTTTAGGCTCTGGCCGTTTATTTTTTGAGGGAGGCATGTTTTTTCGGTTGTGACAAACATTCTGTTCGACTTAAATACAAATCAAGCTATTTTTCAACAACATATATAGATTAGACTGTTGGTTTTCCCGTTTGAATGGTTTTACACTAGTCATTTTTGGAGCCCTTTATAACTTGCTGTTCGGTGTCTGCCAAGGCTCCGTGTTGAAGATCGCACTTTGACCTATATGGTTTACTTTTACATATTGTGACTTGGATGGAGATTTGTCTCATTGACACTCATACCACATCTTCTTATAGTTCATAACTAGAAAATTATTTCGAAACGCAATGTATTATTCATTTCCCCTTAATTTTCAATGGAAACAAAGGATTAAGTTCACTTTCCTTCTAAACAAGGAATTAGTTAAATTATCTATTAAAGAAAATCAAACAATACATTTAAAAAACACTCCCACAAAAGATGAATGGACGGTGTTTATTGAACTTTTGATAATTCGCCCTTACAACAATTAAAACAACAGTTGTTAGAAGTATACATATTTATGAATATAGAGAAATCAGGTTAAAGAAACATTTTTTGTCGTTCAAAACACAACGTCCAATAAGACCAGTTTGCGATAATGACATCTGAATGAAATTAACGGCGTATATTTTAGAATATTTTTTGCTATGTAGTTTATTTCGTATATTTGTAAGCTGGTAACGCATTGCTATGTACACCATATCACCCTGGTTATTACCTATATAGTTATTAATATCATGTTTACAATACAGTATATTGCAAGACGCCGTACAGAAAACACGTTGCTGTTGTTTTGCAATTCGCCGTACAACGCCCTGCAATTCGTCGTACAGTAGGCAATAAATGTTTGGGCTCAGATTCTATAGAAAACATCTTTTGAAAAATTTTAAATATGAAGTCACACTACCATAATCTAAATATGTCTGAAAAAAAGGAAAAACAGTTAATTATCAGGCCAGCGGGACGTTGGACGTTGATCGACCTCACAATTTTCTGGTACCAAGTGCACCGTTTTGGAAAATAACACAAAATCTTGTCTTTGTTTGCCACTTCTTGGCATAAAAAATAAAAGCACTATATATGAGAAAATCATTTGATAAGCGGTTATCTCACAAAACTATAGAAATGTTTAAGATTAAAGGAATTCTTACCTTATATATTTTTTCTACTTTCTCTCCGCTTCGTTGGTACCCAATTTCCGATGGCGATGATACACAGTTGTCAATGACATTTTATTGTAATCAGTTGATTCTCTGCACGTCAAGTTTCAAATCGAGCACGTCTTGTGAGATCTGGTTCTTTCCAACGTTTTTACACAGTGTTTGCTTTTGTGAAGGCACGCTCTCTGTCTTCGATTTAGACTATTTTTGATTCTGTGACGCATGCCTTGTGGGATTTTAATTCTGAAAGCTGATAACCAGGATAATGTCTTTATGATAACTCATAATTTGAATTGTTGCAATTATGTTTAGTTCTACAAAGACAAGCTCCTTTCTGAATTTCATTATTGTTCTACAGTTAGGAGTTTTTAATAATTTATCACCTGACATTGTAAAGTGGAGGAGTATTGGTTTTTTTTTGCACCAGAGTCATCATATCAATGCTCCAATATACTTTTTGACATATTTGTAGCTTATCTGGCTCATTTTGGAGTTTCTCAGGTTTTGTTTGTTATCTTGATTTGTCTCTTCCGAATCTATTTACGAGAATTGAACATCGGTAAACTATTGCGTCCTCTTAAGGTGGTACCCAACACCTTCACTTAAATTAATTTGGCTCGTTTAATTTTCATAAAATTTTTACAAAGTATTTACTTTGACACTTTGACAAAAATATGAAAATTTCAAAACATTTGAACCAACCATTTTATCGGAAAAATTACACTGGTTATATAGCAGTTTGACAAACACTAATTTTGATCAATGAGATGCTTAATATTCCCTTATCGACACAACGTAATTAAAACGTTAAGCTGATTTTACAGAGTTATCTCCCTGTAGTGTTAGGTACCACCTTAAATTATCTAAAATTTTGATGAGGTGTTTAAAACTATACATTTATTTCCTTTTATTCTATTATATAGATATAAGAAGATGTGGTATGAGTGCCAATGAGACAACTCTCCATCCAAGTCAAAATTTGTAAAAGTAAACCATTGTTTTATTTTGAGATTTTCCCTTGATATGTGTGATTTTAAACAAATGAAATACAATCAAAATAAGGATTATATCCAGCAGTAGACTGGGAAATAGTCCAAGTGATTATTTTATAGCCAGGAAACATTCTTTATTCTCCAGACATTGTACTATGTATGTATTAGAGATACCAAAAGGGACATTCGACAATGTATTACATGCATGATCCTTATTTAGTCAGTATTTGAAATACATAACAAAAACAACAGAAAGGATCTTTTGAAGTGGTTTTCTGAAGGAATTGTGTAGGAATCTTTGACACACTTCGGAAATGGTTAGAAATGCGTGATAATATTTAATAATTATATCTTTTAAAAATTGTGAAGAATTAATTGTATTTAAATTTCAAAAAAGTATTAATGAAAAGACCAGTGCCATTGAAATGTACATAACAATTATTTTGTTTTAGAATGTGGACAAGGTAAGTAGATTCTGAATATCTTTACATTAAACAAACATTCAAGAAAGTATGTACATTCTTAAACAGTTATATGTAATACAGACTCACACTTTGAAAATTTACAATAACAAATTCCAACGTTTATATCGGAAGCTTCCGTGACATAAAGTATAAGGCTGTGTCATTTTAGGTTTTAGAACATGTACAATAACCAGTCTAAAATCAGGAACTGTCTACAAAATAAGTTGATGCACAGAACTTACTTTTCACTGTATATAGAATATTTCCATTTAAAAAATATAAATGTAGTAAAGACTAGAAGTTTTTCAATTCTATACTTTCATCCTAAATCTGTATGCCGTTGCCTGTTGGTTCGCTGATATGTTAATTTAGATCGATTATTTATTACTAAAGTAGCACTAAATTTTGAAAAAAAAATGAAAAAAGATATTGTATGAAAATGATTATGTACTGACTATAGTTATATACAGACAAACATGGCAGTTAAAAAGCCATAATCACGTGAACCCCGAACCGACGAAAAACAAATGTGTCGACAAAGTAAGTATCGCCTATAGTGTATAACAAAAAAAAAACACCTTCAGATAAATATTTTTTATATCTTACAGTAAAATTGCCAGGTGAGTTATTCTAAACATTTTAAAATTTTATTATATAGAATGTGCTATTTATGTTTATGGTTAATAGCATATAAAACACATTTACCAATCAAAGTTTACTTTTGGATACATTTATCAATTAATTAATTTTATAAACTAAACATCAATTTCAAAGCAGTACCTTACTAATTTTCTGTTGCGTTAATGCGTCATTTTTTTATTTCTGTAAATTCAGAAACTATTGTGGGCATCATGATCACACACGACAATAAGTATTTCGATATTTGAAATAAATGTATGAGTAATGCTGCTTAAAATAAAATACGAGTTTTAATTATTTAGAAATTCATTTCATAACATTCTTCGCAATAATTTCTGAATTGATATTTCATTAACATCGTAAAAAAATATTGGAACACTATTGGTACATTGAGGTGAATGTGCGTTTTTTTTGTGTATAAATACGTAAAGCAACCAACAATCAATCATTTTGTATAAATAACTCTGACACAATATGAACAATTCAGAATATACACACTTTTTCAGGCAAACAATCATTCAAAATACAACTATGACTGAATCATGGAGTAAGAAGTAACTACAAAACTAACCCAGATGTTGATGAAATAACAATTAATAATTTGGTTAAATTCGTTTTTCTCATGTCTGCTAGTAAAGTTTTATAAGTAATTCATCAAGTCAAATAAAATAAAATAAAAGAAGATAAAAGACAAAAAGATAGCAAAATCTATTTAGCACTGTTCTGTATCAAGTATTTGTGTTGTTGGAGTGCTTGGTCTTTTTAAACCTACACCGCCAGATAATGTTATATTTTTAATGTCAGAAAAATATGTCTTCCAAATCACAATTAAACTTTTTTTTTAAACACCATGAACACAGTAGTTAAATTGTAACAACTGCTTTAAATTAAAACATACAGATATTTAAGTGAAACTGACATTTTTTATTTTGTATTTAGATGTTGGTTGTAATATCCCGAGTGTTTGCCGGATTCAGAATCCGCAGAGACAGACTAGATGTGAATGCGAGTCATATGAAAGCGATGATGGACTTTGTTGTGATATTTGATGTAGAATTTAAAAAAAACATGAACCCAAGATGAAAATAAAGTATATTACTACTTCTTCGATATTACTGGTTTTAGTTTTCCTTTTCTGTTTTTTTTTTGTTTTTTTTTTGAAAGCTCAATCAAATCTAGAATAGCCAAATAATATTGGCTCCATTTGGTTGCAAAAACCGTCCACAGCAAACTACAGAAAATTGATATAAAAGTAACGAGATATTGAATGCCTTTTTCAAATTGCGTAACAAAAGCGAATAAAACATTTTTAATAACGGTTAACCTTAAACTGAAAGGAAAAATGTAATCTCGACAGGGGATTATCGCATTTTTTTTGTATCCGAATTTCATCGTTTCTTTTACAGAACACTTCACATTTTCAATGAGTTCCCCAAATAACGACATGTACAAAACATTTGATATCATTCTCGTCCGCTGCTGTTTGGAAAAAAACCCTTCTTCGTGTCTATTATATGTCTACTGTTGCCTTTATTTATAGACCTTATATTTCGAAATCAAAAAATGAAACAAATGTGAGCATAGATTCAATAAGGACCTCAACATAACAAGCAAAACCTTCTTAGATCATCTTTGCCCGAGGAAGTTGCATCTTAATTTTTATCAATTTCTTATGTTATGGATATGATTGATTGATTGGTGTATTAACATATATGGCATTTATAACCAAGATGTATCATTAAAAGAGAGGCGAAAAGAGACATTCAAACTCATATGTCGAAAATAAACCGACAACAACATGACAAAACACGAAAAACTAGCAAAAGACAAACAACAATATACAAACCACAACATAGAAAATTAAAGACTAAGCAACACGAGCCCCACCAAACCGGGGGTAACCTCAGGTGCTCTGGAAGAGTAAGCAGATCCTGCTGCGCTTGTGGTACCCGTTGTGTTGTTCATGATAGTACAAACCCGGTGAAAAGTCTAATTACACAAAAATGTAGATAGGTCACATTCGAGGAAAAGAAGACGGAATTGTGGTTTTTTTGTTGTTGAATTTACCTTGGTATTTCCCATGGGAACCAACTGTGCCCTTCTTTTTGCCGACTTGTTCCTTTATTCATATGATGCTGGCATCATACAGGAACTTCTTAGGAAGAAAGAAAAGAAGTTAACAGATAGATATAACATAGATGATGTTCTCTCACTAAATAATTCAAAATTTGGTGACTATGTTGAACGCATCTATTCAATCGAGCTTGAGATAAAGGATACACCAGATACAGTTAAGTCTGCCTCATATCTTGCCTTACATCTAGAAATTGACAATGAGGGTCGGTTGAAAACAAAACTTTATTCAAGAGAGATGATTACAGCTTCCCAATTGTGAACTTTCCATTTTTATGCAGCAACATTCCAGCAGCGCCTGCATACGGAGCATATATTGATACGATACTCTAGGGCTTGTATTTCCTATCATGATTTCCTTGATAGAGGGTTGTTGATCACAAGGAAGCTATTAAACCAAGAGTTCCAAGTGGTGAAGTTGAAATCATTCCTTCGTAAATATTTTTACGTACGCCATCGCGAGTTGGTTGACCGTTACGGAATATCCGTTTAACAGATGATAGCGGATATGTTCCTAATGTCGTAACTACAATCCCGTCCCCTTTTCCCGAATGTGACCTACCGAATTAGACTTATTACCGGACTTGTACTAGCATGAGCAACGCGACGGGTTTCACATATGGAGCAGGATCTGCTAACCCTCCGGAGCACCTCAGATCACCCACAGTTTTGGGTGGGGGTTCGTGTTGCTCAGTCTTTAGTTTCCCATGTTGTGTTTTGTGTACTATAGTTTGTCTGTTGGTCTTTTTCTTTTTTAGCCATGGCGTTTTCAGTTTATTTTCGACTTATGAGTTTTAATTCTTTTGTTATACTTTTTTAGAACATATCCGTCGTCATCTGTGAAACAGATATTCTATAAAGCTCAACTAATTCGTTATGGCGTGTGATAGCGTGCGTAAAATATTGCAGGGATGATTTCAACTTCACTTCTTGGAACACTTGGTTTAAAAATTCCTTGTTAGCAGAAACCCTCTATCAGGAAAATCATGATGGGATGCAAGCTCAGGAATATCGTATTAACTGTATCGTTTCTCTACTTATTAGACTTACTGTGTGGGTTGTATCCTCAGTGTAAAGAATATCAAAATAAGATGGGTTTATAAAGTGTTGTTTTCATTTTTTAACATCACCAGGTCAATACCGTTTCTGGTAAACAATCAGTCCCCGGTGGAATCATCAGATCAATAGTCAATACTTAGGTACTGACATGATTTATAACAAACCTTTTTCAAATAGTCCGCTAATAAATTTGAAAATCATTAAGAAACTGAGGTTACAACTCCATCAGGCAAAGTTGACCTTCGATAGATTTTGCTATCATTTTTAGGCCCTGTTTGGGCATAGAGCTCTTTAACTGTTTCTGTTCTTATACATCTTGGGGTTAAAAATATTTTGGTTTGAGCGTTCCTGATGAAGGTAAATCCAGAAAAGCACTTCGGACACATGAACATTATATAAAGAGTTGTTTTCATTTTTCCTTAATAAGAATAATACATCTTTCTTATCAAACTTCAGTTATATATATCGAAATTACTTCTTTGATGATTGAATATTTTGAACTTCTCGAATAAAGTTTAAAAAATAGGCAACAGTAGAATAGAGTAAATCATGCATTTAGAATATACTAATCAGATGAAAAAAACCTTTTAGGAATCGCATGAAATCCAAACGGATCGATACAGAGTAGGTCGATAAGGTAAGCGTGGCATGCTATGCCTGCATCACACGTCATGCGAATCTATATTGTTAAAATGTCTCAATAGGGAAAAGGACGTGATTTTAAAATTTACAGATTAGACGACTTTTCTTATAACTTAAAAACTAAAACCGCGAAAACATGTATCTTGTGAGTTGATACATTACTACATAGTCTGTCTGTGACGGTAACCGTAAAAAGTATGAAGTTCCGAACTTCGTCGTTTTCCCTCATAGTCTTGCTGAAGCATTTGTTTTTTCTGCAAGTGCACACTCATTTTAATGAAGTTCGTATAATGGGAATATGCACTCGTGTCAGGCATCAACTGTGATGTTAAAAAGAGGGGGAAGATACAAAAAAAGAAATACGTCGAAAATAAAAAATAAAAAATAAATAAATAAGGAGACGTGGTATGATTGCCAATGAGACCAACTATTCACCAGAGACCAAATGACGTTGATATTAGAAACTGTTGCTTTCCGTACCGCCTTCAACAATGAGCAAAACCCATCCCGTATAACAAGCTATAAAAGGTCCCGACATAACAAAACGTAAAATAATTCAAAATTTAGCGAGAAAAACAACGGCCAGATTTGTTTACAATACAACAAACGTAAAATCAATTTGATAATCAGCAAAAGCGACAACCAGTGATTAACAGGCTTTTTATTACTTGGGACATGTACATACAGAATGTTGGGGGATAAATATTTTTTAACGGGCGCCCAACCCAGTCCCCTTTGGAAAGTGGTGACAGAGCACAACATAAGAACAAATTATAAAAATCAGTTGAAAATGGCTTGACCCATCAGATCGTTACAAAGCACAAGACAACTAACAAATCATTAAAGATATAATGTACGGATCTCAGAGTACTCACAGTTACTGAAAGCTTGTTCCAAACAAATAACAACCAATAAAAAGTCATGTATTCAAGTTTATAAAACCAAAGACTCAGCAACACCAGCACAACCCAAAAAATGCGGGGATCATGTGCTCGGAAAGGGTTAACAGAATCTGCTCACTAGTGGCACCGTAGTGTTACTCATGGTAAGTACAAATTATGTGATAAGCCACAGTCGGTGATGTCAAAATTGATGAAAAGAGGACGAAAATGTTGTTACGACAATTGAAACATAACCGTGGTCATCTGTGCCACATATATTCCATACCGGTCAACCAGCTCGTATGGCGTCCATCAACCTTTTAGTAAAATAATAACTTTAACTTTACCACTAGGAATTCCTTTTTCAACAGCTTCCATGGAAACAGCCACACTTTATAAGGGCAATCATGATAGACAACGCAAGTTCCAGAATATAGTATCTACTGGGAGATGTATATGCTAAATAGAAATAGAAAGTTCACAGTTAGAAATCTGAAATCATCCCTGTTTTCATAGAGTTTTATTCGCAAACGACTCTCATTGTCAATTGATGTAAGTCAATATATCCGGCAGTCTTAACTGTGTCTTTTGTAATCTCTATTACAAGTTCGATTGGCTAGATGCGTTCCGTATAGTCACCAAACTTTGAATAGATTAATAAGAGGTATGAAAAGGGAAATTTGAATTCACCATAGTTGTCATAAAGTCGTCCATCTGTGTCTATACCAAGAAGAAGATACAGATAGAAAGCACTCCTTCTTGTCCCTGAAGTATCCTTAATTTCAAGTTCACTGGGATAAATTAAGGCGACAGTACTTTACCGATTGTCAAATCTTAAAAAAATCGATTAGGAAAAGACAACAGGGTAGCAAACAAACATCGATGGAATCGCACGAAGAACTCAAAAAAGAAGCGAGACCGGGTGCGTCATCAGGCTAAGCGTCTACTGCTATGCCTGGATCACCCTCCACGCAAATAAACACTCCGTATATGAAATACAAACATTGTAATGTGAGTTATTGAGTGACAGGACATCATTAATCAATCTGTAAGTTAAATTAAAAAAACTTGGTGAGATATTTTTTTTTATATTTGTCTCTAAAAATGGAGGTCTATTAACTCTGCCTAGTATGAGTACACGCAGATATCGTCCATCAGATGTGCATAAGTAAAACTAAGGATCAGCAAGTATAATGTATCAATAAAATGAACTAGCCCGTTATTTAAGTGGCTGAAAAATGGTGTTTCACATCTTTTTCAAACGTGTAATGAGGAATATATTGATTTATTTCTTTCTTGTGATGTAATCATTAAAAAAAAATCTGGGAAGACATTTATAAGAAGTATTCAAGTCCCTGTACATCATTGGTTAAAAACTTTTTAATATTTTGGGGGTTGAGAGTGTTCGATGAGGATATTCCAGAAAATCACTTCAATCGCGCTCAAGATTAAATAAGAGTTATTTTCATTTGTTAGAACAATATCAAGTAATTTACCTCGTCTCTTTCATTTTTAATTTTATTTAATAATTTGTTGATATTTATACATAAATAAATTTAAAAAATCTTTCTATATTGTTTTAACGTTTCTGTTATAAATGTGCCTATCTTTAGTTGTTTATGAATAAAGACGTATCTTTAATATAATTTATCCATATTATCAATAACATGAATAACAGCACTCAAAAGTTTACTTTCTTATAATGAATTGTACAAGAAAAAACCCAAAACAAACCCAATGACAATGAAAAACTACAATTTTCCTATATTTTGCCGAGTATTATTCGGCTTTTTATAATTACCCCTTTTATAAGGCAAGAATTTAGAATATACCAATAACACTTAATCTTTGTGAGACCCACGCGCTTTTCATGATTTACCTAAATTTTTAAAACTAATGAAGAATAATCATGAAAAACTATGTGTTTATGAATTCGGTATTTTTAACATTGCCATATAAGCGGTAGGTTTGGCTAGCCATAAAACCCGGTTCAACCCACCATTTTTTCTTAAAATATTCTGAACCAAGTCAGGAATGTGGCACTTGTTATCAAATAGTCTGTTTCTATATAAGTTGGCGTTTCATTTTGTTGCAGTTCAGTGTTTCTGTTGTTCCGTTGTTTTCCTCTTACAGTTGATGTGTTTCCCTCGAGTTTAGTTTGTAACCCGGAGTTGTTTTCACTTAATCAATTTATGACTAAATAAATCACAGCGGTATATTACTGTTGCCTTCATTCATGACCAAAGGAAAATTATAAAGGATAGCCAAACTATATAAGGTTAATATGCCTGAGGGAATAAGAACTTCATTTCCAGTGTAAAGCTTTCATGCTATTTTTTTTCTTGATTTTTTTTACTTTTGATTTTGAATGGTCTCCTTTGGTAGATTTCACATTTATTTAATTCTCGTTTAATTAATCATTGGTTTTAAAAGTTCTCTTTCTTGTTCTCTGATAATATCTTTTTTGTCACAAGTACCATTTTTAACCTCCATCGACAGCCTTGGTTACACGCTCAATGACAATAGTTCGCCTCAATGACAACATCTTTGATTATATCTCTTAGTTATCATGTAGCTGCTATTAGTATTATAGTAAGGAAACATTAATACTTGTATTTCTATTCAATTGATATTTATGAACGTAATCTAATATTAGAAATGAAATGCATTTGCTATACTGCCTAATAAGATTTTTGTGAGGTAGACAAAATTGACCTTAAAACGATCGTATTGAATTTTGATGTCCAAAAATCAGCAGATCGGACATATTTGGCACTATTGACTTACTTCTTTTGTTTTTGTTTTAATTGTAATCATAACATTATAATGAGACTGAAGAATGATTTTTTTGTTAAGATAAACAATAATTTTATCTGGCGTAGCCGTGCGTAAATTGTATTTCGGCATTTCTCATAGAAAAATGACTTGTTTAATGGAATTAAACGTACGATTTGTTAGTTTTCGCCTTTTTTACGGGAATAGGCTATTAAAAAAATTGTATCTACTCTTTATGTGGAAAAGTTTATGAAAATGTAAGACTGTTGGCAATACCTTTCATACCTTTAGTCACTGATAAAACATTAAAATATGGACTCGTCCAGTGTCCAGTTTTAAGGTTATTTAAGATACTGTACACGCGGCGTGTGTGTACATATAAGATGAAAAGCTTATATATGTTAGTTTTAAGAATACAAATTTTTCAGATACATTTTGTTGTAAATCTTCAGGTAAATAAATTAACAAAAATAAATAAATCAGGCACCGGCTGTTCATCTTTATTATAAAATTCATGCACGTTCTGTTTTAATCAATAGACATGTATGAGAAAATTCAACAGTTTAAAGTAGGGATTTCAACTGGTGAAGATTTACTAATTGAGTACTCGTAAGTCGTTGGATATACCGAGCGATACTCGAGTACTCGCTCGGAAAAAACATCTACAAATGGGAAACACAAAGTTATACCAATTATACGTATTGTGGGTCGTTGTTTTATGGGTGTAAATTCCTCAACATTATTACCTAGGACTAGAAAATAGTCACAGAAATTTTATACCATAAGTAATAGCTCATTTATTACATGTACTAATTATGTAAACTGACAATAATCTTATCAATTAATTAATATACATCTATAAAAAAATGTTACTCAAACAACAGTATTTGTGAATCGTAAAAAAAACACATTTAATAATCAACAAAGGGGTGATGATTAGAAATTACTGATGCCTTTAACCATTCTCTGAGGGTCGATACAGGTTGCGACGAATTTTTTCTTCTTTAGAAATATTATCTCTTCAAATTTTTCTGGGACTCGATTTCTTAACTTTGTTACGCAACTAATAATCCTGCCGATGAAAATATTAGCTTTGACGGTACAGACTGGTGAAATGACTAACAGAAGATTAGCTGAAAGTGTAAGCCTTGAAAAGGTGCTCTTGTTCATAGCCTGCATTTGTGCGAGGAAATTTTAAATGACAATTAAACGCAAACAGTCGTTTTCTAATTTTGATTACTAGTAATATCTAATTTCTCGGGAGGCGCGCTATATAAAAATATGTTTTCCTTCAGAATAAGGCAACAACATTCTAACAGAAACCGATTAGTCGAGTATCATTTTGGTATTCGATACTCGGTTCTACCGAGCGATACTCGAGTACTCGTTGACATCCCTAGTTTAAAGTTAAACTAATGATAATTTAATCAAATCGAATTGCGTAAGATTAAATAACAATGACGGACAATGACCGGTCCACGTCATAATAAGTAATAGTGGTACAAGGGAGAAAATGACAGATATTTTGCGTTTATTTTTTGTAGTAACTAAGAAAAATTTGTCAACCAAAAGTTTTGTCATAATTTCAAAAACATGTCGTTCTGTATTGGTATAGTTTTCGGATCTTTCATTTTATTTAAGGCAATAAAAAGTTTAGACTTCAAAAGTCTACATAAGTATTGACTCTTAAACATTTTTTGTCTCATAAAATAAAACCTGGATACAAAGAAAAATCATGTCTTAAAACACTGCAAAAATTATAGGTATAGTGGTATTGTCATAAAGTGCGTTGAAATGAACCGTGGTATAGCAAACATCGAATTCCCTCACAAAATGTTATCACACACTATAGTTCATTGGCTTGTTTCTTTTTTTTTAATCATCAATTTACTTGTGTCTTAATTTAATTTGAGTGGAGGGTTTTTACTACGATAACTTTTGTTATACTATTCTTTAGAAAATTATTGACACAGATAAATGTTTTTTGTTTTGTTATACTTCTCTTAAGAAGAATTTGGCCACTGATAAATATGTTTAATTTTTATTATACATGTACTTCTCATTCGAAGAATATTGTCACTGGTGAATGTATTTCTAGTTTTAATATACTACTGTTTAGAGAAATATATGTTTTTATTATATTTATCTCGGGTGAAGAATATTGACACTGGTAAATGTGTTTTGTTTTCGTTATACTTTTCTTTGGAAGAATAATGCAACTGATAAATGTGTTTTATTTTTATTATATTTTTCTCTAGAAGAATATTACCACTGAGGAATTCGTCTGGTTTTGTTAAACTTTATCTTTGGAAGAATATTTCCACTAGGAAATGTGATTTGGTATTTTTCTACTGCTTAGAAAAATATTGCCACTGATAAATGTGGGTTTGTTTTATTCATGTACTTCTCCTTCGAAGATTATTGCCACTGATTATTGTGTTTTTGTTGTTATACTTCTCTGACACTGATAAATGTGTTTTGTTTTCGTTATACTTTTCTTTGGAAGAATAATGCAACTGATAAATGTGTCTTATTTTTATTATATTTCTCTCTAGAAGAATATTACCACTGAGGAATTCGTCTGGTTTTGTTAAACTTTATCTTTGGAAGAATATTTCCACTAGGAAATGTGATTTGGTATTTTCTACTGCTTAGAAAAATATTGCCACTGATAAATGTGGGTTTGTTTTATTCATGTACTTCTTCTTCGAAGATTATTGCCACTGATTATTGTGTTTTTGTTGTTATACTTCTCTGACACTGGTGAATATGTTTGCGTTGCTTACACGACTCTTTAGAACATAATGACCACTGGTGAATGTGTTTGTCTTGTAAAACTACTCTTTAGAACATTATGGCCACTAATGAATGTGTATGTCTTGTTGAACTACTCTTTAGAACATTATAGCAAATGATGAATGTGTTTGTCTTGTTAAACTACTCTATATCACCTTAAACCACTATGACCACTGGTGAATGTGTTTGTCTTGTAAAATTTCTCTTTAGAACATTATGACCACTGATGAATGTGTTTGTCTTGTAAAAACTACTCTTTGTTTGTCTTGTTAAACTACTCTTTAGAACATTATAGCAAATGATGAATGTGTATGTCTTGTAAAACTACTCTTCAGAACATTATAGCAAATGATGAATGTGTTTGACTTGTAAAACTACTCTTTAGAACATTATGGCCATTGATGAATGTGCTTGTCTTGTTAAATTACTCTTTAAACATTATGACCACTGATGAATGTGTATGTCTTGTTAAACTAATCTTTAGAGCATTATAGCCATTGGTGAATGTGATTGTCTTGTTAAACTACTCTTTAGAGCATTATGGCCATTGATGAATGTGTATGTCTTGTTAAACTACTAGTTAGAGCATTCTGGCCATTGATGAATGTGTATGTCTTGTTAAACTACTCTTTAGAACATTATGGCCATTGATGAATGTGCTTGTCTTGTTAAACTACTCCTTAGAACATTATGACCACTGATGAATGTGTATGTCTTGTTAAACTACTCGTTAGAGCATTCTGGCCATTGAGGAATGTGTATGTCTTGTTAAACTACTCTTTAGAACATTATGGCCATTGATGAATGTGTTTGACTTGTTAAACTACTCCTTAGAACATTATGACCACTGATGAATGTGTTTGTCTTGTTAAACTACTCGTTAGAGCATTCTGGCCATTGATGAATGTGTATGTCTTGTTAAACTACTCTTTAGAACATTATGGCCATTGATGAATGTGTTTGTCTTGTCAAACTACTCTTTAGAACATTATGGCCATTGATGAATGTGTTTGTCTTGTCAAACTACTCTTTAGAACATAATGGCCATTGATGAATGTGTTTGTCTTGTCAAACTACTCTTTAGAACATTATGGCCATTGATGAATGTGTTTGTCTTGTCAAACTACTCTTTAGAACATAATGGCCATTGATGAATGTGTTTGTCTTGTCAAACTACTCTTTAGAACATTATGGCCATTGATGAATGTGTTTGTCTTGTCAAACTACTCTTTAGAACATTATGGCCATTGATGAATGTGTTTGTCTTGTCAAACTACTCTTTAGAACATTATGGCCATTGATGAATGTGTTTGTCTTGTCAAACTACTCTTTAGAACATTATGGCCATTGATGAATGTGTTTGTCTTGTCAAACTACTCGTTAGAACATAATGGCCATTGATGAATGTGTTTGTCTTGTCAAACTACTCTTTAGAACATTATGGCTATTGATGAATGTGTTTGTCTTGTCAAACTACTCTTTAGAACATTATGGCCATTGATGAATGTGAATGTCTTGTTAAACTACTCTTTAGAGCAGTATGACCATTGGTGAATGTGCTTGTCTTATTAAACTACTCTTTAGAGCATTATGGCCATTGATGAATGTTGTTTGTCTTGTCAAACTACTCTTTAAACATATATGGCCATTGATGAATGTGTTTGTCTTGTCAAACTACTC
This sequence comes from Mytilus edulis, assembly GCA_019925275.1. Taxonomy (NCBI): domain Eukaryota; kingdom Metazoa; phylum Mollusca; class Bivalvia; order Mytilida; family Mytilidae; genus Mytilus; species Mytilus edulis. The sequence goes on along the minus strand of CM034352.1, from coordinate 80,308,441 downwards.
TTTAGAACATAATGGCCATTGATGAATGTGTTTGTCTTGTCAAACTACTCTTTAGAACATTATGGCCATTGATGAATGTGTTTGTCTTGTCAAACTACTCTTTAGAACATTATGGCCATTGATAATGTGTTTGTCTTGTCAAACTACTCTTTAGAACATTATGGCCATTGATAATGTGTTTGTCTTGTCAAACTACTCTTTAGAACATTATGGCCATTGATGAATGTGTTTGTCTTGTCAAACTACTCGTTAGAACATAATGGCCATTGATGAATGTGTTTGTCTTGTCAAACTACTCTTTAGAACATTATGGCTATTGATGAATGTGTTTGTCTTGTCAAACTACTCTTTAGAACATTATGGCCATTGATGAATGTGATGTCTTGTTATAAACTACTCTTTAGAGCATATGGCCATTGATGAATGTGTTGTCTTAGTAAACTACTCTTTAGAGCATTATGGCCATTGATGAATGTGTTTGTCTTGTCAAACTACTCTTTAGAACATTATGGCCATTGATGAATGTGTTTGTCTTGTCAAACTACTCTTTAGAACATAATGGCCATTGATGAATGTGTTTGTCTTGTCAAACTACTCTTAGAACATTATGGCCATTGATGAATGTGTTTGTCTTGTCAAACTACTCTTTAGAACATTATGGCCATTGATGAATGTGTTTGTCTTGTCAAACTACTCTTTAGAACATTATGGCCATTGATGAATGTGTTTGTCTTGTCAAACTACTCTTTAGAACATTATGGCCATTGATATATGTGTTTGTCTTGTCAAACTACTCTTTAGAACATTATGGCCATTGATGAATGTGTTTGTCTTGTCAAACTACTCTTAGAACATTATGACCACTGATGAATGTGCTTGTCTTGTTAAACTACTCTTTAGAACATTATGACCACTGGTGAATGTGTTTATCTTGTTAAACTATTCTTTAGAGCATTATGGCCATTGATGAAAGTGCTTGTCTTGTTAAACTACTCTTTAGAGCATAATGACCATTGATGAGTGTGTATGTCTTGTTAAACTTCTCTTTAGAGCATTATGACCATTGATGAATGTGTTTGTCTTGTTAAACTACTCTTTAGAGCATAATGACCATTGATGAATGTGTTTGTCTTGTTAAAATACTCTTAAGAACATTATGGCCATTGGTGAATGTGTATGTCTTGTTAAACTACTCTTTAGAGCATTATGGCCATTGATGAATGTGTATGTCTTGTTAAACTACTCTTTGGAACATTATGGCCATTGATGAATGTGTTTGTCTAGTTAAATTACTCTTTGGAACATCATGGCTACAGAGGAATGTGTATGTCTGTCTTGTTAAACTGCTCTTTAGAACAGTATGACCTCTGATGAATGTGTTTGTCTTGTTAAACAATTCTTTAGAGCATTATGGCCATTGATGAAAGTGCTTGTCTTGTTAAACTATTTTTAGAGCATTATGGCCATTGATGAATGTGTATGTCTTGTTAACATACTCTTTAGAGCATTATGACCATTGATGAATGTGTTTGTCTTGTTAAACTACTCTTTAGAGCATTATGACCATTGATGAATGTGTTTGTCTTGTTAAACTACTCTTTAGAGCATTATGACCATTGATGAATGTCTTTGTCTTGTTAAAATACTCTTTAGAACATTATGGCCATTGATGAATGTGTATGTCTTGTTAAACTACTCTTTAGAGCATTATGGCCATTGATGAATGTGTATGTCTTGTTAAACTACTCGTTGGAACATTATGGCCATTGATGAATGTGTTTTTCTTGTTAAACTACTCTTTAGAACATTATGACCACTGATGAATGTGTTTGTCTAGTTAAATTACTCTTTGGAACATCATGCTTACAGAGGAATGTGTTTGTATGTCTTGTTAAACTGCTCTTTAGAACAGTATGGCCTCTGATGAATGTGTTTGTCTTGTTAAAGAGATGCGAAAGATACCAAAGAGATATTCAAACTCACAAGTCGAAAGGAAACTGACAACGTCATGATTATAAAAGAAAGAAGACTAACGGGCAAACACCAGTACACAAAACACAACACAGAAAACTTAAGACTGAGCAACACGAACCCAATCAAGAACTTGGGGTGATTTCAGGTGCTCCAGAAGGATAAGCGGATCGCAGGTCCATATGTGGCACCCGTCGTGTTGCTCATGTTAGTACAAACCCGGTTAAAAGCCTAATTCGGTAGGTCACATTCGGGGAAAAGGGCACGGGATTTTAATTACGACATTGGAACATATCTGCAATCACCTGTGAAACAAATATTCCATAACGGTCAAGTGGACAACCAACTCGTGGTAGCATCCAAATAATTAACGAAGGGATGATTTCAACTTCACCGTTTGAAACTCTTGGTTTGATAGCTTCGATTCCTTGTCAGTAGCAAACCTCGAGCAAGGAAATTATGATAGGAAATACAAGCCCTGGAGTATCGTATCAAGTAGGAGATATATACTCTGTATGCAGGCGCTGCAGGAATGTAACTCACACAGAAATGAAAAGTTCACAATTGGGAAGCTGAAATCATCTCTTTTGATGTAAAGTTTTGTTTTCAACTGACCCTTATTGTCAATTTCTAGATGTAAGTCAGGATATGATGCAGAATTAACTGTATTTTTTGTATTGTTTATCTCCATTTCGATGGGATATATGCGTTAAACATAGTCACCAAAGTTTGAACTATTTAGTGAGAGAACATCATATAAATAGCGGAAAATAAAGTTGAAGGATACTGCTAACTTTTTTTCTATCTTCCTACGAAGTTTCTGTATGAAGTCAGCCTCATATGATAAAGGAACAAAAAGACAAGACGAGGGCAAAGTTGGTTCCCAAGAAAACGCCGATTGTTTGTTCAAAAACACGTCCTCCAAATGTAACCAATATGTTGTCAATCAAGAAATGAAGCATCGTGATAATGTCAGCATCAGAAATAAGTTTGTTAGTATCAGAGTGATGTTTTACAAAGTAGGATTTATCCCTCCCTATGACAGGATACTTGTATCTACGTTGGCCACTTTTTTTTTATGAAACAAGGCAGGACCAACTCATTCAAGGAATGGGGAATACTTGTGTTCAGTGTAGAAAAAGTCAAATATTTTAATACTTTTGCAAGATAAAAGAGTCTTAGATTGTGTGTACTCTAAAAGATCTTTGAATTTTTTTAGTATCCACATCTGATACACGCCACCTATAGGTAGTTCCGAAATAACTTTGAAGTCCAGGCTTTCATCACTGATAAAATTGATGTTAATAATTTAGAAAGGAGCACTTGGAAGACCTAGCAATATTTATAAGTTGTTTGTAGGGACACTTATGTAGTGTAGGTATCCAATACAGTGATGGAAGATCCAGTTCTTCATCTTTGGTTCAAATTTCAAAGGAACATTGAACAGACCTATGATTATCCAGGATTTCCTCTTTGGCAAGTGTCGTGGGGGTATATGTTGAGTTTCCAAGTGATTTTCAATACCTAATACATTTATCAAGCAGTTTATGTAATGTGATTTACACACAAAAATTGAGTTGTTTGGGTGTTTATTTGCGAGGACAACAACATATTTGTCATGGAGGTAGGACAAGTGTTTGCAACATATGCGTCTTTAAAAATTTATGTAGCATGGGTTTTCATAAACCCCTTTAGTTTCGTAATTCTGATTTGCATCAACGACCTCACAGCCTAAATTCATACAGAAAGAATGTCTACGTCTCCTTTCTTTAACCTATTGCCTGAAATAATCCTCGACTGAATCCATCAGTATTTTGAAGTTGCGTTTCCAATTAATGGATTACGGCTTACGATATGTCAGCCCTTTGGATAACACATTTCTCAGAGAAGTGTTATTGACAATGTTTAGGTCGTGAGTAATAACGTTGCAAGCCAGATTATATATGAATAGGGAACTAGCACAGGTGCAATCAGTAGGTTAAGACTTGCAGTCGTCAATATTGAGATCCTGCAACATGTGTTTGTAATTGAATTTTATTTTAGTTGCAATTGGTTTGGTATAGGTATTAGAAATGATAGGTACATGCTGATCTTAAAAATAGGGAGGTATTTTCGAAAGAACTGATTTATGATGAAGTACATTGCCCAAGTTGATGGCATTGAGACCTTTGTGGGCAAAGGCAGGTTTAAGAAAAGATCTATTCCCCTTTTCCAATGCGAACTGTTTTGTACAGTCTGTGACTTGCAATGTCCGAAATGATAGCTGTAAGTTTGTATTGAAATTAAGAAAGGAAATGGGGAATGTGTAAAAGCGACAACAACCCGACCATAGAGCAGACAACAGTCGAAGGCCACCAATGGGTCTTCAATGTAGCGAGAATTCCCGCACCCGTAGGTGTCCTTCAGCTGGCCCCTAAAATATGTATACTAGTACAGTGATAATGGACGTCATACTAAACTCCGAATTATACACAAGAAACTAAAATTAAAAATCAGACAAGACTAACAAAGGCCAGAGGCTCCTGACTTGGGACAGGCGCAAAATTGCGGCGGGGTTAAACATGTTTATGAGATCTCAACCCTCCCCCTATACCTCTAGTCAATGTAGAAAAGTAAACGCATAACAATACGCACATTAAAATTCAGTTCAAGAGAAGTCCGAGTCAGATGTCAAAATATGTAACAAAAGAAAATAAATAAAATGACAATAATACATAAATAACAACAGACTACTAGCAGTTAACTGACATGCCAGCTCCAGACCTCAATTAAACTGATTGAAAGATTATGTCTTCATCATATGAATATCAGGCACAATCCCTCCCGTTAGAGGTTTAGTATCATACTATCATAAAATATATGAGAAGAACATAACCCGTGTCATGCCAATAACTGTTTTAAAAAAAAAAAAATGTGTTTAGTTCCGATGCAAAGACCCTATATGTGAATCAATATTAAAGCCAAAATATGCAATCGTTAATGACCTGACAACAGTATCGTAACTATATCCCTTCTTAATAAGTCTGTTTAAAGGTTTTGTAAGCTTTTGAGGTGAATACTGACATTTTTGTGCTTTGTAAAGAATATTACCATAAAAGATTGGATGTGAAATACCTGAACGTATAAGATGTCTGCATGTTGAGTTATATTTACGAATTATTTCCTTATAGCGGTGATAAAATTTAGTAAATGTTTTGACCAGTTTGGGATATCGAAAACTCTGGTGTAATAATTTTTCAGTAATACATGAATTTCTCTCGCTAAAATCTAATACGCTGTTACATACACGAGCGAATCGTACAAGTTGAAAAACCATAAGATGGCGACAAGGGAACGTCACCATCTAAAAATGGATAATTAACGATACGAAATGAAAGATCATCTCTTTTATCATAAATTTTTGTATTAAGCTTCCCGTTAATGATGTAGATATCAAGATCGAGAAAAGGGCAGTGGTCATTGTGAGTATTAGCTTTATTTAAAGTAAGTTCAACAGGATAAATTTCTTTAGTAAACATACTGAAGTCGTCATTATTGAGAGCCAATATATCATCCAAATATCTAAAAGTATTGTTAAATTTTTGTATCAAATGTTGTTTCGATGGGTCTTTGCTAATTTTAGTCATAAATTGTAACTCATAACAATACAAAAACAGGTCCGCAATAAGTGGTGCACAGTTAGTCCCCATTGGAATTAAATAACTTGACGATATACGGAATCTCCAAGGCGAACAAAAATGTTATCAAGTAAAAATTCAAGCGCATATATAGTATCAAAGCATGTCCAATTGACATAGTTCTTTTGTTTATTGCTACTTAAAAATGACCTAAAAGAGTTTGAACATATATACTCGCATTCTGACTTTTTAAATGCCCAGTTAATAGGGGATGTGAATTTCTTCTTAATAAGAATATGAGGCAAAGTGGTATAAAGGGTAGAAAAATCAAAACTTTGAACAGATTCAAAATCACCAATATATGCATGCAATTTATCAAGTACTTCCAACGAGTTTTTGACACTCCAAAAGTAATTAATTCCACTATTTTCAAAGGCTTTATTTGAACAATTTATTACCAGGTTTTTTATTGTACCAAGTGTACTAGTAAGTAAAACAGACAATTTAGTGGTGGAACAATGGCTTGAAGATGAAATAAATCTATATTTGTAAGGTTTTTTGTTTAGTTTCGGAAGCCAGTACATAGTTGGGACTTTCATTGTAATTGGTTCTGCTTGTAAAGAAGTAGCTAAAAGTTTGTGTTTGTTACAGATGTCGTTTTCTGAAAATGAAGTCAGTTGGAATGTTGGTGAATTCGTGATTTCCTTTTGCAGAACCTCTATATAAAATTTACGTCAAACAATAATGATATTATTAGCAGCTTTATCAGCCGGGACAAAAACAGATTCCTTGGCTAGTTTTGTTTGAATGAGGGTTTGTAACAGTGGTTTCCAAACATAAGTTGTACAGAGAATGACGTTTTGAAATGGGTAATGAATAAAGCTTCGTGTGAATGTGCTGAATACCTAACGGCTTTTGTATAATGGCAGCAAACCATTAACAGAGACATCATGGAGAGTAGGTAATGTATAATAACAATGACCATGACTACCTCTACGTCGAGGAGTAGAGTTGAAAATGTTCATCACATTCACCGAGCAGGAAGGATTAGATATAATACCTTTACAATCAATTTTGTCATTGCAACTATATGGTTTCGCAGTTCCCAATTGTCGAATCCAGTAGTCTACGGAGAGGTGTTGCAAGAAGAGGATTGTTAGTGCCGTGGTATATTTTTTCGATGTTGCGAACTTGCATAGAAAAGGATTGAATGACCAAGCTGGTTAAAATGCTGGTAAACAATGTCGCTTGCATTGTTGCTGATGTCTGATCTATGGCCGCACAAACGTTTATTTAGCCTTCCTTTCGTTTCACCGACATAAACCTATTCACATAGATTACTCTCTAATCCGTAGACGACATTTGTTGATTTACAATTCATATCATCGTAGTTTCTGGTAAAATAAGACTTTTTAGTTAAATTGCTAGTGAATTGAGCATCTGTTATTAAAATTTAACTGGTTTTGCAGATTTTGATTTACGTTTCGAAATATGAGACAGTGTTGTTCAGTCATTAAAATCCAAAATTTCTTGTATAAGAACTGAACACGGCTGCGTACGTAGATTATTGCTGTTGTCATTAGTATGATGATCTGAATGTGTCGTGTTAGGGATATTTGTCATTTCTTGTGATGAGGGGCCACCTGCCATATCAGAAGACACCGTGTCCATGATGACGTCCGTTTCGGACATTTTTATACTAGGTGACGTCAGAGCCAGTATTCTGTTTGATCTTCGTAAATTCATGCATATTATGCTACTGGGCGGATTATGTTCTCGGGGACAAAGTATCCACCATCAGAGACATCGACCCAGTGGTTGTAAAAGAGAGGCGAAAGATATCAAAGGGAAATTAGAAGAAAATTTCCACTGATGGATGTTGGATGTGCCTTGTTTCGTTATACTACTCTTTAGAAGAATTTTGCCATTGATGGATGTTGGATGTGTCTTGTTGCTTTATACTACTCTTTAGAAGACTATTTCCATTGATGGATGTATTTTGTTCTGTATTTACGTTTTTGCAAGAAAAATGATTTTGCACATGTTTCGAATTAATTATCAATACAAGTCAAAATTGTAGCCTCTAACAGACCCTTTAACTATTGTCAGGAAGTCAATTTTATTTGAATTCGGCAATTCGTAACGAACTCCTACGAAAGCTTCAAACTTTACATGACTATGACTTCCCTGACCTTTCATCAATGAATACATTAAAAGAACTGTTAAAAAGTACTAAGAGTTAAACTGTGGCAAAATTTATTATTGAATGTTCCATTTTGAAAAATCAATCAACTTAGTGTGAATAAACTAAAAAATCATTTTCATTATTCAGAATAGACTATTATTATTAGAAAGTACATCATACGCCTATTTGGCTGACTGGTTATTTTTTTATTTTAAAACATGTATTTATTTGTTTATTCAGGCTGCACTATAATAAATATTTCTTCTTCTTCTATACACTGTATGTTACCGATAACAATAATAACACAAGCTCTGTCGTGGTCTTTATCCGACTTTCGTATGAAAGCAAAACAAGGTAAGACTTTATCACATTGAAAAATAGTTTTAAAATTAGATACACTTCTAGAAACTTACACGACTTAACACTACTTTCAGTATATGAATCTTTCATAGCATGTTAATAAGGACATCCTTATCGTTTAACAAGGAAAATACTATATTTTTATATTCATTTGTATAGCACACAACATAAAAGGTTTTATGACTGACTAGAAAGGCAGGATTTTTTCCCTATACATGTCATGTTGAGTAGAATGGGCAATTTGACAATTTCTGAGTGGAACGATGAAATAGCAAAAAGCCTGATACCAAATATTTTCGTACTTTCATTGTATATTGTAGCTGGGATGTGTGGAAACGTCGTTGTACTAATGGTTTATGCAATACAAATGAAAGAGATATCAGACGAAAGATTTTTCATACCAATTTTAGCTGTCTTTGACCTAACAGCAACATTGTATCTAGGAACGTTTTCCATTTATAATTGCTTAAACCAAATCGTGTTTTCTAGTGACACGCTTTGCAAGACTTTATCGTTCTTTTTTGGACTTACAACATTTATTCCTATCTTTTTACTACTAATCATTGCAGTTCAACGATATCGTAAAGTGTGTGTTCCTAGAAAAGTATCAATGTCTCTTTTGTTGAAAAGAGTCTTGGTGTTACTTGCAATATTTATTTCACTTTTGATTATCTCACCGATACCGTTTGTATACGAAGTGAAACCGGTTTACAATACTATATATGGAATTGTTGGAAGGAAATGTGCGAAGTCTAAAACAAGCAATTCACTTGCAAGAAACATATACGGAATTGTGGTTGGCATGTTTGCTCTTGTTGTTATTACAACTCTCATTGTGTTATACTTTAGAATTGCATACACAATTTTCCATAACTTGAATACGAGTAAAAAACAGAAGAATAAAAACGAAAACGATTTAAACTCAGAAAGAGAAAATAAAAGCTGCGAAACATCCATTTCCCTGCATGATGGAGAAATTAAAACATTTGCAACCGTTCCCGTATTTCACCCCACTTGTGATGAACACACGCATGCAACAATTTCTTCGGCTACCACTTCGAAAAAATGTGGATCCAAACGCAGGAAAAATAATCGTCGACTTACATTTAAATTAACAACTATGTTTATGGTCATTACTTTAGTATTTTTGTTTAGTTACACACCAAAAGTAGTATTGCTGATAATTGAAGGAGTCTCCGAAGATTTTTGGGACAATTTGTCTTCCTCTCAAAGATCTGGAGTGATGTTTGCTCACGACATGTATATCATTAATAATATTGTGAATCCGTTCATCTACGCTTTTATGGACACCAAGTTTCGTAGTGAAATGATGCACTTTTTAAGTCGCGTATTTAGACCTTGCAAACTGTAGATCTAATTATAAATATGGTGGCATCTTGACATTTGATGTCGGAGATAGGTTTCATTGGCTTATCATACTTTGTCGTTTGTTGCTGTATATCATACTTGTTTTTCGTTTATTGTTTAGTACATAAATCAGCCAAATAGACCTCTCGTTTGAAGTGGATTACATTTGTCATTTCGGGCCATAGCTTACTATTCGATATAGGTTTTGCTTCTTGTTGAAGGTGACCTATTGTTCTTAACGACTACGTGATTTGGTCTACTGTTGAAAGTTGTCTCATTGGCAATCATACCATGCACATCTTCTTATTTTTATATTTACGATATGTAAAAAATGTGTAATGACTTTTTATTTTGATTTATTTTGACGACGAGGATTGTGAAAACAAAAAACATTTTAAAAGTTTTTTACTTCCTTGTGCAGTTGTATTAAATTTTGTATTATAAAATTTTGCATACAATACTTGGAGTGTCTAATTTACTTTTTTAAAACCATTGCCATTATTTTTTTTTTTTTGTCATTTGCATTCTAATTTAACAAAAAAAAAGCAAATATAAAACTATGACCAAACAAAAAATAATTATGACTAGGGTTACCTCCTTTGAAAATTAGGATAGGTAGATTTATTTACCATTTTACTATTTTTTTATCCTGATTCTTTGGTAACAAGTTGCAATTTTGTCCCAATTCAATACCAAAGGTCCAAAAATATCTTTAAGGTAGGCCTTTTGAGGTATTAACAAATAGAGTAGTCATGGCAACCCTTAACACTAGTATTTATTTATTTTGGCTCAAAATAAAAATCTTAATAGCATCTGCTCCAAATTTATGTTAAAAGCCTTCAATGTAGACCTTTTACTACAAATACCTCATATTAAAATCTAACATTAATAATTATCAATGATTCGTGTAATGATATTACCAGACGGAAAGTTGACACAACAGACTTGGTTAACCTCTAGCTTATAGTATCGGAGAAACAGACCAAACCACAAAACAAACTTAACATTGAACAATTAAGGTCATAGGAACATTGCAAGACGGACAAGTCGATCATACAATCATTCCATAATAAAAAATATAGATAACCTATTTATCAAAGTATCCTAAAAACGGATACAAATATGAAAAAAATAACTTTGTTTAATGAACCATTCACTGATATGGACCTTGCCATACAGACATGTTTAACTTGTAATCAATCCATAAACCAAATACAGTTCACCTTTCACTTTCAGTTTCGGGAAAAACAGACTTATAGTTATTAAAAAAAACCATTGACCAATGAACCATACAAATGAGGTCAAGGTCAAATGAACCCTGCCAAACAAATATGTACACTTTGCAATCATTCCATGCACTAGATGTAGCCGAACAAAACAATATTATCTACATTGACCAATAACTCTTAAAATGAGGTCAAGATCTGATTAACTCTTCAAATAGACATGGGGTCTCGGTGGCCGAGTGGTCTAAGTAGTAACTAATGTAATCACTAGCCAGTGAGTCAACACTGAGGTTGTGAGTTCGAACCCCGCTCGTGTGGGTGCACTCAGACTCCAATCTTAATTGACTAGGGTTGTCTGTTTCCCTATCGAAGGTCGGTGGTTTTCTCCGGGCACTCCGGCTTCCTCCACCAATACAAACTGACCGCCACGAAATAGCCCAAAAGTGGCGCTTAAAAGTGGCGTTGAAACACCAACAATCAATCAATCAAATAGACATATAGACCTTACAATCATTTCATAAACCAAACATAGTTAGACTAATTGCTTGTAAATATGGCAATTCTTCCGTGCACCAAATATAGTTAAAATATTGCTTTAAGTATCTAAGACGAAACCAAACCACCCAAACTTGACATTGACTAATGAACTTTCAAATTCAAAATGAGGTAAAGGTTAGATAAAACTGGTCAGAGTGACGTGTACACCTCACTGCATTCCATTCATTAAATCAAGTAAAACGTTTTCTTATAGTATTTGATAAACGGACCAAACCACAAAATTTTTTCATTGACCAATGAACTATGAAAATAAGATTGATGTCAGACATTGGACAATTATATGTCAATTTGTTATGTCCCAGGTTAGACAAAACCTGACAGATGGACACGAACACATTACACTCACTCCATATACCGAATAAAGTTTAATTACTACAAGCAATATCTGAGATACGGACTTTACCACGAAAACTAAAGCCGGATTGGGATTTCATGAAATGAGGTCACGGTCAAATATAAAACCCTGTCTGACATATATTGTCACAGGAAAGAAGAAGAAAAAAACAGACAATTGAACAATGAACAATTACTACGAAAATGAAGATCAGGAAAGAAGAGAGCTGCCAGACAGTCATGTACACATAACAATCATCCCATACACTATAGTTGATCTACTGCTGGTAGTATCTGAGATACAGACTGAATCACAAATCACTGATGCATGAAATAAGGTCCAATTCATGTGAACCCTGCCATACGTGTAGACCTTATACTAATCCCATATACCAACTATAGTTATCCTAGTACTCATAATAAGTAAAATATTGTGCATGACGAAAAATCTAGTTTTTTTTTAGCAGTTCCTGAACCATGAAACTTATGTCAGGGGGATGGACATATGATAGATGGTAACATAAAGCATCTATAAAAAAGGCATGAAGCACCCATGTCTTCTACCTTCTAAAATATATAGCTTTATACAATTACACTTAGTTAATGCCATCTTGCCAGATTAGCATTCCTATGTCTAGCATAATGTAACTTTTTGTTGACAAAAAACAACCATTGCAATTTATTTTATTATTTGTCGTCATTTGCCAAGAAGATCATTTAAAGCCAAAAAGTATAAAATATTTGAACAGTTTATACTAGTTTACTTATTGATGTGAACAGCTTCAGTAGCCATGTGTTATTCCTGAATATGGGACGTCAATAATCAGTACCCTGGCCGGTCAAACCATATACTTTAAAATTGATATTTGCAGCTTCTCTGTTAAATGGAGACCCGTGGACGCCTATGAAAATTTTTTGCGATGTAGTCAGAGAAAAACATTATGTTCCCTTGCTTCATATTAAGCAGGCATTATTAACCTAATTGTATATTGTATGTCAATAATTAATTAAGGATAATAACATAAAGAAGCAACAAATATTTGTTTCTTTGATAAAAATATTCGTAAGGGTTCCGCAGAACCAAGTGTCTCGCCTTCTTTTTCTGTTAATCGCAGGCTCAACAAAAATGAGGAAATAAATCAATTCCTATTGATACTATCTTTTGATTGTAAGAAGCTTCTGTCCAAGTTTGGTAAAAATCCAGGATAGTTTAGGAATCTAATAAATGTTTAAAAACTTTAACTGCAGACTCAATGTAATGTTAACTGGAAGAAAACAAAATTTCCTTCTAGATACTAGTATTTGATCATAAACAAGCTCCTGTCCAAGTTTGGTACAAATCAAAAATAGTATAAGAAAGTTATTAAAATTTAAAAAAAAGTTTAACCACAGAATGAATGTGTTGTTTCCTGGCAGAAAATCTAAGTCCATTTAAAAGTAAAATACGGAAAAAATGGATTTATTTTTTTACAAAATGTCCTTCTAGATACTAGCTTTTGATCATAAACAAGCTTCTGTCAAGTTTGTTACAAATCCAAAATAGTATAAGAAAGTTATTAAAATTTTAAAAACTTTAACCACCGAGTGAATGTGTTGTTTCCTGGCAGAAAATCTAAGTCCATTTAAAAGTAAAATAAGGAAAAAATGGATTTATTTTTTTACAAAATTTATTTCTGGATACTATCTTATGATCATAAACAAGCTTCTGTCCAAGTTTGGTACAAACCGAGGATAGTTTTAAGAAAGTTATTAAAATTTTAAAAACTTTAACCACAGAGAGAATGTAATATTTCCCTGCAGAAAAACTGAGTCCATTTATAAGTAAAATACGGAAAAAATGGAATTTTATTTTTACAAACTTTACTTCTGGTTACTATCTAATGATCATAAACAAGCTTCTGTCCAAGTTTGGTAGAAATCCATAATAGTTTAAGAAAGTTATTAAAATTTCAAAACCTTTAACCACAAAGGGAATATTTGTGGACACCGTTCAGACGACAACGACGACGACGGAATGTAGGATCGCTATGTCTTGCTTTTTCGACTAAAGTGGTAGGCTCGACAAAAAACAATTGATGTGTGCCCATGTTACAAATAAAACTATTTGAAAATTTTTTATTCATAATAAACAAATTAAACTGTATTTTTTTCAAACTGAATACATATCTCTTACCCATGGCAACATTAAATGGATTTCACCATAAAAGATAAGTTTGATTAAACTTTTCAGGTTTAGATCACGTTGAAGCAGTGATTTTCATGCCATATTCCTAAGTAACAGGTGCACAAACTGTTAGCTATGTCCATTCTTCTTTTATCCTTTTGTAATCAAACAGTTGTCCAGTTTTATTTTCCCTTATTCATCGATCTGATGTAGGGTACCTTAGTAAGTAATTAAGTGCCAGTTTCCTCTCTGCTTATCAAATTTTGGTAGAATTATCTCTAGAAAAAATTCCTTAACCAGAATGAAACAACTTTATTTGTAACTTCTTATGTTATGACTTTTTATAAAATTATAACCCTGATCAATTGGTTCAGGCTCACAGAAATAAGCATGTAAAATAATATTTACTTATATTCTGTGTCTTTGGGCATAACTTCTGTGAAATTTTCTCAACTGGAAATATACTCAAACACAATCTGCAAATTCTAATAATATGACTTTACACCAAATATCTAATCAATTGATTCAGGCTCACAAAAAAAGTGAGAAAAACTGATAAGCCTTCTCATGGGGTTTTTGATTATTTGATTACTTGCCCGTTTTTATAGTGATCATTTGATTACCAGACCGAATATTTCGTGATTATTTGATTATTTGATAATCTAGAAATGTATTTTTGATTATTTGATTATTATTATCTTGTTTAAAAAAATAATTAATGATTATGTGATTTATATTGGCAATTTTTTTTTGATTATGTGATTACTTGGACACCCCCATGAGGGCCTCACTAATAGTTTCCTAAATTTTCCTGCTCCACACTACTGCAACCATTCTTCACCTCAAATGAAACTCAATCATGATCTGTAACTTTTTACACCAAATATCTCATCAATTGATTCTGGCATTACAAAAATGCGTGACAATCATGTTTTTTCACAATGTCCCATGGCCTTGTGCTACAATTCCTGGAAAAATCACTCAACTCTTCTAACAATATGACTTTACATCATTTATCTTACCAATAGGTTCAGACATGTCCACATAAAGAGTGGAAATCTATGACAGGCTGAATGCATAATAGACAGACAGACACATAGCAAGCATTTGGTCCTGTTTTGCTTTGCCAGTATGGCACTTGTAAGCAACCTGACAAAAGCAACATGTTGCTGTGAGTTTTGTTTGTCAACCTAATTTCATAATTACATCAGATAATAACTATGAAAATTATGTTTTTGAACACATCCTAACCAAAAGAGTATGTCTATAAGCTGGTCTCTATCTTCTTTTATCATTATGTCATAAGGCTTAGAGTACTGGATGCATGAGGTCTTCCCTTTCAGATCTTTGCTTTTTGTCAATGCTTCATACTGCTCAGGATTCATCTCCAAGTACATAAACATAATCTAAAAAAACCAAAAAAAAACATATCAAATTCAAGTATAAAAAGTTCAAATAGTTCTAGTTCACCAAATAATATGCTACTAGGGTTTATTCTCGACAGTAAAAAAATGACGAGAATATAAATTGTTGTAAAATATGTAAAACTTAGGTCTTTCCTTATTTTACTACCTCAATTAAACTTGAAAATTCTGACCTACAAATTTTGAAATGGACTATATTTACCAAATATAATTGACCCATTACTGATAAAGATGATATAGCTTATTACACACAGTTAGAGTTAATTGTTATGCCAGAATCCTTTTGTCTCACATTCAGGGATATTCATCAGAAATATAATACAAGATTTTATTATGGAAGTTGTAACATTACAAAATGTTGTTATTTTTTAAATGGACTTACGGTAAAGATATGATAAATGGGCTATGTCACCAATTTTGATAAAAAAACCAGCATACAGATAAAAGAATGCTTTTTGCATATTTCATGTTTTTTCTATACAAATGATCACTTATTTTGAGAGAATTCAATTAGTAGTTTTTCAGACAATGAACTAGATAAATGCATTATTTTTATTAAAAAATTCAGTAACGGTTAAACGAGCCAAAGTTGCATGCAAAAATTTTCATAAATCTGTGAAATAGCCCATCTACTGTTCCTTGCCTATATAAATTAATACTCACACACAAAAATATATCTATTTAATCTTTGTTTATTTCACACTAACCTTTGTTTTCATACGAATTATTCCTAATGTGTTTGGACAAAATGTAGAGTTCCAGCATTCAGAAACCAGTTGTATTCCTATTTGTCCCTTTACACCTGATTCCAAATAGCTCTCTATCAAAGGCAAGTTTGAATCTTCTTCTTCATCTGCTCTCTTCTTTAGGGCATTACTTTTAAGCTAAATTAAACAAAAACAAATTTAGATTCAGGGCTCACACTACTTCCAAATCATAGTGAGAAGTGACTTCTCTTTTAAAAATGATAGGGTGAAGTGGTGAGATTTGAAAAAGAATTAAGTGTGTGTTCCCTTGCAGTGCTACAATGTTTGGTTTTTATTATAATATATTACAGTGTGAACCATAATGTTGCATCCGAATGCTTTCCAAATAAATACTTCTTTTTTTTTAAATTCCATCAGTTAATACCTTATGATTATGTCAAACATATGAATGAAGAAAGAAAGGGATTTTTGAAGGATTTAAAATTTGTCACTGCAAACTCCAATATCATGAAATATATATGCCTTTCATATAGAAGTCATTGAAAGTAGATGATAACAAAAACAAAGTTAAAAATGAAAACATTTAATGCATAAATACAACTGAAAAATTATTATATTCTTAAAATTCAAATTCAAAATTTTGAAATGACCATCTGATATACAATAAGTTTGTTTTTGATGTAATTAGATTTGAAATAACTTTTTTTAATATAATTTTAGGGTTTGGAAAGTTTATTCCTTGGTGTAGCTAATATTATTACATTTCATCTCCATACATGTAACATAAGCTTATCTGCACACACATAAATATTTTCTATTTGTTTTCTATTTGTTTATTTTAAGAACGAAAAAATCCAATTATGTAGAACGCAAAAACTGACGCCCAATAGATAACAGAAAGGGGCCTACCTTGGAACAGGTATATGAAAAGTTCAAGGTTTCAACATTGTGGTGGATGCTTACTTTTATAAACAATTTTTTGAACAGTTTATATACCTCAGTCAACATTATTAGTAGACGAGCTCTGTGTCTTTCACCATCATGCTCATAGAAACCAATATCAGGAACACATCCAACAACCTTATTTCTGATCTTCAAAACTGTTTTCTTGTTTTCACCAACTCTGCAAAGGAAGTCATATATCATGTATATTGCAATAAAAATGAAGCTCAAAAACCCCAAATTAATTTCATCAAATCCTCAAACTCATACTTTCATTTCAACATAGGATTTTATATTTTACTGACATCACTACCTCAAGATGATACAGTTTTACACAAATCCATCAAACAATTGAGGTGTTGGGCTTACAATGTACAAGATGTATAAACAGAGGGACAGTCAAGAGCAATCATACACATATAAAATAGTAATATACACCAAAAGTTTTTGAGTGTAAGGGGAGAAAAGAATCAAAACATGTCTATATATGCACCATCTAAGTGCAATAATTTTATTTGTCCAAAAAAGGAGAATGACTTAAATGTTTAATTTTTCGACATGTGAGTGTAAAATATCTGTTAAATTTCATTCACTGTCACATCTATCATGACTTCACACTAAAATTCATCCACTGTCACATCTACTATGACTCAAATTAAATATCATTCATTGTCACCCCTACAATGACTTCACACTAAATTACATTCTTTGTCACATCTACAATGACTTCACACTAAATTTCATTCACTGTCACATCTAACATGATTTCACACTAAATTTCATTAACTGTCACATCTACCATGACTTCACACTAAATTTCATTCACTACCACATCTACAATGACTTCGCACTAAATTTCATTCACTGTCACACCTACTTTGACTTCACACTAACTTTCAATCACTGTCACATCAACCATAACTTTACACTAAGTTTTATTCACTGTAACATCTACCATGACTTTACACTCAATGTCACTCATTGTCACATCTACCATGACTTCAACTAAATTTCATTCATTGTCACACTTACAATGACTTTGCACTAAATTTCATTCATTGTCACATCTACCATGACTTCACACTTAATTTCATCCACTGTCATATCTACCATGACTTCACACTCAATGTCATTCACTTTCACCCCTATCATGACTTCAGACTTAATTATATTCACTGTCACATCTACCATGACTTCACACTAAATTTTATTTACTGTCTCATCTACCATGCATCACACTAAATTTCATTCACTGTCACATCTACCATGACTTCACACTAAATTTCATTCACTATCACACCTACCATGACTTCACACTAAATTTCAATCAATGTCACATCTACCATGACTTCACACTAAATTTCATTCACTGTCACATCTTCCATGACTTCACACTAAATTTTATTCATTGTCACATCTACCATGACTTCACACTAAATTTCATTCACTGACACACCTAACATGACATCACACTAAATTCCATTCACTGTCACACCTACATGAATTCACACTAAAGTTAATTCACTGTTACATCAACCATAACTGCTCACTTTGTTTTATTCACTGTCACATCTACCATGACTTCACACTAAATTTAATTCACTATCATATCTACCATGCTTCACACTAGATTTTATTTACTGTCTTATCTACCATGACTCCACACTAAATTTTATTCACTGTCACATCTACCATGCATTCAAACTAAGTTTTATTCACTGTCACATCTACCATGACTTCACACTAAGTTTTATTCACTGTCACATCTACCATGACTGCACACTAAACTTTATTAACTGTGCCATCTACCATGACTTTGCACTAAATTTCATTCAATAACACATCAACCATGACTTCACACTAAATTTCATTCAATAACACATCTACCATGAATTCACACAAAATTGCATTCACTGTCACATCTACCATTACTTGACACTAAATTACATTCACTGTCACATCTACCATTACTTGACACTAAATTACATTCACTGTCACATCTACAATGACTTCACACCAAATTTCAATCACTGTCACATCTACTTTGAATTCACACTAAATTCCATCCACCCTCACATCTACCATGACTTCACACAAAATTCCATTCACTGTCACATCTACAATGACTTCACTCTAAATTTCTTTAACTTTCACATCTATCATTAATTCACACAAATGTCATTCACTGTAACATCTACCAAGATTTCACAATAAATTTAATTCACTGTCACACCTACCATGATTCACACTAAATTTCATTCATTGTCACATCTACAATGTACCATGACTTCACACTAAATTTCATTCACTGTCACATCTATCATGACTTCACACTAAATTTCATGCAATGTCACACCTACCATGATTCACACTAAATTTCATTCACTGTCACATCTACCATGACTTCACACTAAATTTCATTCATTGTCACATCTACAATGTACCATGACTTCACACTAAATTTCATTCACTGTCACATCTACCATGACTTCACACAAAATTTCATTTACTGTCATATCTACAATGACTTCACACTAAATTTCATTCATTGTCACATCTACAATGACTTCACACAACATTTCATTCACTGTCACATATACAATGACTTCACACTAAATTTCATTCACTGTCACATCTACCATGATTTCACACAAAATTACATTCACTGTCACATCTACAATGACTTCACTCTAAATTTCATTAACTGTCACATCTACCATTAATTCACACGAAATGTCATTCACTATCAAACCAACCATGATTCACACTAAATTTAATTCACTGTCATATCTACCATGACTTCCCACTAAATTTCATTCAAATCTACCATAACTTAACACTAAATTTCATTCACTGTCACATCTTCAATGACTTTACACTAAATGTCATTCACTGTCACATCTAACATGACTTTAAAATAAATTTCATTCACTGTCACATCTACATGACTTCACGCTAAAATTCATTCACTGTAACACGTACCATGACTTCACACTAAATTTCATTCACTGTCACATCAGCTATGACTTCACACTAAATTTCATTTACTGTCACATCTACCATGACTTCACACTAAATTTCATTCACTGTCACATCTACCATGACTTCTCACTAAATTTCATTCACTGTCACATCAACATCACTTCACACTAAATTTCATTCACTGTCACTTCTACCATGACTTCACACTAAATTTCATTCACTGTCACATCTACCATGACTTCACACTAAATTTCATTCACTGTCACATCTACCATGACTTCACACTAAATTTCATTCACTGTCATATCTTCCATGACTTCACACAAAATTTCATTCACTGTCACATCAACCATGAATTCACACAAAATGTCATTCACTGTCACATCTACCATGACTTCACACAAAATTACATTCACTGTCACATCTACCATGACTTAACAATTTATTTAATTTACTGTCACATGTACTTGCTGTCACACTTAATTTCATGAATTCACATAAATTTCTTTCACTGTTAACATCTACATGTACATCTACCATGACTTCACATTAAATTTCAAATACTGTGGATTCATTATCAATGGATACAAATTTTCGTTAGTTTCTTGGGTATATTTGAACTACGATTTTAAATGTTCAACAAATTTCAAATTTTATATAGGCTATGTATGCAGAGATAAGCAAAACCATGAAATCAAATATCCACGAAAATGCAAGGTTTCCTCAATCCACAAAAATTGATACCCACGAAAATAAATGAATCCACAGTATACATACATTCACATTGTACTTACTCTGGCTTCAGGAAGAAAATTTCAGTAAATTTCATGAACAAGTGTGTAAATGCAGAATCTTTTAAAATTGTTGTGTCTTCCTTAGAAACATCATGACTTAGATTAGGATTATTCAATTTCTGTAGCATTTCTTTTACTTCAACAAGAAAGTCAAATGTGTCCTCAAACCAACGGTGCAATAGTCTACAATGTCAAATGTTAAAAATAAGCTACAGTTTACAGATTCAGAAATTCAAATTCTATACATACATGATTGTACAATGTACAAATGTATACATGTAGTTTAAATTTGGAGGCTAAAATGAGGGTAGGAATATTAATGCCCTTTGCTGTCAGGCCTCAAAAGGTAATTTACAGCTACCTATACCATTAGCTTCAAATCTGTTAAAATTTTATAGAGATTCATCAGAGGTCTCAAATTATTATCCGCTACCATTCTATTTTTGGTTTTTTCTTCCAATACCACTGTTGACATACATGACATACAAACTTTGTTAAAAAATTCAATCAGTGATGATCATATTTCAGAAAATAAAAAAGTTGAAGGCACTACTTTTTTGATTTTCAGATGCATTTGTATAATTCAAGAGCCAAAGTTGTATGACCTTAAGAATAAATTGTCTTTGTTCAGTTGTTTACTAATTTCTTATTTATCTTTATTTTTTTTTTTGGGGGGGGGGGAGTCCAATTTCATACATTGTATATACATGATCTTCATGTATGTCACATAATGTGATAAACTACAAATGTAGATCCTTACATTTCAATGCAATGTGAACACTCTTTAAATTATAATTGCTGTTATCCCTTGTTCCTATATATGAGTGCCTCTGTCTGATACTACATTTAGGGCCCATAAGGAAAATGCCATGTACATGTAGTAATCTATACATGTACCTAAATGACAGATGGATACAATCAAATATTGATACATTTGATACAGGTACATCATTGCACAGGCATGCCAGGTGTCAACCAGAAATAACCAAAAAACTTTGCTCCACTGATTATATTTTTTTACACAGACAGTCAAAAACCATATAAACATGTTTAACCCTTCAATAGTTTCATAGTTTCAGTATGAATGTTGTATCGCTCTTAGAGGTTGATTTAACTCCTTTTCATCATCATGATTAGTGGGTCTGGTTGGTACAGCTGTAGGTCTTTTAATACACCTGAATTATTTTCCTTTAATCAGTTGGTCAACATGGTCATGCACAAATTGTGACAAGGTGGTAGATCTTTACTTAGTAGGATTCATTTCAAGTACATTGTACTTTTCATTTGTAGGGTGAGCTGATCTAGGCCAAGCTGTCATGAATATAGTACTTTCATTTTAAATTTACAAATTACAAATGTACATTGTACATAATGTCAGGGATATAAATCTATAGGGTTATTACAGAAAAATAACATACATTTGTTATTGTGGACTAAATCAAAGTGCTGGATAGCACCTCAGGGAAGTTTGCAACTGAAGATGTGTATAATTTCAAATATCACAGCTTTAATGTCTTTAACTAAACCATTGTCTCATCAGCAATTTTCAAAAATCACCTTTTTTCATATGTTTGTCATATAAAAAATGTATATTTTCTATTGCTACCTTCAATGACCTTAAAGGCTTAAACACTAGATCTAAAATAATCAAATATACAGAAAGCGCTGTTAATTTCTTTCTGTGCCCATGCCATGTGAAGGGCCTGTGATTTTAGTATTTTTTTATTGATTTAGGTCCTTCATATTTGTCATGTTTGTTTTTAGTAAATTGTTTTGTTACTGATTAACCGGTTAGTTTTCTTGTTTGCAATTGTTCCACATGTTTCATATCAGGGCCTTTTTATAGCTTACTATATAGTATGAGTTTTCCCATTATTGACGACAATATGGTGGCCTATAGTTGTTAATATATCTTACTCCTTTGAACTCTTTTGGATAGCATTGGTTCATTTGTCAAAAAATACCACATCTTTTTTTTTAAATAAGACAGTTAACTTAAATTAGTACAACTGTTAGGAAAGTGAATTTATTTTAAAGGCTTTGATCAATAAATAGGGAATGTGTTCATGGGACACAAATGATGCCCCCGCTAGCATTTAATTATAAAGGGTCGCAACTAAAGAACTGTAAAAGTGATGCTACCAAAATTTGTACAGTACTTCATCTGAGTTTTGGAGTAAATACATTCCTACACATTAAGTTGAGGCAAACTTAAGTTGAAGAACAAAAACAAAAAAATCAGCAATTTTTTTCCATTTGCATGATTTGTAACGGGGCATTACTCTAGAGCAATAAAAACTACTCCACCAAAATTAAAACTTGATCTTGGTTTAATGGTTAAAAGTATTGTTCATTTATAAGTTTCATTACAATTGGCAAATGTTTGGTAGAGCAAACTAAAGAAAGAAAAAAAGAAACGAAAAAAAAATCAGCAATTTTTACATTTGTAAAGGAGCATAACTTTAGAACGGTATAATTGACGCCACCAAATTCAATTTTGATCAAGTGTTTTGAGGTCATCATGGTCATGAGCATTGTGTATAAATTTCATAACATTGCGTTAAGACAAACGGTTATGTCTACATTGACATCTCTGTGTATACCAAGTTACCTTTTAGCAAGCTTATCAACTGAAAAAGGGATTTCACTCTCTGTTCTGTCTGCAAAATCGACCAAATTCCTTTGTACTTCCTGAATCTGTCCCATTGCTTCCCTTTCTCGGTCAAAACAAATACTGATATCTTTATTCCAATTAATGTCATTCAAAGAGAAAGGTAACACTTCCTTCGTAAACTTAATGAGATGTTTCGTAAAACCTGGCATGGTAACTCTTGTCCCCTTTTGTGATTTTAAGTTATCTAACAAATCTGATAAAATAATAGGATTTTGGGAAAAATACACTCCAACGTCACCCAACTCTTCTCTTTTCCATTCCATCGCTCGAAACCTTTCTTCATCCCGATTACCTAATGCACTGTTGTCTGATGGGTCCGAAGAGTTATCTATTTCTGTCGTTGCAAGTTTTCTTTTGGTAGATTGATTTGTCGAGCTCGAAAACATGTTTACTTTAGGGTAATTTTAGTACAGGGGAGAGAAACCAATGTTATTACTGTATCTGTATTCGGTATTCTGTATCTTCATAGTTTTCATATATTCTGCCAATATAGGCACACCTTCAGTACGAAGTAATAAATCCAATATAAATCCAATCACCAATAGAATTATAATAGTCTGTACACAATAAAGTATGCCAATATATTCCTTCACCAATATCACATATCAAACTAAGTCTTATTTACGGAATTTAGAATATATTTCATTTAAATTAATACTGATAACTTACAGTCCACACACAATTACTACTTAGCTAAATTTGACTTTCTTAAGTTTTTCTGTCCAGTTTTTAGGAGCTTGTACCTTTGCATATGCAGGTTATATATAAGTGTTCTACAAGCAGGTTCAACATGCAAGCTAATAAAGCTACACAAATCACTAGGTTGAGTGCAAGCACAGAATTTCACGAGATAGTATGGGTTAATAATCACATGGATTAAGGATTATTTACCCTTGTGTTGATTCAATGCTAAACACATGAAAATTTTATAGAAAATCCACAGCCTTCATCCTTGTACTCTCGGCATATGTGGCAATTTGGTGACTGATAGATATAAGATTATTGCATCTAGTGCTAGCATTGATTTCCTTAAAACAAGTTTATTAATGTAGTTATTGGTTAAAACAAATATAAATATGGACTAAACCAATAAAATTGAGAACGGAAATGGGGAATGTGCCAAAGAGACAACATCTTTTACTGGGATGCGCTCGACTTTTATTCCTCTATAGTTTTTCGCATATCTTGCATCACCCTTATTCTTGAATACAGGAAATAGTGTACCAATTTTCAGAATATCAAATATACAGCCTAGTTCAAAAGATCTGTTGATAAGTAGTTGTAAATATTGTTGCAATTGTTTACCACCTTGTATGATATTTTCAGCATTTACACCAAAGTAGTCAGCAGCTTTATTCCTGTTTAAACATGATATTGCTTTTGAAATCTCTTCTTCTGTAATAGGGTTATGCTTGAAACGATCTTTACATATGTCGATTATAATTTTAGCTTCTTTTTCAATGAGATCTATAGCTAGGTATTGAGTGTCGTAATTTTGATTTGGTTCCTTTTTTACAAGCTTATGAAAGTGTGAACGCCAGCCTTCAATGATATTATCGTTGTAATAGGTATTATCATCTACATGTAATTGATCTATACATCTAGATGATTTTCCTCTTTGACTTTTTTTATAATTTTATAAAACATGTTTCTGTCTGATGTTCTAGCATTAATTAGTTTTTTGACGTTCATTTATTCTACGTTTAGCTACTTCTAATCTGCATTCTTTACGTAGAATGTGCGTTGTTAGTTTTTTCTTTTTCAAATATATACTATCGGATTCTTTAGTAGATTTAACAATAATTTCATTGAGATTCTTAAATGCTTTTGTTATATCTTCTACTGTCTCTATTGTTGGATTGCTGTCTGATATTTCTAAAGCAATAATACTCACATATAGATGTACATGCGTATCAACTTTATCCCATTTGGTCTGAAGTTTGACAGAAGTATTGCTTGATTTGATTTGTTTCACTGGATGATGATATTGAATGATCAGTTTAATTGGATAATGATCTGATACATTAGATATTATGTCCAGTTTCGAGATTTTAAGGACTGTATGTTTATATAAATTTTGAAATATAAAATAGTCAATGGCAGTGGTATCACAGCCGTTTGAATGTATAAAAGTGCTACCATTATATTTTGTTTCTAAATCATGCTCTTTAATGAAGTCCTTGACACAGGTCTTTCTTTGTGATGTTGTACCATTTACAATCTCTCATTGAAGTCTCCTCCAATAATTATTTGATGTGTTTGTTTATACGTACTGACTATTTTATGTAACTGAGCAATACAGTCTTGAAATCACGAATCCTTTACAAGGCAAATATACAGAGAGAATAATTAAATTAGGATCACTAGTGACTTCTATTCCTTGAATTCGTTCGTTTCCTATTGTTAATGATGAAATTATAGAGTCTACAACTTTTTTTCTATAATATAACTGTGCCCCTGTAACCTCTTTGCATCTGTATAGCGGGAATGGGATCTAATGAGTCAACTGCCTTTCCAACACCGGTAAGCTTGTCACTTATATCATTGACAGTCATATAGCCAAAGAACGGTTTTTTTTTAATTAATTAGTATAAACATATTTATTTATAGTGGATCGGGAAACATGTTTTGCAACTTATGTTAATTCCTTTCCACTTTGCGGGTGCGAGTGCTGCCTTGTAGCGGCATTAGCCTGCTCTTTTTCGAAATCTACAAGGGTGTCTTTAACGTGCAAGAGATATGGCTCTCTCTTAACACGGGTCAGCCATTTATCGTCCCTTCCGACGGACTATCATCGTTTCCTCGAGACCATACTCGCAAATGGTGTCAAGGGAGAGCCGAAAATTCAGTTCCTGAAATTTTCATCCCAGACGAGAATCGAACCAGGAACCTTTGTGTTAGTAGTCCGATGCACTAACCACTACACCACGGCTCTCTAATTAATGCAGATAGAGTGGACTTCCTGAAGAAGAAGAAGGTCTCCAAAAATGCAAACTGGCCACATAACTATATTTTTAGTGATGGTACCTAGTTTGCATCTTTTTGACAGTTTCATTCCCCTCATTTATGAGGTATGGATGGGGGAGGGGGTCACTTCATTTCTGTATTCTTTAATTGTTTTAGACCATTTTTTCTCTATTCTTTATACATTTTGCCTGTTATTCTTTAGTGTCTAAATTTTAGCACCCCGTTATTCTCTAATTATTCTGTATTCTTCATTTTTTTACCTAGTTTTCTGTATTGTTTATTTTTTTTACCCTTATTCTGCACATTTTGCCTTTAATTATCTATTCTGTAAACCCCATCCACACCCTCATTTATTTAAGAAAGAGACAAAGCTTTCCATCATAGCCTATAGATTCTATATTTATTTTATAGATGTATACTTATTTATTATAATTATGTTTGAATAACCTACCAATTGTAATAATTGTTAATTTGTTCTCGTCCTCAATATGCATCATGAAGTATGTGCTATTGGAATTTAATCAATCAATCAACCAATCAATCAATGAATCAATGACCAATCAATAAATCATGTAGTTTATCATGCAATTCCGAATATCTATGCTTCACATGATCTCAGTGATTTTCATAGAATTTCCAACATCAAACATCCATAATTGTAAGTATCTTTGATTTCCAAAGTGAAATCAAGCATTGCGTAAATTATTATTAAACACATTCATCTCAAATAAAACAAATACAATATAGTACTTCCTAATTAATCAACATAAAGTTTGTGAAGGTACTTTATAAAGATTACAGGTCATATAATTCATTCAAATTAGGGTTAAACCTAAGGTACTGATTTCCGATACACGACACCGCGACAGCTGTCTATTCAGTTCGTTACCCTGTGATACCATTATTTATTTTCTCCAGTAAATAATTCGTTTTACCCCCATATTGGTCTTAGCTTGAGTATGATAAAACATTACCTCTTCCCTGTAGTTATTGACTTAGAATTGACGATTCCTGCTCCCAAGACATCCACAATTTCCCTACTCCCTCCACACTTATACTGTACATTAGGACAAAGAAGGCTTATAATACGCCTGTAGTCTTGACTTTAACAAAAGGATCGCCGACCTTAAATGGACCGGAATTGGCATTAAAAGAGCCGTTCTTTGTCCACTGATTGGTCGTGGTATTTTTCTATGAACACGACTTATCACAAGGGTGAGTACAAACCTGCATTGGACCTGTTATAGTTGTCCCTGTCCGTCTTTTACCAATAGTTTTCCTAATACTCCATGCTGTATGTCAGCTAATTCTGGAACTGAACTTTGTTGAGATATATACAGGCGAGACAAGAAATCCGCTGGTGTTGTTCCTACCGATTTTGGGAGGATTACGCAAATTGAGTCACGTATGCCCCCCCACGAATTAACACTGAGATGTTTTATATACTTGAATGGCTAAGTTTTACTATCAAATACGTATACATGGACTTTCTTTTAAAATGATCCTTTATCTTATCAAAATCTTCATAAATGTACTGCTATTGAATTATTGTCTTCCCGTACGCTAATTTGCCGATAGCTTTTCTGTATGCAGTGACCATCACTATGCAGTCGGAAACCCGGTTGAAATAGAACAAAAGAATCGAAGCTCTTTGTTAGAGAAGGCGATAAATGTTTACTGTAATGTTTACTATAGTGACAAAAAATTTAAAAGTTAATAGAAACAAATAAAATGACAATTTTCTTCTTAATTACGAAGTGTTTTATTTAAAAACACCATTTGCATAAGTTTTCAATTTATCTAGAACATAGTTAAGCAGAACAATTAGATATCAAGTCGACGACATGAGTATCTTTCAAGTTGGATGTAGAAAATGCATAACCTCCGATTTTTAACCTTTTTTTTTTACCACGGACGGAAAACATATCAATCTATTAGTTCAGTAATTTTCGTGTCTGACCGTCCATTATGTGACTCAAGAAAAAATTCCAAAAAAAGGATAACAATTGTATCGAAAAGAGGGCGTGTTTGAGTTGAATATTTTGTCTTGATATCGCTGAAAGCAAGAATATTTCATACATCGTCTCGCTTCACGGTTTCTATCATTTTTACATACCAAAGCTACAGGTTGACTTTATAACATAAAAACATCACAGTGCTAAAAG
The DNA here is from genome assembly GCA_019925275.1 of Mytilus edulis. Classification (NCBI taxonomy): domain Eukaryota; kingdom Metazoa; phylum Mollusca; class Bivalvia; order Mytilida; family Mytilidae; genus Mytilus; species Mytilus edulis. The sequence goes on along the minus strand of CM034352.1, from coordinate 80,280,004 downwards.
ATGAAATATATGGGTCAAGGGAAATACCTATCTAATGAATCACAAAAACAGAGTAGGTGTATTCGAATAGCTATTTTTTTACTAAAAGTACTTGCATATCTTCGAAAAATTATAATTTTGTGTGTATGATAACTAGGGTTTATAGTCTTCAACCACTAAAAAAATCTAGTCTGCCCTTCCGCAAAATATTTAATTAGAATTTTTTTAAATGTTTATGAATTTTCGAAAATTCCACCTGACAACCGATCAGACAATAGTTTTAAGTTGAATCAATGCAGACAAGATCATTTATTTAACTGATGCTCATTTGCTAGTTGATATATTTGTCTTTTAAAATACAACTGGCATATCAGGATCGTAATGGCGCAATGTGGATAAATTTATCGGTTTCCAAGAGCAAAATTGGCAGCGCGTCACCCCTACAATGGCTTCCATTTCTACGATTTTGAAAATGAACTGGCGTAATGGGGAGATACTTTTGACGAAGTAGAATCCTGACTGTATGAGAACCTTCGTTTGAACTTCGGCAACAGCATAGCGCAAGTGCGAAGGAAACCCGTGATTACAGAAAGATAGACAAACGTGGAAGTAAAATAGTGTTAGTCTCTGATGCATGACTTTTTATTATTAAATGTTTTTGGCTTTTAACTAGCTTTCAGTAACTGAGAGTACCCTTAAATCGAACTTTCGTGTTAATTTTACCTTTTGACATATTTTGTAATGCATTTTTGTTATTCAATGTTTTCTTATTTTGTGTTATACCTCGTCTCACTATTCTTAATATGTACCACCTTTAATAAGTATTAAGTATGACGATAAATGTTCACTTCTGTATTCATATTGTGAACTACAAATTTATTTATTTTGTAAGAAGTATAATTTCCGTACTCCTAACAACAAAATTAGTATATTTAAATTTACCTGTGTACCGGTTATTTTATATAACGCCGTTTTGTGCAAGTTTACGTTTAGTATATGTTTGCTTGTTTTTGTCTATTATATATATGTCTTTTTGATCGAGTTAAGACATTTCAAGTGTTATTTTATAGTGTTTTTTTTATGTTGTACATAATGTTACACCACTGTTTCAGGTTAAGGTGAAGGTTGGCACCAGTTAAAAACGTTTAAACCCGGTGCATTCGTATGCACCTGTCAGGAGCCTGTTCAGTGGTTGTCGTTTGTTGATATGGTTCATATCTGTTTCTCGTTTCTCGTTTTTATATAGATTAGATCTTGGGTTTTCCTATTTGAATTGTTTTAAAAAGTCATTTTGCCGGTCGTAAAAAAATCGTACGGTGTAATTTCCGTCAAATCAAGATCAAAGGTCAAGGACGAATAAGTGCATATTTTCTAAGATTTCAGCCTGATTGCATAATATGACTTTTATATACTAAATTCACATATGCAAACAATTTAAACTTTTAGCAGAGAGATTAACAGTAATTATTCAAATGTATTTTTTTATATTTAAAGCGAGTTTTTGACATGTTTGACAGAGAGCACATGTTTCCTGAAATTCGAGTAAAAGTTAACAAAATGTGTGAAAACCCAAATTTTTCTTTCTGATGCAAATGCTAATCAATTAAAACTAAGTAAAACCCTTTAATGACTATCAAAGAAGTTTTTGACATCATAAAATTTCCTAAAATTATGCTTACTTCTAATCAAACAGCAAATCATAACAACTCATACAGTTGCCCAAAATACCGCCATCTGCGAAAAAAACCAGCTTTTAAGCATTTCTTCCTATTTAAACATTGTATGTGGTCAATATAAGATTTAATAAACAAATTCTTAAGAATCTGAAAAATTTAGAGTAAAAAAATATGTGCGCGAATCATCTTATTGCTTGAAATAAAGGGAGTGAAACCAAGAGATTGCAATCTGCATTGTAACTACCAGACTGAAAAAAAAACATATTTCGACTTTTCTAATTGTTTGATTTGTAGCTTCATTATAAATATTGATGTAGTGAAAAGACATTTTATTAATTTAATGTGAATTGAAAATCTAGACCAAAATAAATAGAAAATAAATTGATGAAAATTGAAATTTCAAAGAACTTCAAAAACTAGTAAACATATTATAAAACTGGACTACTTGATTGCTTAAATTCTGTTGTTTATTGTTTACATGCATTAATTCATCAAATAAGAATAATTTTGAAGAAAAATATCCATTAATACGCAACGATTCTAGTTACAACTAGACTTCCTGAATAGCTTGAATGACTAGTTCATTTTTCATACGAGAATGACTTCATGCAAAAGTTTCTGATGACGACTGACAAGAAGCTATCATTATCTTGAAACTTCACTTTCCATTATATAGATGATGTCATCTCACTGAATAGTGTAAAATTTGTGACAATGTTGGACTCGTATTTTCCATTGAAATTGAAAATAAAAGACTCAACAAATATAGTTTACTCTATCACGTATCTTGAAATCGATGATGAGGGTTGGTTGAGAACAAGTTTTACGACAAAAGAGATGAGCATAAAACAACCAATAAAAACACCCCTTACTACCAAATTATAAACTTTTCATTTCTATGTAACAGCATTATAGCAACGCCTGCATATCTATACTACTAAAGGAGGAGACCGATTTCATCGAGCCTCAACTCCTCTGAAATAAAGGCAACTATATTATACCGCTATTCAATGGTCATCAATCTATTTACTAGTAACTGAAATAAATCCGGGTCACAAAGCAAAAACTAGGAAAACGCATCAACTATAAGAGTATCACAACGATATAACAGAAACACAGAACTGCTACAAAAACAAACGCCAACATACAAAGAAACAGATTATTCGATACCAACTGCCATATGCCTGACTTGGTACAGGACATTTGAAGAAAAATGGTGGTTTAAACATGTTTTAAACCAGAGTTCAAATGCAAAGTTGAAATCATCCCTTTGAAAATTTCATGGACGCCACTACGAGTTGGTTGACAATTATGAGATATCTGTTTCGCCAGATGACGACTGATAAGTTCCATCGACGTAACTAAATTGCCGTCAATTCTGCTATGAATGTCACCAACCGAATAAGGCTTGGCACTGAGTTAGGAAATACATGAGCCACAAGACGGGTAAAAGAGAGCCGTGGTGTAGTGGTTAGTGCATCGGACTACTAACACAAAGGTTCCTGGTTCGATTCCCGTTCCGTGATGAAAATTTCAGGGACTGAATTTTCGGCTCTTCCTTGACACCATTGGTGAGTATGGTCTTGAGGAAACGATGAAAGTCCGTCGGAAGGGGAAGATAAATGGCTGACCCGTGTTAAGAGAGAGCCATATCTCTTGCACGTTAAACACACCTTTGTAGATTTCGAAAAAGAGCAGGCTAATGCCGCTACAAGGCAGCACTCGCACCCGCAAAGTGGAAAGCGAATAATTTAAGTTGCAAAACTTGTTTCCCAATCCACTATAAATAAATATGTTTAAACTAAGACGGGTGTCACATGTAGAACATGATCTGCCTACCCTTTGGGAGCCCCTGAGTTCACTCAAATTTTTTTTGGGGGGTTTGTGTTACTCAATCTGTAGTTTTATATGTTGTGTTTTGTATACTGTTGCTTGTCTTGTTAGTTTTTTGCCCGGCTTTGTCAGTTCGTTTCTAATTATTAGTTTGATGTCCCTTTGATATATTTCGTCACTATTCAAGTAGTAAAAGGTTTAACAATTATAGATCAGTGTAGCTAAATGTATCATGATAACGATTTGGTTCTATATATATATCACCGTGAGCAAATTAACTTATTTTCGCGGATATTTGTGTTATTGCGTTAATCTTCTTCACTTTACTTTAAAATTGAGGTGTTTTTTGGCCGATTTTCATAACTGCAAGTTAATGTCTTTAAAGTAAAATAATACCAAAGGGACAATCAACATCTCAAACCATGAATCAAATAAAGTTAATTAAAACCATGAACAAAATAAAATTAAAGTCCAAGAGACAAACAACAGTCCAAAAAACACAGCATACCATGAAAACGAACACTCCTAAAACAGTGAATGATCTTATGAGGTCAGGAAGGGTATTTTACTTTTTCATTTTGTTATTTCACAACTGCTTATAGTGTTTTACATACACAATGACATGCATTTGTATTTTTAAAGCTTATGTAGAAAATACTCAAAGCATCTTTTATTCAAATAATTAAAGCGATTAAACTTCTAAACACATTTAATATGACTTACTATAACACGATTTTAAACTAAATAAGAAGCAGCCGCATTTTATTTAGTTCGTTTACATCCCGCTTTAGACAACCAAGTGTTTCTAAGCAAGGTTACTTATTTCAATGTTGCCTACGATTTAGTCGCAAAGTAATGTTTGCATTTAAACATGATTACAAAAAGTAAAAAAAATTGACTTCGTAAAAAACACATTTTAACCTCAATTACCTCGCATATATTCTTTTCTTACTTTAAATACCCCTTCTTTTATTATGGAAAATCATTCTCCTCCCTGATATTCACAATTAGCGATGTGCTATTTTAACATAGATTAACAAAATGATCGCTATTTGCAGATGGCAGATTTTTGGGCAACTGCAAACACTTCAATAGAAGGCTGTTGAATGAACAATAATTTATAATTGCATCTTAAAATTACAAAACAAATATTCCTTGACCTAAAACATATACATTGATCTATTTTTTTAGCATACAAATATCGATTCCCCAAGATATTTTTTGCTTTTTGAATAATTTTTCCTTTTTTTTAGGATTTGTGATAAATTTCAATTTTCGGGAAATTTTGCGCATCGAATCTCGTATTTTTTGTTTGATTTGGAAATTATGTATCATGTTCTATAAAGTTCATATGATCTTTTGGAAAATTTAATGGTACAAGAATTAGAAAATGGCGTTTTATTTAGTAATCGCAAAAATTGGAATGTTTTTTCATGACCTTTGACCTTGATTTAACAAAAATTGCACCGTACGATTTTTTTACGACCGGGCAAAACAGAAAGTACAGATTAATAGCTTTCGAATGATATATAATACAGCCGTGTGTTAGGTGGGTGCATTAAAGTCGTTAACTAAGCGTCTTTGGTTAAGTCACTCGCCTATGGAGAGTTGTATCATTGGCACTCATACCACATCTTCTTATTTTTCGGCGCTTGAAACAGTGGCTTCTTGTAGATAATTTCGAGTGGTTTGTGGTCGCTTTCCACAAACATGTTTCTACCGTATGTGTATTGATGAAACTTTTCCATACCATATACAACAGCTAACAGTTCTTTTTCAATCTGTGCGTAGTTTTGCTCTGTTTTTGTTAACGCTCGACTTGCGTATGCGATTGGTTGTTTGTTTTGCATTAACGTTGCACCAAGTCCGGTTTCGGACGCGTCACATTGTTGGGTTGTGCTAAGTTTCGGATCGAAGTATCTTAACACTGGCGTTTTGGTTATTGCGTCTTTAATTCGTGCGAAGGCGTTATCGTGATCATCTGTCCAGTTCCACGCATTTTCTTTGTGTGTAAGATTTCTGATCGGCTCGCACAAATCGCTTAGATTTTCCATAAATTTCGTGAGATAGTTTACCATTCCCAGTAAACGTTGAACTCCTTTTACATCTTTCGGTTTATCCATTTGCGTTATTGCAGCGATTTTCTCCGGACCGGGCTTAACACCGTCTGCTGTAAGTAGGTGTCCGATATAAGGCATTTCAGTAAGGCGTAACTGAAATTTGTCTCGGTTTAGCTTTATATTTCTGGAACGGCATCGGTCGAGAAATGCTTTGAGCTTAATGTCATGATCGGCAGTTGCTTCTTCTACCGTATCTCCTTCACCGTATATAAGAATGTCGTCCGCGACTGTGCGTACACCTGGTAAATTTTCGATTTCGCGCTCTAGAAATTGTTGAAAATATTCCGGGGCGGGCGAGATTCCAAAAGGCATTTTCATCCATCGGAAGCGACCAAACGGTGTTTCAAATGTAGTCAAGTAACTACTCGATTCGTCCATATTCACATGCCAAAATCCGTTTTTTACATCACATTTACTGAATATTTCGCTTTATTCAGCTCGGGCAACAAATCATCTATAATCGGAAGAGGGTAGTGACTTCTCTTTAACGCTTTGTTAAGAGGCTTTGGGTCTATGCATATTCTAAGTTTCCCATTCGGCTTCTTGACGGTTACAAGACTTGATACCCAGTCTGTTGGTGTATCAACCGCTTTAATCACTCCGTTTGTTTCTAAGCGATGAAGTTCACTTTTCAATTTCGGCTTCATCGCGATTGGAATGCGTCTTAACGGTGATTTCACCGGTATGATTGTCTCATCAATTTCAAGGTGCAAATGTCCTTGAAAGCTTCCTTCTCCGTCAAATATATCTGCATATTCTTTGACAATGTTCTGCATTGAAAAAATCGTTTACGTTATCTCCCTTTTCATACGTCAGTATGTTGTGAAACTGTATCTTAATCAAATTCATTTGCTGGATTGCCTTTGACCCCAGCAGAGGTGTGTATTCATCACCGACAACTATAAATTTCACATTATAGCGTTTGTATGTTTTAGGATTTTTCAACCGTAGCGTGCAAATTCCATACGCTGACATCTGCGATTTGTTATACATCGTTAGTGTGTTATCAGTTTCTTCAATGAGTGACTCATGCACCAGTGACTTCGGGATTAGATTAGCTGTTGCACCGCTATCTAATTGGAATTTTATCTGCTTGTTTTGATCAATTAGAAGCATCTTAGCGAATATTTTGCTTTGAACCATGTTTATTTCACTTGATTCTACTGTGTTGATTTCGAATTCACTTTCGCTGTCATCTGTGTATACATTTACACTAACATGTTTTACTTCAGAGCGTCTTTTCATGTACTTTCCTTGTCTGCATTGAGATGAAAAGTGGTTATATTTTCCACACGAATCGCATTTTTTGCCATATGCGGGGCACTTTCCTTTCTCACATTGCCTTCCACAATAATCACAATTGTTTGCTTTCTTTGGAAATTTCTTATTGTCTGATTGTTTGTCATGCTTGTATTGTCTACGCTTATGAAATTTAGCAGTTTTGTGTCTTACCGCTTTAATGTCTGTGCTTTCATTTATCCCGTTAGATCCTGCCATTGTTTGTAGTTTTTTCGTAGTTGACTCGAATAAGCGACACAAGTCTATACTTTTTTGTAAAGTCAGTCCATCCTCTTGAAGTAGGCGCTTACGCGAAGTGTTGTCTCTTTATACACCCCACACGATCTTGTCGCGGATGAGACTTTCTTCAAGTTGTCCATAATTGCACGTTTTCGCGAGTTTTTTTAGTTTCGACACGTATCCATCAATACTGTCGCATTCTTTTTGGTCACACATATTGAAAGAGTACCTTTCAAAAGTTTCATTCGTTTTTCCTACGCAGAATGCCTCGAATTTCTCAATAACTTTTGTAATATCTTTCCTGTCATTTTCTTCTTCAAACGCGAACCCGTCAAAAATGTCCATTGCATCTGATCCGACGCAAGTTAAAAGTGTTGCTGTGCGTAATTTTGCATCTTTTTCTGATAGTCCTGACGCAATCTCGTAGTTGTCCCATGTTCTTTTGAATTTTCTCCAATTCGTCGCAATATTTCCATCCAGATCAAATTTTTGAGGAAATGGAATTAAAGATGGGACGGCGGCAGCCATGTTTATTTGTGGTTCTTTTAGTTCATGTGCAATTTCTTCTCCGATGTCTGTGTCGCTTTCTGAGCTTTCCGTGGACATTAGTTCAAAGTTAATTTACCACATCTGACACCATATTTAAGTATTTGGATGCAGGCATAGAGATGTATATAATCCAAGTAGACTTATAACTATTTAATGGCGACTATAGCAATACACAGTATACAATGCATGTCTTATCCTAGCACGTGTAACTCATTAACATAATGAGGTCGTGTTACTGTAGTATAAATAGATAAGGTATTTATAGCCAATACTGTTACAACATACATTGGTTATGTAAATTAATATAATGCATCTGCATCTAATTTGATTTAGTTTAAATTAAACTTTTTGATTAACAGTGTTTTGAATTGGATGCATTTCTTCAGTAAGGTAAGTTTTTACATTGAATGTTTTTGTTTAAATACAATTTTATATTATCATGATTATGTTACATTCAATGTTGGATATATCATAAAATTTATGCAGACATATTATAAAACGATAAACTCACAGTAAACAATCGTAAGCATGTACACTGTTAGCTGCGGAACCGTAGGTTATGATATTTTTTTTACTATTCGCGGACCATAGATGGTCCGCAAATAGTCAAACAATAAGACCTAAGACCATAGATGGTCCGCAAATAGTCAAAAAATATCATAAGGACCTAAGAGTTACCGTTCCGCAGCTAGTACACTGTATAATATACTAGAATATACTTAGTACTTTCTAGCTAATAATGTCTCTCGTGTTAAACATGATTTGAAAAACTCGAAAACTTATATTGTACCAAGTCTTTTAGTATTAAAATCAGTAGAATATGAGTATTTCTATTTTTATGATTTTGTATATTCTGCTTCCAAGATTTCATAGAGTTTACATACACTGGACAACAATACGTGTATACCAGAAAAAGAAGATTCATGTAATAACAGAAAATAAAGGATGCAAGATTTAGAAAATGAATAACATGTCTAAGGAATTAAAAAAAAACCACTCAGCATTAAGTAAAATGATATATCATCAACTTGAAAACATACACTAGTTTTCTTAAAATTACACAACCTCTTATCTTGATTGTAAAACTATTTATTACATAAAAATATCTGTAGGAAAAAACACTACGTTTCATCAAGTTTTATCAGGAGCATCGGCGTTTTCTTCTATTTTTAAAACATTTTACGTCAGAGGTGACATACATTGGCTATGCAGGTTAATATAATGCATCTGCAACTAATAAGTAGAACAGAGTTAAAAAATGTAATAAGATAACATTCATAATAATAAAAATGACTAGAACACACCCGCGAAATCGCGGGGACCGAGAGCGTATGAAAACTGTAAAAAAAATATTTAACTGGAGAATTTCAGGAGAGGTATCATAAGTCAAAGGTACTTGGGGTACTGGGCACATTTTTTTGCCCTCTCCCTTTTCCAAATATCGATTTTTATTAATTCTGTTTTCTGTATACTATAAACATACAAATATATATATATATATATACTATAATTACCGCCGTGAATAGTACAGAACCCCCCCCCCCCCCCCCCCAGTAAACCAGTGGAATTTATAGTAAATTATGCGACAAATACAATTTATTCATAGTATATGAAAAAGTAAAATCACAAAAATACTGAACTCAGAGGAAAATCAATTCGGAAAGTCTATAATCACATGGCAAAATCAAATGACAAAACGCATCAAAAACGAATGGACAAAGAACTGTCATATTCCTGACCTGGTACAGGCATTTTCAAATGTAGAAAATGGTGGATTGAACCTGGTTTTATAGCTAGCTAAACCTTTCACTTGTATGACAATCGCATCAAATTCCATTATATTGTCACCGATGCGTGAACAAAACAAACAGACACAATAGGTAAAAATGTCAAAAATAGGTCTGGGGTACAGCAGTCAACATTGTGTTATCATCTTAATCACTATAAAAACAACAAATGTAACGAAGAAGCACAAAAAGGCATACATCAAATTAACATCCTCATTTTGATTATATTATACGATTTTATTTGTCTATGTAAAATGAACCCATCAAGGAAGGAGGGTTTTGAGTACCGGTGTAAAATTGCGCGTTTGAAATTCGCACAGGTAGACATGAAATAATTTTGTCGTTCAAAGTATGACGTGATGTATAAATACAGTCACGCAAAATAGAAATAACAAAAACTGACTTGACAGTTAAAGTAATAATAACAAATAAAATAATAGTGTGGTTCAAAGTATGACGGGATACATAAGTACAGAGTCACGTCAAATGTATATCAAAAAAAAAGGGGAGGGTTAACAGTAAAAGTAATATTAATAAATAAAATAATTTTAATTACAGAATATCAGTGACCGCCGTGGATAGTAAACTATTGGAATTGATAGTAAATAGCAAATACACTTTGTTTATAGTATATACATGATTATAGTATACAGAAAACATAAAATAATTGTCCAGTCCCAAGTACTTATGCAAATTATGTTAATTTTTAAATAGGCCTAAAGGGCAGCGGGATTCTTTTATATTTCTCAAAAAGCCAGTCCGATGACGGAAACAATATCTGTACGTCTTTATTTTCGTTTTCTTCCCAAAATAACCGAAACTGAAATACTTTAAGCAAGGATGATAAATGACTGGAGAATTTCAGGAAAGGTATCAAAAGGTATGGGTACTTGGGGTCCGTGTAACACTTATCAATTCAAAGTTTTAAAAAGTTTTGAAATTTTAGATTTTTGGAATTTTGATCAAAGTTTTAAAATATCAAAATTCCAAATTGTGTAAAAGTTTTGAAATTTTGAAATGTTAACCAAATAATTAAAATATTAAAATTCTAAATATCGTTTTTAAATTTGATAGTTTAGAAATTTGATCAAACTTTAAAAATACTAAACCTAACGTGCAATTTGATTATTTCACTTTTTGAATGTTTGATTTTTTTAAATGTTTGATTAAGATATCAAAAATAGAAAAGGGGCAAAAAGGGGGGTACCTGTAAACTGCGAAACGAAAGAAAAGCAAAACGAAACGAAACAAAATGAAATGAAAACATGCTGATACATAAAAGATAATGTATAAAATAAAACCACAGGCACGGACAGTTGTAAGTGGTGAAAAATAGGATGACAAAATAAATATTTCTCAAAAGAAGAGAATTCATTTTAAAACAAGACACACGGCTCTGATAATGACCATTTTACTTAATGGTTTACTCAGCACCCATATTTTAGGAGTAACAGTAAAAACTGACCAACTCGCAGTAGGTCAAATAGTATGGTTAGGTTGAGTATGTATATATTTTTTGTACTAGACTTTAAGCAATAAAATGGTTCAATACACGTTGTATTATCTCATTTGATTTCAAATTTATCTGTTTTTCTCTACGATTTCTTACTGTCTGCAATCATGTCGGCAGATGAATATATCTTTAACGATCATCTTTAACGTTTTAATCAACTATTCCTTTCTTTATTAATTGTTGGCCTTAGACATTCAGCTTTGAGCGTTCCTGATCCAGAAAAGCGCTTCGGTCATAACTTTTAACGTTTTGTTTTCATTTTTTATCGATTGCATGAAGATCATATATTGCCTTGTATCAATGTTTTCAGTTCTAAGTATTGGTACGGTAGGAAATATGAATTCAAGCTGTCGCAATGTCTGGAATGTGGGAGGTTTTTGATATCTTTTTACGCCGACATTAAGACTAAGATCAAATATTAGTATCCTAGAATCAGGAAATTGTTATAAGGTATCTACATAAACTCTTTATAGATAGATACCCGGATGTAAATTTTGTATTTGCGCCAGACGCGCGTTTCGTCTACATAAGACTTATCAAAAACACTCGAATCAAAATAAGTTTAAAAAAAAAAAGCCAATAAAATCAAATTAAATAAATAAAAAGGCAAAAAAAAAAAAAAAAAAGAAACGTTAACATCAAAGTTATCGTTCTGGTTTTGTAAAATCTGAACACATTCATCATATAAACGTATACCATCATTATTATTTTCAGCCTTCATATTATGTAAAAGTTGCCGCTGTACATTATGCGCCCATCTATCCATTTGTAGGTGTCGGCATTTTGAAAATTCAAAACTATTTGGAATAGTTTATATCAGCGATAAATGGTAATCTTTTTGGGAATCTGATATATAAATATTTTCACTAAGGTGTCGACACTTTTTTTTTAATTTTATTTGGATACTTCTACGAGGGACTTCAGTAATGGTACATAAAAATATTCTAAACCCCAGATTGATGAAAAAAAATCTGTGCAAGCAGAGGACAAAACAAATATTCTGAATCAAGATATCCCCCGGATACATTATAGGGTGAAATTTTGAACCAAAATAATTTGATCAATAGCGATGAAAAACTTAATAAAATTGTAAGCGCTTAGCGCGTTTTTTTTCTTCACTTCAATAAAACAACCATATCCCCACTTTTGAAGTTCAATGGTTGCTCCCTTAGACAACGTTTGGACTGATGCTTGTAAAAAGTATATGCATTTATCATATACGTAGCTCCATTAGGGGCCCTAAATCAACCTCTGTTTTTAAATAGCAAGTAAAAGGAAAAAGGATTTTTTTTTTGTATCAAGGGATATCATTGTTCCGTATTTGTTATTTATGCATTTTTAAGTTATCGTACGAGAATCAACTTTGAGCAAAGTAAAAGAACACAGGTACGTGTAGAGAGAGTGTCACGCTGTCAGCTGCATGATGAATTTTTCCATTTTTTGTCATACACTGTAGTTCATACGTGTCTCTCGTTTATCGTTTTGATATATATAAAACCGTTGGTTTTCCCGTTTGGATGGTTTTACATTAGTAATTTTTGGGGCCCTTTATAGCTTGCTGTTCGGTGTGAGCCAAGGCTCCGTGTTGAAGGCCTTACCTGAACCTATAATGTTTTACTTATATAAATTGTTACTTGGATGTCGAGTTGTCTCATTTGCACTCATACCACATCTTCCTATATCTATTAAACATATCAAAATCCATCTATGAGGGCTACTTTGCCCGAGCCAGCTGAATTCTAAGTTTCTTTGAAATTTGTATGTTAAAAACCTTTTTTGAATTATCGAGTTTTGGTTGCCAGTGACAAATATTTCATGAATGATAGCAATAAATACAACAGGGAGGGATTGTGCTTGTTATTCATAAGATGAAGACATAATCAATCTTTCAATTAGTTTAATTGAGGTCTGGAGCTGGCATATATCAGTAACTGCTAGCTTTATATATAGTAGTCCTTTGTTAATTTATTATCATTGTCATTTTGATTAGTTTCTTTTGCTTCCTATTCTGACATAGGACTTGTATTTCTTTCAAAGTGCGTTTTACTGTGCGTATAATTGCTATGTGTTAGTTCATTCTACATTGGCTAGAGGTATAGGGGGAGGGGTGGATCTCACGAAACATGTTTAACCTTGTCACATTTGTGCGCCTGCGCCTGTCACAGTTCAATTCAGGAGCCTCTGGCCTTTTTGATGCCGGTTTAAATAGGTTTGAATTTTTTTTAATAGGTGTACAATCTTAAAATTTCAGTACGGTTATCCCATGTGATGTTTAATATGCTAAAATAAAAAAAAAACGACTTCTTCTTTTAATTTTTTATTTTGTAATTAAAAATTGTTTGATATATTTCGTGCTATTTATTCCAAACTAAGAATGATTATAATCAGAGCCGTGTTTACAGGTAGCCCCTTTTCTATTTTTGATATTTTAATCAAAAATTTAAAAATCAAACTTTCAAAAAGTGAAATAATCAAAATTTCACGTTCAGTTTAGTATTTTAAAAGTTTGATCAAATTTCTAAACTATCTTTAGAAACGATATTTAGAATTTTAATATTTTTATTATTTGGTTAAGATTTCAAAATTTCAAAACTTTTTAAAACTTTGAATTGATAAGTGTTGCACGGACCACTTGGGTACAGGACAATTGTTTTTAATCCCTTCACCTTTTCCCTCAAAATTCTCACTATTTGGTTTTCTATTTATTTCAATATGAACATACGTTTAGTATATTATGAACATTCATTACTATAAATAACGTGTCTTTTATGGCATGGTATTGGTTTCAAAAATTCGATATTTTTCATTTAAATGCAATATTTTATATTTAATTGATATATTTCTTCATTTAAATGCAACTAGAACACACCCGCGAAATCGCGGGCATTCATAGCGTAGTTTAAAGTATGTAAAGTGTTGTTGGAAGAATTTTGTAAAATACAGAATGACTGGAGAATTTCAGCAAAAGTATCATAAGTCATAGGTTATTGGGGACAGGAAAATGTTTTTTTACCCTCCACCTTTATTTCCAAAGTTCCCAATTTTTGGTTTTCTATCAATTTCAATATGAACATACATTTAGTATGTTATGAACATTTATTTAAGTAAGGAGCCTGTAGTTCAGTGGTTGTCGTTTGTTTATGTGTTACATATTTGTTTTTCGTTCATTTTTTGTACATTAATAAGGCCGCTAGTTTTCTCGTTTGCATTGTTTTACATTGTCATTTCGGGCCTCTTGAAGCTGAGTATGCGGTAGGGCTTTCATACCACATCTTCTTTTTTTTTATGTAATCAATGAATTTTGTAAAAGATTTAATGACTGGAGAATTTCAGAAAAAGTATCAAAAGTTCACATAAATAATTTTAGCGCTTATCTGTATATTATGAACATTCATTACTATATAAATAAAGCGTATTTACTTTCGATTCTAAGTTTACTAATCGATCCATGGTGATCATTGATATAGTATACAGACCCTCTCTATTTAATAAACTCTGTGACCGCCGTGGATAGTAAAATTGAAAATGATAGCAGATAAAATTCTGAAAATACACTTGATACGTAGTCTATGTATGTTCAAAGTATACAGAAAAACGCAAATCGGAAGTCTAATCTGACTTAAAATTTCGTACAATGACGGGACAATATCCGGATGCCTTTTTCTCGTTTTTCTCCTAAAATAACTCAATCTGAATAATCATATGAATGGATGACAAATGGCACTATGCACAGTACCTATAGGACACAGAGGCGTGTTGATTAATTTATTCTGGAAAGAAGAGAAGCGACACCAAAAATGAGGTCTTCTCGTTTAATAGTATAGATATTTTATTCATTTGAATGGTATATTTTTTATTTAAGTGGTATAATTTTTCATTAAAATGGTATATTTTTTCATTTAGATGCAATATTTTTTATTCAAATGGTATAATTTTCCATTCAAATGGTATAATTTTTCATTCAAATGGTATAATTTTTCATTCAAATGGTATAATTTTCATTCAAATGCAATATTTTTTATTCAATAATTGAATTGGTATAAAAAAATCATTTGCATGCAACTTAAGTATTTTCTATTCAATTGGTATAATAGTTTTTTTTATTTATATGCAATAATTGCATCATGGGAAATTCTTTGACGCCTAAAGGTCAAATTTGCAACAATGTTTGTGATTGGTCGGTGTTTATTTGGATTTTCTCTCCTTTCTTTCTAATCTTGAGTGACCAAGAATTAAAAAAAAACGCGTCAGCCTCAGAATATCGCCCATCTAACTAAAATTTGGCGTTCGTGCGAGTTCGTGCACTTGCAATTAATGCCAAGTATGGCTAGGCAGAGCAAAAAATGCGAGTGACAAGTAATAATAATTAATTTGACACACAACTTGTTCATGGATAGAAACAGATGCCTGCGTGCATTGCAAAACCATCTCCAATAAAAACACTTTCTGAAGAAACTCCCCTACAGTCTTCACATTGAAATAAAAAAATATATACATAGCTAGTCCCCCTCCCCCTTTAAGTCCAAGTACATGTTATCATGACGTTTTTTTGTGTTACATGTATATTATTTTGTTTACTTCAAGTTTCTTGATACTCAGACACGTTGCAGCTGGGCAAACATGAAAAAAGAATAAAAAGACTTCCAGGACGTTATAATTATTTGAACTAAGCCACCTCTTTTTTTGCTACATGATGAAAAAAAATCAACTATAAATTACAACAGCAGAACCAATGACCCCGTGACAAGGAGAGACATAAGCTGTTATACTCCGGAACTGGTTCTTTAATAAAGACAATTCAGGATAAATTGGAACCAGTTGCTAACCCATGTAACTTATTATGTTACAACAATAGTCCTATGACATAGGACTTCACTGTAAGAGGCGTGAATTTCATATTAAATACTACACTGTAAAAATTGTGCTTAGAATTTAAACGTGTTGTAAGACTTATGTGCTTAGGAAAGTGTTTAATTTCTAAACATAAAAAAGTAAACATGTTTTGGCTCTCAGCACTTCGCAGTAAACATGTTTTAGCCCTCAGCACTTGGCAGTAAACATGTTGCTGTGCTAAACATGTTTAGCTGCTTCGTCAAGTTTATGAAGCTAAACGTGTTTTAATTCTAAGCACTTTCAATATTTAGACACTTTCCTAAACATGTTTAGAATTACAACACGTTTAGGCTGAAGACGGCATTCATATCACGTGATAATTTTTGAGCGGGAGGACGAAACAAAGAACCCGAAGTCAAAGACCATGCTGTTTACTACTGACCATAATTGACCATAACTTTACTATTTTAGAAAGGTAAGGAGTTATGATTATACTGTCTTTTATTTTGTACTGCCAATTGTAAATGATTATTGACAATTATAAGCGTTATTTACAAATACACTACCTTAATTATACCCAATGCAGGAGAAAAAAGGGGGTGGGGTACCATCTCACGAAACCTTGCAGTCAGTGCTTGTAGGAGTTCAAATTATCTTGTGTAAAGATATAAAGAGTTGTTTAATGTTCAATCATGCAAGTTTTCATTTATATTTGATTAATGTGCTTGGAAAAAGGAGTTTGAGAGGATACTCGGTACTCCTCGGCAAATTATGATGTAACAGGGAGGGTAACGGAATCTACCGAGTCTCACTAGGATGAGGTGCATCATTTGCAAAGCCAGTGTCATTTCGAGTTCATTATTTTTGTAACTACTTCCGAAATGGAGAATCACACTTTTCTCCAAAATATAAGAATTGTGCTTGTTTATTTCAATAGTTAAAAGAGGTTTTGCTTTTCTTATGATTTATATTCATGTATTGTTTTATTCTAGATTGCTGAGAGCAGAATAAATCAATGTCTGTCTTGACATGCTACAAGAGGCGATAAGAACAGTGACAAATCTGTTGCAAGGTAAGAATCAGAAGTGTATTTGATTTTTAAAATGCCAATATGTAGACTATTTGATCAAATTTAATGAATAATGTTAAGCATGAAGTTTTATATTAAATCAATTGATACATCAGTAAATGTATGCTTTTATACCAACTTGGTCTAAACGTTGTTATATATATATATAGATCATAAATCCTGCTATTACTTTTTGGTGATGTATTTCGTAAACTTATATTTTAAAATGTATTCTACTAAGTTGCTTATCATTTTTTTTTCTTTATTTCCAGGCCAATGACCAGCAGTTAGGATCTAAGAAAGAAGAAGTGCCATGGCTTATTGTCCTGTAAAATGAAAACGGGACACTTTCAAATTGTAGTAGGAGTGGTCATTAACAATATTATGTACATGTACCTTGTTATGAATTAATGTTTGACTGTTCAATGATTAACTGAAATAAATAATACTAGTAACATTAATTCATTTGTTTTATATGTTGTGATTTTGTTTTTAAAGCTAGATGTTACAGATGTGTTATTATAATTACATTTCAAAAGTTTCTAGAACATGGCAATTACTATTCTACGAAGAATACATGTAATAATCGTCAAAGGATGTGAATTGGAGTAAAGAAACACTCATTAGGATTGAAAAGTTATTGGTCGCATTGAATTTGAAATGGGAATTTCATGTTGTTAGTTTGATGCATTGGCTCCTTTTTTTGTGATGGTATGAGAACCTGTTTTATTAAAAGCTACCATGTATTAAAAAACGTTTGACAGTCTAGCTTTCCGACACTATATGGTCTAAACATGTTTACATTCAAAACACTTCACAGCTAAACGTGTTTCCAGACAAAACACTTCACAGCTAAACATGTTTCCAGATAAAACACTTCATAGTTAAACATGTTTACAGTCTAAGCACTTTTCAGCTAAACATGTTTCTGGTCTAAACACTTTATAATTAAACATGTTTACAGTCTAAGCACTTTATAGCTTGACACGTTTAGGCTGTTAGCACATCAAATATTAAACGTGTTTAGATCTAAAACATGTCAAAAATCGGTTTCATCAATGTGTTGAGGAAAGTGTTTAGGCTCTAAACACAATTTTTAGAGTGTATCTATAATATGTGCTCTCAAGTATTATACCGCAAATCATTTTACATTTAAGATTCGTTGCTGAGCTTTTTTTACTGTTCTCATCTCCGAATCCCTTAAATAGACTTTTTTCAAGTCCCACAGTAGTTCAATTATTACTATATGCCATTGCATAAATAAGTATGCAGAGCATATTTCAAAACATATTTTATCTTCAGGACTTTTAAATGATTTACTTTTCAATTCTGCATTGGGAAAGGAAGGGGGGGGGGGGGGGTATACAAGTTTATTTTGTGATACAGTATATAATATGAATATAGGTATCCAACAAATTATATGATTGTACGTTTAGCTATTATCTAGATCGGTACAAAATGTATATATTAAGACACACATAACAGAGGCGTATAAAAAAACCTCGGTGTCTTAGGGGGGGGGGGGGGAGGGGGGAGTTCAAATTTAGATATTTGTATAGAGTTGTATATATGCGAGTATTGGCAGCAATGGTTATGGTGTGTGTGTGTGTGTGTAGGGAGGGTTTCAGATCAAAGATCGTTTCTATAATTCTATATCTTTTGGTTTTTACCATTTCACTCTATTCTTTATCCTTTGATCTGTATTATATTTGTCCTAAACATGCGTGACATATTTGCCACTGGACATAAGGCAACAAAAAATCAATCAACTTATTCTGTATATTTCATCATTTCTTTATTATGTTATCTATAGGTTTGGTCCCGCCCCTTATCTATTTTTTTGTTTATATATTTGATAATGCCATTTTGAGGGAGAAAAGGTAGGGGGCAAGGCGTTTTTAAAAACATATTAATGGGTCGCGTTTTTTTTTTTTGTTTTCTGTTTTTTTTTGTTCTTCTGAAGTGAGCCAGAAGAAGTCTATTTCTGTTTTTTTTTTTTTGCATTTTGAAGATCTTCTGGCTCTAGGTTATTAAGACGGTAGATGCACATAACAAACATGGCGTCGTTTAGTCTAAATGAAATTATTAATTTATGAATGCAGATATATAAGAATGTGAGCTGTTTATAAACTATTGGGCTATTCCGATCCGTGGTGGTCGGTTTAAATTTATAAATGAAGGATGGGGAAGGGAAAGGAGAGCATTATTACTCATTTCAATCTGTCTCTTATCATGCATATTTTTCAGCTCTTACCAGGCAACCATATTCATATATGAAATCCTTCTGTCCCCCACCCGAACAAATAAATAAATATAAAATGGCTCGTATTTAACACAATTTAAATTGATTGATTGTATGTTGCTAATTTTAACACCCAGTGACAAATATTTCATGCTTGTTCGTGAAAACACGAGTTTAGAAGTCAGGTATATAATATAAAAACGAAGAGATGTAATGTGATTGCAAATAAGGCAACTATCCACCGGAGTTCAAATATGAAGTGGATGTAAGCAATTTTAGACAATCGTAAGGCCTTCGACAATGACAAAAACCTGATACTGTAAAGTCGTCCGACATGAAAATGTAAACAATTCAAACGAAAAAACTAACAGCCTAATTATACATAACAAAACAATTTACAAAATATCTAAAATGTGTCGAGACATGATCTAACGACAACCACTAAACAACAGGCTCCTGACCTTGGACAGGTAAATAAAGAATATGACAGGGTTGATATAGAAACGAAGATGTGGTATGACTGCAAATGAGACAACTCTCCACAAGAGACCAAATGACACAGAAATCAACAGCTATAAGTCACCGTACGGCCTTCGACAATAAGCTAAGCATACATCGCATAGTCAGCTATAAAAGGCACCGAAATCACAAATGTAAAACAATTCAATCGAGAAAACTAGCGACCGAATTAATGTAAAAATAAAATGAACGAGCACAAATATGTATAACACAGCAACAAACGGCAACCACTGAATTACAGGCTCCTGACTTAGGACAAGCACATACATACAGAATGCGGCGGGGTTAAACATGCATGTTAGCGGGATCCCAAATTCTCCCCCTAATCTGGGACAGCGGTGTAACAGTACAACAACATGTTTGTAAGCACTCAATCCATACCGAATATGGGACAGTGGTATAACAGTACAGTAATTTAACAACCTGTAAAATCAGTTACAATTAGATTAAGGATGTTTGCTCCTCTAATTTTTGAATTTTTGCCAGATTTTCGGAATCCTCTGGTTTTATCCATGTATTAACATTAAAAAAAATGCCCACTAACCCCTACTTTTCTCTTTATATTTTTATAACATATAGTTTAAATAGCCATATTTCAAAATCTTATGAAATCCTTGTTATTTTTTCATAGTTTTTTAAACAAAAAAGGTGCCAATGTTAAATGTAAGAAAAATCTAGAGAGAATTATTTCCCGGCAAATTTTCAATAGCTTATATCTCGAAAACAAGCACACGGACCCTCCATTTTTTCTGCTTTTTTATTGTCTTAATTTATATACTTTCAATTTATAACTGTCTTTTAAAAAGCTTGTTATTTTTAAACAGAGTAGCGAAAATCCTTAACTCAAAAGATCGGAACGAGACACACACAAAAAACTAATTTGAAGACAATAGACACAAAGCACCGACATAAGAGTATTTGCAATTACTGGAAATTTGCTCAAAGCTAATACATGTAACAACTAGAACTAAAATAAACCTTGTTCTTCCTGATTGAGTTATCAAACAGTACACAACACGCGGCAAAGGATTTTAAAAAAACAGTCTGAGAAACGTCTAGTTTACGTTGTATATAGATATAAGAAGATGTGGTATGAGTGCCGGTGAGACAACTCTTCATCCAAGTCAAAATTTGTAAATGTAAACCATTATACATGTAGGTCAAAGTACCGTGTCTTCAACACGGAGCCTTGGCTCAAACCGATCAGAAAGCCATAAAGGGCCTCAAAAAATGACTAGTGTTAAGCCATTTAAAGTCTAACCTATTTAAAAAAAAAGGTAAACAATGTACTTGCATATATATCTATATATACAATGGAAGTTTTTGAAAAGTGGCCCGAACGTTGTGACCATCGAAGTTTTGCAATAGAAATACTAGTCAGGACCACAAGATTTTAATAAAACAGCCAGTGCAGGACTCGCACGAACGCCAAATTTAGTTAGAGGGGACCTTGTTAATTATTGGTTACTCAAGTTTAGAAAGAAAGGGGAGAAAATCCAAATAAATACCGACCAATCACAAACGTTGTTGCAAATTTGGCCTTAAGGCGTCAAAGAATTTCCCATGATGCAATTATTTCATTTAAGAATTGAATGCTTCTTTTTGTAAATTTATTGGGGTGTAAAAGCGTTGACCGAAGTACATTTTGTATGAAGCGCGGAAGCATCTTAATGAAAAAATATACCATTCAAATGAAAAAATATTGCATTTAAATGAAGAAATATACCAATTAAATATAAAATATTGCATTTAAATGAAAAATATCGAACTTTTGCAACCAATACCATGCCATAGTCTTTGCTTTTTACTTTCAATTCTCAGTGTATTAAATAATTCACGGTGGTCATTGATATATTATTGATACCCTCTCTATTTAATATACTAAGTGACCCGATGAATTTTTGTAAAAGATTTTATGACTAGAAACTTTCAGAAAAGGTTTCAAAAGTCATAGGTACATTGGGATATGACAATTGTTTTTCTAGCCCATCTCCTCTTTTTTCCCACCAAAATTCCAATTTGGTTTGTTTTCAATTAATTAAATAAAGTTAGCGTTTATATGTATTTTATTATGAACATTCATTACTATACATAAAGTGCATTTTCTTTTTACTATAGATGACTTCACAGTTTACTAATCGATCTACGGCGGTCATGGACATATTATATATATTACCCTCTCTATTTAATAAACTCTGTGCCCGCCGTGGATAGTAAACTTGAAAATAATAGATGATTTTTTGTGTTAAAATTTTTTTAAAAGATATAAAAACACCCAGTCCGAAATTAAATTAAGCGACACACAGACGATTTTTATGTATTTGCATTAATCAATCGAGTGTGAAATCGATTATTATCGGCCTTTTGATGCCGTTTTACAGTAAAATGTCAAAAGGACCAAAAACAAGCAACAAGGTAAAATTTCTTTATGGACATATATAAAAAAGAAGATGTGGTATGATTGCCAATGTGACAACTGTCCACAAGAGACCAAAATGACACAGACATTAACTACTATAGGTCACCGTACGGCCTTCAACAATGAGCAAAGCCCATACCGCATAGTCAGCTACATCTTCGTTAGCCAAGGGTTACGATCCACTCCCGCTCTCTTCAGCGAGAAGAGAGCGGGAGTGGATGTCTATTCGTTTGATGTGTTTGAGCTACTGATTTTGCCATTTGATATGGGACTTTCCGTTTTGAATTTTCTGTACAATACAATATTTTTCATTTTACTTTTTACAGTAGGTCAGTTTAAGGATGTACACATCTGAAGAGCCAAACATTTCTAGAATTAAACTTTTTTTTAACCTGATTTTGGGTTTATATAACTGTCAGAAAGTAATTGATGGGAAAAAAAAAATCCATACCATAAGACTGTGCACTTCTTCTTTTTTTTTTTTTTTTGATACGGCCATTTGAAAGTACCCCATTTTTAATGATTTTCTCATTTTTCATCATTTTTACCCATTTCTGGGCTATTCATATGAAAAAAATCACAGTTTCACAATTTATTTGTTTTTCATACTTTCACTAAAGCCATGATGAAGTGGACCAATCTGAATAAGTCCAACTTAAATAAACTATTGGTTGGTGTTTATATTAGAAAGTTTTATAAAATGTTGTTGCTTTTTCGTGTCAAATTGAACATGCTGTTAATTTTGTAAATTTGGGATTTTTCTCTCTGTTTTGTTTTAGAACAAAAAGCATATTATTTCAACTTCTTTGTTTTAATGATTGAAAAAATACATATCGAAGAGTTTTGAAAAACAAAATTGATATGGCATGTACATATTTTGGATAGAATTCATTTCTTTGTACCTCTCGCATTTTCTCAACATTTTGGCTAATGACACTGACCGGATTGGTTAAAATATTTGAAAGTTTTATTACTAAAAAACTACTAATTGTAAGTACACATTTTTTTTCACAGAATTTAGTTTGATTAAAATATATGAAGATCGTGTCTACTTCTTTATAAGCGTATATTTGGTTTACTATGTACGTACATCATCTATACACAATTTCATTGATATTTTGCCTGTAACATCGAACCTGTTATGTACACTTGTCGATGCTTTTACTTTGTTTAAAGTATTATGTCATATTAAAGTAATTTTTCATATGAAAAAAGTATCGCATTGAAAAGTTTTTCCATAATTTAGAGAATAATACATGACAAAATCCGTATCATATATTGTATCATCAATATCAGCCCAAGGGCCTTTAGGGATGATATTGGTCGAGGGTGATACGGCATGTGATACGGATTTTGCGATGTTTTATACGCTTTATCATATATTTCAACAGGAGAGTAGATATATTATATGAACTGATTTCTGATCCATAGCACTGGGTAACCTTCAGTTCTACATAAATGAAAACTGACTTTATGTAAAAAAAGAAAGAAAAGTAGGGGTTTGATAATGGGTATGCGATAAAGGGTAGGGTGTGATAAAGGGTATGCGATAAAGGGTGCGCATCAAAGTTGCGCGATAGGGATTAAACAGCAGGCTATTTATCAAATATTCAAAACTACTGTATTTGCTACTAAACATATGATAAAAAAGAATAACGCTATTCTATTAGAAAAACGTCGCATAAATAGAAAAATAGCATTATTATCCTTTTACAAGTGAGTATGGCGTAGAATGCAATCGAATATGTTAAATGGCCATTCTACTGTCTTTGGTTCATCATTGTCAAAGTATTTGGACACCTCAAAATCATATAGATCCTTCAAATACGTTTTACTTAACAATTAATATAACACGTTATTTCATGGTTGTAGCATAAAAATGTAATTATGAGAATTGTATTCTTCCCTTTTTGTCTTTTTTTTTTTATCAATAGCCGATAGGGTTGTAAAACCGTTGATCGTACGCACATCTTGGAAGCGTTTCACACAAAATGTGCTTAAATAAACGCTTTAACACCCCAATAAAACAACAAAAGAATAATTTAATCCTAAAGTTTAGTTCACATGTGATTTCGTTTCAGACGATAACATCAAAATGTCGACAGAGGCTGCACCTGCGAATACTGACCGTTTTAATCCCATCGCTTTTCAGTTGAAATCTTTAAAGACATTTGGATTTATACAGATGGTATTAGGTGGTATCCTAGCAACCATTGGAGGCGTCGGTTTAGTTTTGGATAAGAGCAAAAAGGATTGTTCTTTTTCATTAGATACCTACTTTTTCCTTAAATTGGATTTCTTAAAATGTGAAAATAAATCAAATGACCTTATTGGAATGGATGGTGCGTGTTTAGGATTATCTATATGGCTAAGAATAGTCATTCTTTGTAAGATGAATATCATGAACTCCAAGGGCGGATCCAGCCATTTTCAAAAGGGGGATTCCCAACCCAGGATAAAGGATCCGCCACTGCACTCGATGTTATGTAATATGGTTTCTAACATTACAATCAAACCGTTTACACTAACCTAAAATTGTATTTTATTGAAAACAGTTTTCAATAAACAACTGCGCCAAGTTTCCATTTTAACTTTAGTTTGCCTCAACCGAATGTTATTAAACTTAAACACTATGCTCATTACCACAAAAAAAAAACCCAGATCAAAGGACAAGGTATGATAAGGGCCGTTTCTGGCCCCCCTTTTTCCAGAATTTTTAAACTTTGAAGTTGAAACCTATCACGCCTGTGTAATGAACTGCAGTATCTGATCGTCCATGTAGAACCTTATTTTTAGGTGTTATGTACTCAAATATGTTCAAACTGAGACCTTGAAAAGCCCTAAACGACGAAAAGTGTAAATCAAAGCACCAAAGGCGCTGTAGGCAGTTAAGTAAAAAAAGCAGTGGCAAACTTGGCAGAAGTTAAGACGAATATTGTTGAAAAATTGGTGAAAATATTATCTCGGCTATTTCTCAAGTATTGAATAATATTTGTACCCTAAACTTTTCACTATCCATTCCTGCCACTTTCAAAAGTTATGTCCAATTTTTTTTTTAATATTTAATATCTGCGATTATGCACATACTGTACACTGTCACATGTAAGGGAAGAGTTAAAATTGTGCCTGTCCATATTGAGGCCCCAGTAATTTGGTAATTGTTGCTGTATATCATATCCATTTTTCATAATTGTTTTGTACATAAATCAGGCTGCTGTAGTTTAATTGTTTTACATTTGTAATTACCTGGTCTTTTAAAGCTTACTATGCAGTATACATGTAGGTTTTGCTAATAGTTACAAGCTGCATGGAGGAATATTCTTATCAGATTAATAATTTCAATAATGGGGTCCAGCAGTGGTGTATGGTTTAACTAACTATATTCTATAGTATGAATATGCCATATTAGCAGTTTTAGTTGCATCAGTTGGTGCACATTGTATGCACAATCATTAAATCACAGCTGAAACTATCTCAAGTGGTGTAATTTTCTTGTAAGTTATATTACAATTAATGCTGATTTCCATTTCCATTCTCAATTTTATTGATGTTGTTATAATGGCATAACATGATACAACATTTTTTGAAGCCTGTATGGTTGCCTAACTATAATTGATTACTTTCTTCATTTGAATTTTGGTGGATATATATATAGTTGTCCCATTATGATGCATTGGCTATCATTCCACATGTATTCTTATCTTTATAATAATTGTACATGTCTTATCTATAATCAGCTTTTAATACAGAGACATGTTTTGCCTATTTGTTATTTGATAATGCAAATAATACAATTAAAATAGAAATGCATTAACATGTAAAATATATTCAAAGACAATGATCCATGACTGATTGTACAGGACTGAACAATCCCTATGGAAATAAGATGTGCCAACACTTATACAACTGCTTACCAAATACCATTGACTTTTCATAAGTTGTCCCCTTTAAACAAACCTTAACACATAGATTACTGGTATCTTAAACTATCATAATTATAGTCAAAGTCAATAGATCATGCATATGACCGAGGGGTAAGGACCAAATATCCTCTATGGAACTGAATTGTACTAATGCTTCTTCACCTACATGGCAATCATCATTGATTTATGACGATTGGTTTCCCTCATAGTAAAATAATCAAAAGCTTTATGAAATTTCAAAGTAACACAAGTTTCCTAGTAAAAAGAGAATAATTGAGGGGGCAGGGCCAAATATCCTCAATAGAAATTGAAAGTGACAAAGTTGATACAACTGCACACCAAATATCATTTACCATTCACTAGTGGTTCCTAAATAACTGACCTTATCACAAACTAATACATGTAAACTAAGTTTCAGAGTTAATTAACCATGACAAAGGGGGTGGGGCTAAATATTCTGGTAATGAGATATACCTATGCTAACACAACTGCTTATTACCAAATATCATTGACCTCCCATAAACTAGACCTAATCACACAATCATGCGCGTAGCTACGTTTACGTCAAAACGCCCGGGCGTACACTTGATTTTTGAAAATAAAACAAACAATCGACATAGAATAAGAAAAACTGGTCAAAAGCACATCAGCCTTGTGCTTCTTTTTTTCAATGGATTGGGATTTTGAATAAAAAGGGACTAAATTTACTCAAATATATTTGTTCGAATCTTTTGTAAAAGTCTGAATCTACTATAAATTCGACGTACTTTTTCTTATATTTAAAGCAATTCCCTATCTCCTCAGATTCGATATGCTGTTTGTTTTATTTGTCGAGCCTGTGATTTATGTCCCAAAAGCGAGACAAAGCGGCGTCAATATTTAGGTTCCGAATGTGGATAAAGTCTTTTGAATGACTCTCCGTGAAATTTTACGAAAGTTGGACATAAACTGTTTATGATCAAAAGAGTATTCAGAGCAATATAAAAATGCAATTATATCTTTAATTTTCCCGCATTTTAAGGACAAAATGTATTTCTTTCTGCAATTGATAAGTGGTCGCAGTTTGGGCTTACATTTTGTTATTTCTCAATTACATTAACTACTTGTCGAACCTTTATCGAATTTCATGAAAATGCCGAAGAAGCTTTTTCTATGACTAATGTCTAAAGCTAACATTTTTAAAGCATTTGTTTTCGTTCATTTTTCTGTTCTTTTCTGATAGACAGATAGCCGGACTCTTCTTTACGCAATTAATTGTTTTATATGCTCAATTTATAAACCTTCATAGATTGTCGTGAAATATTCCAGATCAAGAAAAAAATATCAAAAGAAAATTTTTGATTTTTTTTAAATCCCTTTAAAGGAATGATAAATTGATTCACATTTTGTGGGAAGAAATCCTAGGTGTTCAAGATTTTTTTTTATATTGCACCTCTTAGAAATATTTTTTTTCGTGTTCATTAAAAGGTGCTTTTGTCGATTGTATGCTCACTCACGGCACCCTTTAAACTTATTTAAAAGTAATATTGGTTTGGACGTTTTCTCTAAAACCAATGACCATTAGGCTAGCTTCCAGTTTAACACGATGAATAAGTTAACATATTACAAAATTTAACCAAAACAAACAAACCATTTAGATTCAAAAGTATGTTGCTATCAATGATTTTTGACTGACAGGAATTATTTACGGTATCTCATTCTCGATAGCTTTCGGGGGCTTCGTCCCTTTCGAACCCACTACCAGCAGGTGCTTTAACATTGAGCGGTTGGCATCCCTCATATCCCTCGCCAAGGTTCGGGCGTACACGTAAAAATGACCCAGCTACGCCACTGACAATCACAAACTACATTTTTGTAATACATTGTTGATGCTAACCATGCTGACAAAACAACACAACTATATATACATGTATGCCTCTCTTTTTGACTCTGTCATCTTTGGCAAGACAAAAATTCCAACAAGTTTAATACAAATATTTTGTCCATCTGTTTTTAATATTTCTTTATTCTTAATTTCTTAAATAAATCAATGCTGCATTTACACATAATTCGATATAAATTTGAAACGTTTAACATGTTTAATGTCTACTTCAATACACGTCAAAATCACTTCACTGTCCAAATGAGCTTAATTTTTAATTAATAATATTTATTTGTTGTAACTGCTGGCAAGTTTATAAATAATTCCTGTCAGAAAGCTGAATCAAAACTTGTTGTACTAGTTGACATGATTAGACCTGGCATAAACAATCTTCAAAATTGATCATATATGTAGATGTACATGTAGGTATATGTAAATATTTTCATAACATCATACATGTAGTAGTCTAGAGTTTCATTGTTGTTGTGGAACTATAGGGGTGAATAGACAATCCAGTTGCTACAGAGAATCATGTATTGTACATATACATGTACATGTATGCCTTGCCTCTTCTTGTATTAGCCATTACCAAAGATTGAAATCAAGCTGAAATAAAAACAAATACAAAATAGGTATAATATTCATTATTGCTTTAAAATTTTTACATATACAATGTAGCATAAAGGCTTCATGTCACTTCCACTTGTATTTTTGTCCATCTGATGAGTTCACCTTTTTCAACTGATTTTTATAGTTTGTTCTCATGTTGTACTGTTATACCACTGTCCCAGGTTAGGGGAGGGTTGAGATCCCTCTAACATGTTTAACCCCGCCACATTATTTACGTATGTGCCTGTCCCAAGTCAGGAGCCTGGAATTCAGTGGTAATCGTTTGTTTATGTGTTACATATTGGTTTTTCGTTCATTTTTTTATATAAATAAGGCTGTTAGTTTTCTCGTTTGAATTAGTTTACATTGTTTTATAGATTACTATGGGGTATGGGCTTTGCTCATTGTTGAAGGCTGTACCGTGACCTATAGTTGTTAATGTCATTTTGGTCTCTTGTGGACAGTTGTCTCATTGGCAATCATACCACATCTTCTTTTTTATATATTCATGTCTAAAATCTTTATGTATTAGTTTTGTCCATGTTCATTGAGGCCCTTATAATTACATTTGTAATGCTTATATTCTCTAGGGTCCCAAGTCAGGATCAACTGGCCTTTGTTAGTCTTGTATGATTTTCAATTATAGATACTTGTGTATAATTCTAACTTAAGTTTAGTATGACATGAAGTCCATAATCATTGAACTAGTAACTTTTGTTTAGGGGTCAATTGAAGCAAGCCTTCATGTTTGAGAGTTTCTCGCTGTATTGAAGACCATTTGGTGGCCTTCGGCTGTTCTCAGCTCTTTGGTCAGGTTGTTGTCTTTTTAGCACATTTCCCATTTTCATTCCAATTTTATTTGAAATTGTTAGTGAAATATCTTGATCACGGATTCGCTGTCATCCATTGCCAATGTTATATTAAATTAATATACCTGTTCTATAAATAATTGATGTAGGAATTAAGAAAAAAACTGTTTGTAACTTGTTAAAAACGTAAGGGAGCTATACCATTTGATTTGTATGGGGGGAGCTAGGATGAAATTTGAAAAAAAATAGGCAGGACAGGAGTTCTGAGTAAAAAAAAAGGCAGGATGAGACACTTTGCAAAAAAAAAAAGGCAGGATGACAATTTATGAAAAAAAGTCAGGACAAACTAATAAAAAAAAAAGGCAGGACCGAATAGAGTGAAAAATAAAAAGGCAGGACAGAGGTTACAACTAAAAAAAAAATGCAGTACAAAATTTTTCATCCTAGCCCCCCATAAAAATCAAATGGTAGCTCCCTAACTTCGTAACGCACAACGTTACCTGGCTTCTACAGGGCTTCTTTTCGTACCATGCGAGTTTTATTTCACAGTAATTTCATAGAAAAATGGTTTACCAGTATCAAGTTGCTGAAGGAAACGAAAAGTTATGATTCTTGAAAACTTCACGAATGTTTAAATATGAAAAAATCACAAAAAGAAACATCGAAAATTATGTGTTTTCATTTCCGGAAAATGAAAAGTGCTTGTAAATCCAAATCAATTACGGCTTGGGAAGCGTCACAAATTTCGTACTTAATATTTTACAATTATATGTGCGACTTTTGAAGTGAAATAATGCTGTCCTTTAGCAAATTATTAATATAGTAGTAATCTTAATATTGCTTGAAGCGCCTTTGGCTATATCAAAGCACATGTAGCAGTCTGTAACACCAAGGCCTAACTAAAACACGATAAAGGAAACCATCTAGAAATGACCTTGACATCGACAAAATCTATAAATACGTATTCAAATGAGGTCCCGATTGAAATTGCAAAGGCCCTGATCGAGTATAATGTTTTGGGGTTTCAACGATACATTGCAAGTACGGAGAGACACGATGACAAATAATAATAACATCAGCTTGCATTAAATAATTAAATCAAATACATATCTTCATACAATGTAGAAATAAAATAATCAAGTATTCTTGCAAATTCAAGACTTATACAGAGAGGAAGTAAGACAATGCTTTTAAATTTTTACCTTTATTAGGGTGGAATCCACCAAATTCAACGGCGTCACTGATTAAAAAAAGCCGAAAATTATATCCATGCGCCATTTGGCAAATTTTAATGCCTTCATTTAAACATTTTCGACAATGAAATTATTCTTACAATAGTTCACTTACATCTTCATCAAAAGCACAGACGATAAAAAGCTATGCTTAACTTTTAAATTAGCACTTTTTCAAATGGGGAACATCAATTGTTTTGGGAAAATCGACGATCATTTAAGGTAATCTTCCTTATATTTATTGTTTTTCATAACAAAATGTGTGAAAAAAATGTCTAATTAGTTAATATAAAGAATCTACCAGACCTGCCAGATCAGAGCAATGGCACTTTTTCAAAAATTCCCAGGGGGGAACCAAAATCCAGGGTGCTCGCATAAGGCAGCTTAACTGCCTAAAAATCGACAATTTCGTCATGTTCGGAGACAAAATTTGACATCAGCGCCAACGTAGACCATCTTGAAATTTCCAACCATCAACTGTACTCTTATGTATCTTTCACATAATAAAATATCATGGTGGTCTACGTTGGCGCTCATGTCTAAAAATTTGAAAAATAATATAATCCGATTGTTTACATATTTTGACAAGGTAAGCGGAAGAAGGGATCCCGTAGACCGCCCTACGTCACGATTCATGAATTATGCATATTCTATTTATAGGCTATTTATAAACGATTCTGAAAATACTTATTCTAAAAATAGAATATTCTCAACATGTACAACTATTAAAAAAAACCCGATTCAAAATCATTAACTTTCATGTAACACGGTGCTTTATTTATTTTGTTTATCACATGAAAAAAAGGAAAATGTACCGCATTACAGTAGCATATATCATAGTACAAATATATATTCCTTTTTAAAAACACATGATACATTTCATATAGATATGATAAACAGTAGGACTTTGTGCCTTAATTATGTTGTAAAGACCTGCAAATGTCACATGCACGTGGTCCCATGGCTTTGGATATACTATGGAGTTAATAATATTTTTATTATCCGTTTAAAAGAGTATTTTTATGTAGGCAAATTGAAAAAAGATGTAGCTTAATACACATGTTAAACATGTTACACGTACTAAGCTTTACAGGAGTGTGAGAGGGTGTTTAAACTGGTCTGCGTTTAAAGAAACGAATCTGTAATCTGACCCCCTGTTGTCTGACCATTCTACTATGGCTGGACGTTCTATAGGAACCATTGTTACTTGTTTACAATAAAGCTACTATTAGGGCATTCTACAGGATCCCTGGTCGTTCTACATGATCCCCTGTTGTCTGAACCTTATATATCTACTACAAAACGTTCTATAGGATCCCTTATATTGTTTGTTTATCATGTATACACTAAAAGGCGTTCTACAGGATCCCCCTGGGCAGTCTACAGGATCCCTTGTTGTCTGAATATTATATATATATATATCTACTATAGTATAGAACGTTCTATAGGAACAAGCTTTTGGTCAGGATTCTTCTGAAAAAGCTCAAACCAAATTTATGAAATATATTCTTAGTGTAAACAGAAAGTCAAGTAATATAGCTGTAATGTCAGAGATTGGTAGATTTCCTATGTATTTTACTATAATTTTATCAATGTTAAAATATTGTCATAGACTGGAACGTTTGAAAAAAGGATTATTATTTGATGCATTTATATGTTGTAAACATACAGTTACATAGTTCTAATGTAAATACATGGTATTCTAGTATAGATTATATTCAGAGAGAGATTGAATTACCAAATTTTGACCAATCAATTGGTTCTTTATGTCAGTATGTTAAAAATAAACTATGTAAAAGTAATTTCACATTTTGGAATAAACTGAAGTATCAAACAATTAACTCCCAAAAAGGGAAAAAAATGTTTTAAAAAAGAAAAATATTTAGAATTACAGGACTTCAAAAAAAAGACAGTCAATTTGTAAATTAAGAATAAGCGCTCACTCTTTAAAAATTGAGACAAACAGAAATTCAAAAAAACATGTAGAAAGATCTGAGCGTCTTTGTTCTAATTGCTCACTCGGTAAAGTTGAAGATGAGCTTCATTTTTTATTAGAATGCCCTCTTTATGATATTCAAAGGGACGATTTTTTCCAAGACATTTCTAACAATTGTTATAATTTTATAACTTTAAATAAATCTTCTAAATTTTATGGCTCTTGACCCAAGAAAATGTTACTCTTATGGAAGAACTGGGCTGTTATATTGGTGACTTTTTTTAATTAAGGATATCAGATATGAACACTGACACTAAGTCAAGTAAACAATTTGAGAATAAATACATATATAATGTAATTTTATTATTCTTTTATTCACACTATATATGTGGTTTTTGGCTTGATTCTGACCAATGCTTATATTCCAAATATATATGTATATGCCTTTATTATTGTTGTTGTTACCAATTATGTAAATCAATTGTATCTGATTCTATGCCCTTTATGGGCCCTGTAATTTTTGGAAAAAAATATATATAGGATCCCATATTGTTTGTTTATCATGAATATACTAAAGGGCGTGTTCTCCAGATCCCCTGTTGTCTGAACATAATATATTAACTATAGAACGTTCTATAGGATACCCTATTGTTTGTTTTTTATGTATCTACTAGGCTAAGAGAACGTTCTATAGAATTCCCTGTTGTTTGTTTATCATGTTTATACTAGAGGACTCTCTACTGGATCCCTTGGTTGGTCTGTGGGATCCCCTGTTTTCTCAAAATTATATATAAACTATAGAACGTTCTATAGGATACCATATTGTTTGTTATTGATGTATCTACTAGGCTAAGAGAACGTTCTACGGGATCCCTTGGTCGGTCTGTGGGTTCCCCTGCTTTCTCAACATTATTGTTTACTATAAGACGTTCTACAGGATCCCATGTTGTTTGTTTTTCAAGTATATACTATAGGGCGTTCTACAGAATACCTGAGCGATCTACAGGATACCCTGTTTATAAAAATTATGCATTTAAGATAATACTTTCAATAGGTTCCCCTGTTGTTTGTTTGTCATGTATATACTATAAGACTTTCTATAGGATCCCTTGGTTGGTCTACAGGATCTTCTCTTTTTTCAACATTATTTATCTACTATAAGACGTTCTCTAGGGTCCCTTGTTGTTTGTTGTTCATGTTTATACTATAGAGCGTTCTACAGTATCCCATGGGCGGTCAGCAGGATCCCCTGTTTTCTCAACATTATATATCTACTATATGACGTTCTATAGGATCCCCTGTTGTTTGTTTTTCAAGTGTATACTATAGGGCGTTCTACAGTATCCCCTGGGCGGTCTGCAGGATTCCCTGTTTTCTCAACATTATATATCTACTATAAGACGTTCTATATGATCCCCTGTTGTTTGTTGTTCATGTTTATACTATAGGGCGTTCTACAGTATCCCCTGGGCGGTCTGCAGGATCCCTGTTTTCTCAAAATTATTTATCTTCCATAAGACGTTCTATAGGATCCCCTAGACGGTCTACAGGATCCCCTAGACGGTCTACAGGATCCCCTGTTTTCTCAACATTATATATCTACTATATGACGATCTACAGGGCCCCCTGTTGTTTGTCATTCATGTTTATAATATAGGGCGTTCTACAGTATCCCCTGAGCATTCTGCGGGATCCCCAGTTTTCTCAACATTATTTATTTACTATAAGACGTTCTACAGGATCCCTTGTTGTTTGTTTTTCAAGTGTATACTATAGGGCGTTCTACAGGATCCCTGTTTTTTCAACATGATATATATACTATAGGACGTTCTATAGCGTCCCCTGTTGTTTGTTGTTCATGTTTATATTATAGGGCGTTCTACAGTATCCCCTGGGCAGTCTGCAGGATCCCCTGTTTTCTCAACATTATTTATCTACTATAAGACGTTCTATAGGATCCCCTGTTGTTTATTTTTCAAGTATATAGTATAGGGCGTTCTACAGGATCCCCTGTTGTCTTAAAATCATATATCTACTATAAGACGTTAATAGGACCCCCCTGTTGATTGTTTTTCAAGTGTATATTATAGGGCGTTCTACAGGATCCCCATGGCGGTCTACAGGATACCCTGTTGTCTGACCATTATATATCTGCTAAAGGATGCTGTACAGTTTCGACTGGTTTTTTTTTTCATGTATATATTAGAGGGCGTTATATATATGCTCCCATGGGCGGTCGATATGATCCCCTGTGGTTAAATATTTGTGTATCTGTACAGGGCGTTCTATAGGATCGCCAGGGCGGTCTATATGATCCCATTGTTTGGTTATTATGTATTCACTAGATTTATCTACTAGAGAGCGTTCTATGGGATCTCCTGTTGGGTCTATATGATCACCTGTTGTGTTGTAATAGTGCATCTGCTATAGGGCGTTCTATAGGTTCCCCGGGGCAGTCTATATGATCCCCTGTTGGTTGTTAATCATGAATCTATAACATGTTGTTTTATAAGATCCCCTGGGCGGTCTATAGGACCCCGTATTGTTTCATAATCGCGCATCTGTTAAATGGAATTCTTTGGGATCCCGGGTCGGTCCATAGGATCCTCTGCATGTTGTTTGTTCAACATGTTTCTTCTAGAGGGTGTTCCATAAAATCCAAGGGTCGGTCTATAGGAGCTCTTTAGTTTTTTCATCATGTATCTATTAGAGGGCGTTATATATATGCTCCCATGGGCGGTCGATATGATCCCCTGTGGTTTAATATTTGTTTATCTGTATAGGGCGTTCTATAGGATCCCCGGGGCGTTCTATAGGATCCCATTGTTTGGTTATCATGTATTCACTAGATTTATCTACTAAAGAGCGTTCTATGGGATCCCCTGTTGGGTCTATAGGATCACCTGTTGTGTTATAATCGTGTCTGCTATAGGGCGTTCTATAGGTTCTCCGGGGCGGTGAATATGATCCCTGTTGTTTGTTCAACATGTTTCTTCTAGAGGTGTTCCATAAAACCCCAGGGTCGGTCTATAGTAGCACTGTAGTTTCATCATGTATCTATTAGAGGGCGTTATATTTATGCTCCCATATGCGTTCTTTATGATCCCTTGTGGTTTAATAATTGTGTATCTGCTATAGGGCGTTCTAAAGGATACCCGGGGCGGTCTATAGGATCCCCTGTTGTTTGTTTATAATGTATCTATAAAAGGTTGTTCTATACGATCCCCTGGGCTGTCTATAGGATCCCCTGTTGGTTGTTCATCATGTATCTATAACAGGATGTTCTATACGATCCCCTGGGCGGTCTATAGGAGTCCATTTTGTTTAATAATCGCGCATATTCCAGTGGCGGATCCAGAAATTTTCATAAGTGGGGGCCCACTGACTGACCTAAGAGGGGGCCCGCTCCAGTCACGCTTCAGTGATTCCCTATATAAGCAACCAAATTTTTTCCCAAAAAGGGGGGGGGCGGGCCCCCTGGCCCCCCTAAATCCGCCTCTGCATTCTAAAGTGCGTTCTATAGGATCCCGGGTCTGTCTATAGGATACCCTATTGTTTATACCTTGGCGGTCATGATATTCAATATACAAAGTAGGTGTCAACAATTTGTATGATCCTCAGAACTACATGTACCTAGCAGTAGGTAGTTGTGTTTTTTTAGTATAAATTTTATTTCAAAATTGCTGACGGTAACCTAGCAATGGCAAGGTCGTCTGGAAACTTGACAACAGTATGACATCCGCCTTTGCTAGCAATGCCAATTCTATTTGTTTTCGTATTCTTATATATTTGTACAGACAGGAGAAAAGAAATTGACCCGTCTTTTAATATCCCTTTCCGATATATTAATGATGTACTGTCTATTAATGATAATAGATTCAATGAGTATATATGGCAAGCCGTTTTACTATTTATTCTAACTTCAAGATAGCTCATATAATATATCAGATATTTCAAATGATATATAAAATCTCTCTCTCATATATAATATATGAGATATCTAATATACTATACAAGATATCTCATATAATATATAATATATAAGATATTTTATATAATTTACTCTTTATAAAATATCTTATCAACTTTAAAAGATAGCTTATATACTTTATAAGATATCTTATTAATTCAATAAGATATATTATACACTTAAGAAGATGTATTATAAACGAAATGAAAAAAAAGAAACGAACAATAACAATATGCCCCCTTTGAAAGGGATAACAAAGAACGTCCTATAGCAGATGCACGATTATTAAACAAGAGGGGATCCTAAGACCGACCCGGGGATCCTATAGACCTCCCTGGGAATCATATAGAACGCCCTATAGCAGATACACGAATATTGCACAACAGGCGATCCTATAGACCCAACAGGGGATCCCATAGAACGCTCCCTAGTAGATACGTGATTACCAAACAACGGGATCCTATAGAACACCCTATAGCAGATACACAATTATTAAACCACAGGGAATCCTACAGACCGCACAGGGGATCCTGTAGAATGCCCTCCAATAGATACATTATGAACAAACAACAGGGCTCCTATAGACCGACCTAGAGATTCTATAGACCGACCCGGGGATCTTAAAGAACGCCCTAAAGCAGATGCACGATTATTAAACAATACGGGATCATATAGACCACCCAGGGAATCATATAGAACGCCCTGTTATAGATACATGATGAACAAACAACAGGGGATCCTATAGACCGCCCCGGGGATCCTATAGAACGCCCTATAGCAGATACACGATTATTCAACAATAGGGGATCCTAAATAGGACACCTTCAAGTGGATATATCTAGCAGATACACAAATATTAAACAATAGGATATAAAACGCCCTGTTATGGATACATGATGCACAACGAACAGGGGAACTTATTAACGGTCAAGAGAATCTTATAGAACGCATTATACTGGAAACATAATGAAAAAATAACCAGGGGATCCTATAGACCGCCCCGGGATCCCATATAACACCGTATAGCAGCTACACAATTATTAAACAAGAAGTGATCATATAGACCCAACATGGGATCATATAGAACGTTCTCTAGTAGATACATGATAAACAAACAACGGGATCCTATAGACAGTCCCGGGGATCCTATAGAATGCCCTCTAATAGATACATGACGAACAAACAACTTAGATCGACCTTTGTATTATATCGAACACCCTCTAGAAAATACATGGTGAACAAACAACAGGGGGTCCTTTAGAACGACCCAAGGATTCTATAGAACGCCCTATAGCAGATTCACGATTATAAAACAATAGGGGATCTTATAGGCCGACCGGAGATCCTATAGAAAGCTCTATAGCAGATGCACAATTATTAAACAACAAGGAATCCTATAGAACGCCATGTTATTGATGCATGATGAACAACCAACAGGGGAACATATAGACGGCCCAGAGGATCTTAAAGAACGTCTTATACTAGAAACATAATGAACAAACAGCAGGTTATTCTATAGACCGCCCCGGAGATCCTATAGAACGCCCTATAGCATGCAGATACACGACTATTAAACAACAGGGGATCCTATAACACGCCCTCTAGTATATACGTAAAGTAGATACATGTTTAGAAAAACAGAGGAACCTATAGAAGGTCCTATCCTAGATGCATATAAATCAAACAGGGGATCCTGAATAATATATAATGCTCAGACAACAGGAGATCCTGTAGAACGCCCTATAGTATAAACATGAAAAACAATCAACAGGGGATCCTATAGAACGTCCTATGATAGATATATAATGTTGATAAAACAGGGGATCCTGCAGACCGCCCAAGGGATCATAAACGCCCTATAATATATACATAATAAACAAAGAACAAGGGAACCTATTGAATTTCCTATCTCAGATGCATATTTTTTTTAACAAAAGGGGATTCTGTAGACCGCCCAGGGGTTCCCGTAGAACGCCCTTATAGCATAAATATGAAAAACAAAGAACAGGGGAACCTATAGAATTTCCTATCTCATATGCATATTTTTTTAACAAAAGGGGATTCCGTAGACCGCCCAGGGTATCCTGTAGAACGCCCGATAGTATAAACATAAAAACAAACAATCAACAGGGCATCCTGTAGACCGCCTATGGGATCCGGTAGAACGCCCTTTAGTATATAAATAATAAACAAACAATATAGGGGATCCTATAGTAGATATATAATGTTCAGACAAAAGGCGATCCTGTAGACTGCCCAGGGGATCCTATTGAACGCCCTTTAGTATATAAATGATAAACAAACAACATGGGATCCTACAGGATCCCTTGGGCGGTCTACAGAATACCCTGTTGTCTTTACATTATATATGTACTATAGGACGTTCTATAAGACCCCCTGTTGATTGTTTTTCATGTTTATACTATAGGGCGTTCTAAAGGATCACCTGTTTTCTCAACATTATTTATCTACTATAAGACGTTCTGTAGAACGCCCTTTAGTATATACATGATTATCAAACAATAGGGGATACTTTAGAACGTCTTATAGTAGATATTTATTTTTAAACAAATGGGGATCCTGTAGACCGCCCAGTGGATCATGTAGAACGCCCTATAGTATAAACATAAAAAAACAATCAACAGGGCATCCTATAGACCGCCCATAGTATCCTGTAGAAGGCCCTTTAGTATAAACATGAAAAACAATCAACAGAACGTCCTATAGTACATATATTATGTTGAAAAACAAAGATTCCTGCAGACCGCCCAAGGGATCATATAGAAAGCCCTATAGTATAAACATGAAAAACAATCAACAGGGAATCTTAAAGAACGCCATTTAGTACATATATTTTTAAACAAATGGGGATCCTGTAGACCGCCTAGTGGATCCTGTAGAACGCCCTATAGTATATACATGATTAACAAACTATAGGGGATCCTAAAGAACGTCTTATTATAGATGTATTATGTTGAGAAAACAGGGGATCCTGTAGAACGCCCTATAGTATATAAATGAAAAACAAACAACAGGAGATACTTTAGAACGTCTTACAGTAGATATATATTTTTAAACAAATGGGAATCCTGTAGACCGCCTAGTGGATCCTGTAGAACGCCCTATAGTATAAACATAAAAAAGAATCAACAGTGTAGACCGCCCAGGGGATCCGGTAGAACGCCCTTTAGTATATAAATAATAAACAAACAGTATAGGGATCCTATAGAACGTCCTATAGTAGATATATAATGTAAATACAACAGGGGATCCTGTAAACCGCCCATGGTATCCTGTAGAACGCCCTTTAGTATAAACATGAAAAACAATCAACAGAACGTCCTATAGTACATATATCATGTTGAAAAACAAAGATTCCTGCAGACCCCCCAAGGGATCATATTGAAATCCCTATTGTATAAACATGAAAAACAATCAACAAGGGGTTTTATATATACAACGCCTTTTAGTAAATATATAATGTAAAGACAACACGGGATCCTGAAGACCGCCCAGGGGATCCTGTAGAACGCCCTTTAGTATATACTTGATTAACAAACAATAGGGGATCCTATAGAACGTCTTATAGTAGATATGTTATGTTGCGAAAACAGGGGATCCTGTAGACCGCCCAGGGGATCCTGTAGAACGCCCTATAGTATATATTAAAAACAAAAAACAGGGGATACTTTAGAACGTCTTATAGTAGATATATATTTTTAAACAAATGGGGATCCTGTAGACCGCCTAGTGGATCCTTAGAACGCCCTATAGTATAAACATAAAAAAACAATCAATAGGGCATTCTGTAGACCGCCCAGAGGATCCGGTAGAACGCCTTTCAGTATATAAATAATAAACAAACAATATAGGGGATCCTATAGAACGTCCTATAGTAGATCCGGTTATAACACCCTTTAGTATATAAATAATAAACAAACAATATAGGGGATCCTATAGAACGTCCTATAGTAGATAAATAATGTAAAGACAACAGGGGATCCTGTAGAACGTCCTATAGCAGATATATAATGTAAAGACAACAGGGGATCCTGTAGACCGCCCAGGGGATCCTGTAGAACGTCCTATAGTAGATATATAATGTAAAGACAACAGGGGATCCTGTAGACCGCCCAGGGGATCCTGTAGACCGCCCTATAGTATAAACATGAAAAACAATCAACAGGGGGTCTTATACAACGCCATTTAGTACATATATAATGTAAAGACAACAGGTATCCCGTAGACCGCCCAAGGGATCCTGTAGATCGCCCTTTAGTATATACATGATTAACAAACAATAGGGGATCCTATAGAACGTCTTATAGTATATAAATGAAAAACAAACAACAGGGGATACTTTAGAACGTCTTATAGTAGATATATATTTTTAAACAAACGGGGATCCTGTAGACCGCCCAGGGGATCCGGTAGAACGCCCTTTAGTATATAAATAATAAACAAACAATATAGGGGATCCTATAGAACGTCCTATAGTAGATCCGGTATAACACCCTTTAGTATATAAATAATAAACAAACAATATAGGGGATCCTATAGAACGTCCTATAGTAGATCCGGTATAACACCCTTTAGTATATAAATAATAAACAAACAATATAGGGGATCCTATAGAACGTCCTATAGTAGATAAATAATGTAAAGTCAACAGGGGATCCTGTAGAACGTCCTATAGCAGATATATAATGTAAAGACAACAGGGGATCCTGTAGACCGCCCAGGGGATCCTGTAGAACGTCCTATAGTAGATATATAATGTAAAGACAACAGGGGATCCTGTAGACCGCCCAGGGGATCCTGTAGAACGCCCTATAGTATAAACATGAAAAACAATCAACAGGGGGTCTTATACAACGCCATTTAGTACATATATAATGTAAAGACAACAGGTATCCCGTAGACCGCCCAAGGGATCCTGTAGATCGCCCTTTAGTATATACATGATTAACAACTAATAGGGGATCCTATAGAACGTCTTATAGTATATAAATGAAAAACAAACAACAGGGGATACTTTAGAACGTCTTATAGTAGATATATATTTTTAAACAAACGGGGATCCTGTAGACCGCCCAGGGGATCCGGTAGAACGCCC
Organism: Mytilus edulis; assembly: GCA_019925275.1. Taxonomy (NCBI): domain Eukaryota; kingdom Metazoa; phylum Mollusca; class Bivalvia; order Mytilida; family Mytilidae; genus Mytilus; species Mytilus edulis. Next base: position 80,238,491 of record CM034352.1, on the reverse strand, counting down.
TTTAGTATATAAATAATAAATAAACAATATAGGGGATCCTATAGAACGTCCTATAGTAGACATATAATGTAAAGACATCAGGGGATCCTGTAGACCTAGAACGTCATATAGTAGATATATAATGTAAAGATAACAGGGGATCCTGTAGACCGCCCAGGGGATCCTGTAGAACGTCCTATAGTAGATATATAATGTAAATACAACAGGGGATCCTGTAGAACGCCCTATAGTATAAACATGAAAAATAATCAACAGGGGGTCTTATACAACGCCATTTAGTACATATATAATGTAAAAGACAACAGGTATCCCGTAGACCGTCTAAGGGATCCTGTAGATCGCCCTTTAGTATAATAATAATAATAATAATAATAAATTCTTTATTTAAAGAGGGTAACTCAATTAGAAATAGTCTAATTTTCATTGAGGCCCTCAAACAAAATACATGCATACGGTTAACATTCATACATTCATACATTAATTTACAATATATATTACTAGTATATACACAATTCAATCATTGAAATATACAAAGGGTAATAAATGACAATATTTGATATAGTTTTGTTAGAGGAAAACAAATTAGTTGACTTGCATATAATTTTCAAGAAAATGATTATAACTATGTTTCTTGAATAATTCCACATTAGGACATTTCTTTATTTCGAGTGGTAAATTATTCCATACTTTGGTTGCAGAATAATGAAAAGATTTTTTATAAAAATTTGTATTTGGTCTTGGAACAAAAAGATCATTATTAGAGACAGATCGTAAGTTGTGGCGTTGCACATCATCAATATTTAGTATTGCTAGGTAATCAGGTGTTAGCCCATTTACAATTTTATACATTAGAATTGATTGTTGGTATTTTATTCTTTTGGTAAAAGATAGCCATTTTAAAGAAGAAAACATGAAATTAGATGGAATAGAAATATCGCATTCCAGTATAATTCTTGCTACTCTTTTTTGAAGTTTTATATACATGATTAACAAACAATAGGGGATCCTATAGAACGTCTTATAGTATATAAATGAAAAACAAACAACAGGGGATACTTTAGAACGTCTTATAGTAGATATATATTTTTAAACAAACGGGGATCCTGTAGACCGCCCAGGGGATCCGGTAGAACGCCCTTTAGTATATAAATAATAAATAAACAATATAGGGGATCCTATAGAACGTCCTATAGTAGATCCGATATAACACCCTTTAGTATATAAATAATAAACAAACAATATAGGGGATCCTATAGAACGTCCTATAGTAGACATATAATGTAAAGACATCAGGGGATCCTGTAGACCGCCCAGGGGATCCTGTAGAACGTCCTATAGTAGACATATAATGTAAAGACAACAGGGGATCCTGTAGAACGCCCTATAGTATAAACATGAAAAACAATCAACAGGGGGTCTTATAGAACGTCCTTTAGTAGATATATAATGTTCAGACAACAAGGGATCCTGAAGACCGCCCAGGGGATCCCGTAGAACGCCCTTTAGTATATACTTGATTTACAAACAATAGGGGATCCTATAGACCTTCTTATAGTAGATATATTATATTAAGAAAACAGGACGTAGACCGACCAGGGGATCCTGTAGAACGCCCTATAGTATATACTTGAAAAACAAACAACAGGGGATCCTGTAGAACGTCTTGTAGTAGATATATAATGTTGAGAAAGCAGGGGATCACACAGACCTACCAAGGGATCACGTAGAAAGTCCTCTAGTAGATACATCAAAAACAAACAATAGGGTGTCGTATAGAACGTTCTATAGTTTATATATAATGTTCAGACAAAAGGGGATCCTATAGACTGCCCAGGTGATCCTGTAGAACATCCTTTAGTATATACATGATAAACAAACAATATAGGAGATCCTAAAGAACGTTCTATAGTAGAAATATAAGGTTCAGACAACAGGGGATCATGTAGACCGCCCAGAAGATCCTGTAGAACGCCCTAATAGAACATGTAGCTTCATTATAAACAATAACAGGGGAAACGAAGACTAGCACCCCCACCCCACCACCACTACCACTACCCCCTCACACCCCGTAAAGGAAATGTCTCGTGCCTAAGAACGTGTAAGCTACATGTTTTTTTCAATTTGCCTACATCAAAGTACTCTATTAAGCAGATAATAAAAATATCAACTCCATAGTATATTCAAAGCCATGGGATCACGTGCATGGGACATTTGCAAGTCTTTACAACATAATTAAGGCACCACTACTGTGTGTCATATATATGTGAAATATCATATATATATTAAAAAGGAATATGTATTTGCTTAATGAGGGCACAATGATATATGCTACTGTAATGCGGAACATTTTCCTATTTAAGACACCATTTCACGTTGAACGTGAAATAATTTCTGTCATGAACGTTGCACGAAAAATAAAGACTTTAAGGTGAACCTTGTGTGACTGTGTCACTGTCCTCTTGTATATATGAACTCTCTGTTTTACTTAATATTCCCTATTTAGTGTGTACACATTTATGATATAAATAATTTACAGCTTTTAAAAAAGTATATAAAGATATTCTGAACTTTATGCAAATAAAGGAACAACATCATTGGCCTTACCGCCTTATCATTTCTTATCACGGAAACAAAATTAAATCAATTTGTAGAGAGCCGTGGTGTTTTGGTTAGTGCATCGGACTACTAACACTAAGGTTCCTGGTTCGATTCCCGTTTACGATGAAAATTTCAGTAACTCATGCAATTTTCGGCTCTCCCTCGACACCATTTGCGAGTATGGTCTTGAGGAAACGATGATAGTCCGTCGGAAGGGGACGATAAATGGCTGACCCGTGTTAAGAGAGAGCCATATCTCTTGCACGTTAAAGACATCCTTGTAGATTTCGAAAAAGAGTAGGCTTATGCCGCTACAAGGCAGAATTAACTCGCACCCGCAACGTGGAAAGGGATTAATATAAGTTGCAAAACTTGTTTCCCAATCCACTATAAATAAATATGTTTAAACATAAATCAATTTCGTTCTTGACCATGTTGACGATCCCTGTCTGGTGTTTGATTTTTTTTTTTGAAAAATACTGAGCACGCAAAATAAGCATTTGAATCACGAAGCACGTACAAAAATTACATATTAAGCAGAACATTTTGAACACCTAGCTGTTTTGCACGACTGAACGTGTAATAAAAAAGTAAAAACACGTTGAACGTGAAATAAAAAAAACGCGATCACGTTCCACGAAAATAACGCTTTACCACTCTCCATGAAAGTTAATATTTTGCATCGTTTTTTTAAAGATAGTTTTACATGTTAAGAAAATTCTATTTTTAGCATTAGTATTTTCCGAATCGTTTAAAAATAGCCTATAAATAGAATATGCATAATTCATGAATCGTGACGTAGGGCGGTCTACGGGATCCCTTCTTCCGCTTACCTTTTGACAAGTCATTATAATACGTCAAAGTGAAGGGCACGGGTACGAAATTATTCCGGGATCCATAATTGATCAGAATACCACGTACGGATTGTTCTATGTCGTATCCAGTCATAAAGACATGTCACTCTCTTAAAGAAATATGTTGTACGTGAAATTAGACCCATAATGATCAAAATAGTCTAACACTGTGCAGCCAAATACAGAGTTGTGTCCCTTGAAATATGGTGAATTAATATTTATTCATTATAATTTTCAAATATTCCACGAAATCTTACAAATGAATTTCATAATAAATTCTCAATATATTCAAACTCTTTTTGTAGTTCTGAAGAAAATCATTTCATCAAAACGTATATATTTTGCACTGTGAAGTTTTCTATTTAACCTTCTACAGAAAAATAGATTTATGATACATCATATCCATTTCGTGCACAAAGTTGTTATCACAAGTTTACAAGTTTTAGGACTTAATAATGATAAAAAAAAAAACTTGACATGTGCTCTGTCCATCATTTAGAACTTTATTGAACCTGAGACTACTATAACAATAGAAGTCCCAGATTGAACAGAGAATTAAGAATAATCAAATCACTTTAATAGACAAAAACCTGCGTACAGTCCTAAACTAATACGTTATGCATGTGCAGTCAGTATTAAATCCAAAGTATTCAATGTAATTATAAACATAATTCCAGGTAAAGAGCAGATGATACTGAAATTAAGTTAACTACACTTATACTATACTGTAAATTATGTATTTACAGCCTATTCATATATCTTTCGGTACACTAATGAGTTTTCTTATATATGTCAGAGCACTCTTTTGACAAGATGTAATCATAAAATAAAAGTACACATGTAGCATTCAATTGACTCAGATCCTATATGGATTATCAAATAAAACATGCTATAGCAAAATTACTTTTAACATATTTCACTTGCATAAATACAAATTGGATAAGACCCATTGCAAACAAACTTATGAAGTATGCGCGAAAAAAACATGTGTATTTGTTTGCCATTTCGAATGTGTATTTTGTTTTGTCTGGAGTTCTATGTAAGTGACAAAATTTCATGCCAAACCTATACCGATTCCTAGAGTACACTGGTACTTCTTACCTAGCTGTTTAATGTACATGTAAACTATGTCCTCTTAATTCTATTTCACATTCCCCCTCGATGTTGTTACTGGAATGTTTGTTAACGTGCAACAGGTTCTGTTGCTGAAACTGGCGAAGATGCCGAAACGAATGACAGTGACCGAAGACTGGTCCCCTGCCTATTGAACATAAATCCACTGGCGGAACTAACTAACAGACTGGTAGAGCGAATACAAACGAAGACTTTCAGTATGGATTTTATTTTCACTTTAATGAACGGATGATGTCAGTTCAAAAGGCTGACTCCAACTGAAGAATTAACTTCAGTCGAAACATGATTATAAAGATAGACAATCTTTACAGGTTGCCAAAGAATTAAGATTACATAATAATAAAGTTGACAAATTTTACAAGCATAATATCTATACTATTAAACGAGAAGACCTCATTTTGGGTGTCGCTTCTCTTCTTTCCACAATAAATTAATCAACACGCCTCTGTGTCCTATAGGTACAGTGCATAGTCGCATTTGTCATCCATCCATATGATTATTCAGATTGAGTTATTTTGGGAGAAAATCGAGAAAAAGGGCATCCGGATATTATCCCGTCATTGGACAAAATTTCAAGTCAGATTATACTTCCGGTTTGCGTTTTTCTGTATACTTTGAACATACATATACTACGAATAAAGTGTATTTTCAGAATTCTATCTGCTATCATTTTCAAGTTTACTATCCACGGTGGTCACAGAGTTTATTAAATAGAGAGGGTCTGTATACTATATCAATGACCACCATGGATCGATTAGAAAACTTAGAATTGAAAGTAAATACACTTTATATATATAGTGAATGTTCATAATATACAGATAAGCGCTAAAATTATTCATGTGCACTTTTGATACCTTTTCTGAAATTCTCCAGTCATTAAATCTTTTACAAAATTCATTGATTACAAAAAAAAGAAGATGTGGTATGATTGCCATGTTGACAACTCTCCACAAGAGACCAAAATGACACAGAAATTAACAACTATAGGTCATCGTACGGCCTTCAACAACGAGCAAAGACCATACCGCATACTCAGCTTTAAAAGGCACCGAAATGAAAATGTAAAACAATTCAAACGAGAAAACTAGCGGCCTTATTTATGTACAAAAAATGAACGAAAAACAAATATGTAACGCATAAACAAACGACAACCACTGAAGTACAGGCTCCTTACTTAAATGTTCATAACATACTAAATGTATATTCATATTGAAATTGATAGAAAACCACACATTGGGAATTTTGGAAATAAAGGAGGAGGGATTAAAAAAAAAACATTTTCCTGTCCCCAATAACCTATGATTTATGATAATTTTGCTGAAATTCTCCAGTCATTCAATATTTCACAAAATTCTTCCAACAACACTTTACATACTTTAAACTACGCTCTGAATGCCCGCGATTTCGCGGGTGTGTTCTGGTTAACACTTTAAAGTAACAATGGACTATAATTGAAAACGGATTAATGTCATTGTTATCATATATGTCCTGAACAAGAACTGATAAAACATATACATTTGAAAGACTTATCTATGTACGACATTAACGGATTAAAATAATTATGAAATGAAATAGTTGTGTAACATAAATTAACACAATCCCTTGTGTAGTTTTTTCTCACAGTTTTGGATTAAAAAGTGACACACATGAAAGATCTTTAAGAATGCAAATCAAAGTACATTGTCTGTTGGATTAGAATGAAATTGTCCGAAAGATTAAACAGAAACTATAAATAATATAAGAAACAAGTCCAAATGCAAGTCCAAATGGCCGAAATAAGAAATACATAAATTAGTCCGACTTTTTCCACGTTCACAGATCTGCTAATCCTTCCGGGGCACCTGAGATCACCCTTAGTTTTTGGTGGGGTTCGCGCTGCTCAGTCTTTGGTTTTATATTTTGTGTTTTGTGTTTTGTGTACTGTTTATTGTTTGTATTGTGAGTTTGAATGTCCTTTTGGTGTCCTATGGTGTCCTTTGGTGTCCTTTTGGTGTCCTTTGGTGTCCTATGGTGCCCTTCGTTTCCCTTTCATTTCGATAAAATAAAATTAATGAATATATATACTGCAATGTATATATAAAAAAATCCCCGTTGATAAATTAAGAAATTACTATAAGAAACAAAGGTTATTATTTCTTCAGTAAAGATGAATTTGCTATTCTCTTTATGTACCTTTTAGTCAAAAAGCTTCTGACGTTTTTACGTCTTTATACATCCCTGTAACTCATTTCACAAAATATTTTACGACAAAAAATATTCGTAAGTCATGATTTCAGTTTAACTTACAATCATTTGAAAGACAGTGGCTCTTTTCACAAAATGTCGTGAACATTTTGCAAAAAGAGCCAGTCTTTCAATTGTCTTGGTTTTAGCCATCCTGATGAAGCTAAATATAGAAAAGTCCTTCGAACGAAAGTGTCATTTACATTTACTAGTGTATGTTCAATGTTTTAACTCAAGATTCATTTTATTCACCTTAACAAACAACTTATGACTCCACATATATTTTCTTTTGTCTATATGATGTTCGTTTTCCTCCCTTTTTATATAATCATATATTTTTTTCATTGTGCGCGTTATATATGTATTCTGTTTTCTTGTTTAAACGAACATGTGTACACGCTCACATATATGAAGGAAAACCTTGCACCCTGGTTTATGATAAATTTTAAGTAATGTTGTAGTAATAACTGTTATATTAATTGACATGATTTGTAAGATGTTTCAAAAACTATATTTTGCTTTTCACAGCGAAGGGCATTATTGCCATGCAGTGGGATTTCCAGTGAAACTAGAACAATAGAAAAGTCACTCTTCTTATGAAAGAGATAGAAAAGGTCTAAAAACAGGAGAGACAATTTACGCATAAAACCCGATATGCATAGGGATGAATATCTCTTAAAACACAAAACCATTATATAACTTTTATACAACCACTATAAATAAAGTATATGTTAAAGCTAAATGTGTTAATATATGATTTTTTAATTGCCAAACATGCTGTAAATTGAACAACCTATTGTTCAACATAGGGGTGTGTAAAAAACTGCCACATTTGACTGCATATTTTTCTTTTTTTTTGAAAAAAATATATATCAAACCTTAATAATGTAGCTTTCTGGGTATCCAATTTTTAACGTGTTCCGAAATGTAGTTTCGTCACAAGAATTTTTCAAAGTTGTGTCATTTTGCCTATATGAATGTCGGTAAATTCGTATGATCGAGCACACCGACAAGTATATCGTTGGGACAACTCGATATAATGTAATCAATATACGTGAAAGATTACCTAATGTGAAGTTTATCAAAATCATCATAACATAATTGATCAACACATTATGTTTGAACAACATGAGTCCTACAATATAAGATTTAAAGGTGCATATCATTTACATTCAACGTTTTTATTGGATTTTTTTTTACTACAATGTAACCTCGAGGTTCAACGTTGATAGTTAAAAAAAAAATCCCAGAATTTTTTTGAATGATATTGTAAATGATATGAACCTTCGAATTCTTATAACATCGGAATAGAAAATATGTGATCCGAATTAACCATGCACGTGTGTTACAGAAGATTATGAACTTTTATGATTTAAGGGTTTTTCTTAAACAATATTATGATCCCAAATTTGATGAATTTTGTTGGCAATACTTTAATATACACACTACATATAACAAAGTATATATTAAATCTCAATGTATTATTATTAGGAAAAATGTTTGACTCTGTAAAAAAAAATCTCCCCCCTCCCCCGTATTACATGTAATGGTTTAAACCTAAAGGATTCGCACTAACTGCCCAAAAGGGGTCCGCTCCAGTCTTGAATCAGTGATTTTGTTTATCATAAACAAAATATTGTCTCACACTGAAAGGGGCAGTCGGGCAACATGCACAGCCCGGATTGTCAAAACAACTAAGATTTACAAAAATGATTACAAACAAAAACCATCAGTTGGACAATCTTACTGGAATCTGATTATCTCTACTGATAAATAATGCAACACTAATGACACATTTAAGTTTTGGAATGATTTTATTCACAAAGAATGTTTCTCATTGGTATACATTTCTATGCTCTTGTCTTTTCAGAGTTTATATTGGAAATTAAAAATTGCTGCATGAAAGACACTAGCTCCACATTCCTATGCATATGATTTTATATGTATGAGAATCATTCCATAAAATATCCGTTTGATATCCTTTCAATGCATGACACTGTCTAGTGGTTTTTCTGCCACAATTGCAAGGAAAACCTGGCTAAACTTGTGCTAAATCAAACACTTTTAAAATCTTACATCGCTATTGATGTTAAGCAATTATTTAAAGGGCCATCCGGAACTGTTGGGTTTTATGACAGTCTTCCTTCCATACACACCATCGCTGCAAAATAATTTGAACATTCAATTAGATGATTATAATATTATTTGGCAATCCAAAGAGAACCTGAAAACATCAGACCACAATAAACAGAGACCCCAAAAAAAGCCAATTTTACTTTACAATGAAATTGAAAAAGTAGTTAGTTACATGTCAAATCATCTTTTGGCTGTCGACAAAAAATAAATAAAATCTAAATTTCGTAGCATTTTACCCCCCCCCCCCTTTTTTTTAACTGAATTTGTTCAAGGTATGGTGGTTTTACCCCTTTTCAGATTTCAGTATGTCATGTTGTATATCTTTTATAAATTAGATGAATTTCTAGCAAGTTTCTACGATATTCTTTATCATTTGACAAAATACTATGCATCTGAATTAAATTGTTTACTATTTGAAAAAGCGCGCCTTCTTTTACTTTAAATTACTTCCCTTTATTTCACATAGCAACAAATATTAAAAACTGCCACATTTGACTGCATATCAATTTTTTTTCCCCAAAAAAATATATGTCAAGCAGCATAATTAACTTTACAAATTGGGAGAAAATCAAGATGTTCCGACTATAGGTTAGTATTAAAAAAAAATAATGAAAGGTTGGCATGATTCCAGGTTTGAACCCTGACGACACTTAAAATCGAAAATTCACTTATTTACCTATCATATGGAGATACGATGATGTGATAAACTTAACAATTAATAATTTACCTGGTGCATTATCATATTCACATTACGTTGACACGTCTCAGTTCGTCTGTGTTAGCTCATTTCAAGCTCGTAAACAATGTACACCATTTTCCGCTATTCTTTACCGATTACCTCTAGTCAGAAGAGCCCACTGTTTACAGGGGCGATAATATTTTGTCACCAGTTCACGCACTGATGGGCAGTAAAAACATGGGCAATTTCAGTGGCAATAATGATTACAGCTTTCCTCACGTTTGTATTGACCATCGTCTCTTGTTCGTACTCTCTTTGCCGTGCTCCAAAACCAGAGAAGGAACAAACAGTAAGTGCAGAAAAAACATCATTAATGATTTGAAACCTGATTTGCTCAAAGTTGATAACAAAAATATTTGAATTATAAAAAAAACCACTTGTATTATCCTTAAAATATGGCGTCTAGACCCCTTTTTCTAAGTATCTTTCCTAAACGAGAAACAGTAGAACGGTAAGAAAAGCGATATTTGAGAGTGAGTCCAATCTGATTAACGTTTTGATTTGTCGTAGCGTGCTTGTTCATCTTATGAGCACAACAAAATCAGAGATCTGTACATGTATTTTAATTAGAAAGCGATTGCGTCGTTAAGTACAAGGACACTTGCCAAATTTATATGTTGTTCTGAAATGTAAAGAATGATAACTTTCCCTTTAAACATTAATGAAATAATAATTTTTATTCGAATATGCTTTTTCTTTTAGTAGTCAGCACTTCTGTCTTGACATGAATTATCATTGATATATATGGTCATTATTATAAAGTAACTGTTAACATGGTTAACAAAACTTTAATTTGTTTTAAATACTAAGGATATTCTACCAAAGGAATAAGTTAGATTAGTTGAATTTGTCAAAACCTTTCGGAATTATGAAAAATTTATGAAAAGTATAGCCGAACATTATGACAGAATACATTTACTGGTGCTATTTTGTAATATTAAATACCTTCTAATACATGCATAGCTCTCTTAAGTATACTATCGAAATTTACTCAAAGGAACTCACTTTTAAATTAACTAAATCTAACAAAAACAGCAGTAAATGTCCTTTTTGTCGAGCCTTCGACTTTAGTCGAAAAAGCGATACTAAGCGATCCTACATTCCGGCGTCCACACATTCACTCTTTGGTTAAAGTTTTTGAAATTTAATACTTTTCTTAAACTATCCTGGATGTCTACCAAACTTGGACAGAAGCTTGTTTATGATCATAAGGTAGTATCCAGAAGTAAATTTGTAAAAATAAAATTCCATTTTTTTCCGTATTTATATAGCCTGCGATTAACAGAAAGAGTAGGCGAGACACTGGGTTCCGCGGAACCCGTAAGAATTTTCTAGATACAAACATTTCAATTCCTAAAGGGAAACTCAATACTAAAATTTACGACAAAAGAGACGATTTTTCATTCCCTGTTGCTAATTTTCCTTTTTTTAAACGTAGATTTTCCCCTGGCTCCATCATATATACGGTTTTTATATATCCCAACTCGTTCGTTATGCCCATGTGTGTAATGATGTCATAATTTTTTACGAACGCAATCAATAAAATTGAGAATGGAAATGGGGAATATGTCAAAGAGACAACAACCCGACCAAGGAGACAACAACCCGACCAAAGAGCAGACAACAGCCGAAGTCCACCAATTGGTCTTCAACACAATGAGAAAATTCCGCACCGGAGGTGGTCCTCAGTTGGCCTCTAAATAAAACTGTGTACTAGTTCAGTGAAAATCGACGTCACACTAAACTCCAAAACATATAAATGAACTAAATTTAAAAAAAACCTTACAAGACTAACAAAGGCCACACGCTCCTGACTTTGGACAGGCGCAAAAATGCGGCGGGGTTAAACATGTTTTGTGAGATCTAAACCTTCCCCCTATACCTCTAACCAATGTAGAATGAAACACATAGCAATACGCACAGTAAAACTTAGTTCAAAACAGTGGCGTAGCTGGGTCATTTTTACGTGTACGCCCGAACCTTGGCGAGGGATATGAGGGGTGCCAACCGCTCAATGTTGAAGCACCTGCTGGTAGTGGGTTCGAAAGGGACGAAGCCCCGAAAGCTATCGAGAATGAGATACCGTAAATAATTCCTGCCTGTCAGTCAAAAATCATTGATAGCAACATACTTTTGAATCTAAATGGTTTGTTTGTTTTGGTTAAATTTTGTAATATGTTAACTTATTCATCGTGTTAAACTGGAAGCTAGCCTAATGGTCATTGGTTTTAGAGAAAACGTCCAAACCAATATTACTTTTAAATAAGTTTAAAGGGTGCCGTGAGTGAGCATACAATCGACAAAAGCACCTTTTAATGGACACGAAAAAAAATATTTCTAAGAGGTGCAGTGACGTTACGCGGCATGTTCGTACCTCATTGAAAAAATTGACGTGTTCGGCAAGATCCAGGTCTCAAAATTGCAATTTTGTTATTTAAAATAAATTTCCGTTGTACGCATTTTAAAATATAAGGTTTTTTCAAAGAAAAACGAAGAAAATAATTGAATAAACTATGTTTTATGTTATATGCGAAAAGCTTCAATTTTAATAAACGGGATTTTTAGGGTGTCCCGCGTAACATGTTTCGTTAATTGTAACAACTTAGCCGTGATTTTTATCCTAACCATTAAATATTTAAAAAAACGGATTTTTCCATTGTCTAACGGAAATGATTCTTCAGTCATTTACGCAATATTTTTTGAGGATATTATAATTCCATAAAAACAAATGCGTTCCATACAACTAAGGCATTTCTGTCCCACTGGGAATTTTTAAGGGGATTACAGTTTTTAGAGTTCAAAAAAAATAATCTAAAATTGAAAAAAGTTAAAAAATTTCTTTCTACGTCAATGTTATTTTGTTTAATTTTTAAAATTTCTAGACAAAAATCCTAAAAATTATAAAATGATGATTTATGGGCGATTTTTCAAAGACTTACAATGTTGTCGCACTTCCATTTTTTGGCATAAAAACGAACTTGACTCAAATTTACGGCAATTTTTTGCTTATCCGTGCTCTGTTACTTTTCAGCCCAGATACCCAGTGGCGGATCCAGCCATTTTAAAAAGGGGGTTCCCAACCCAGGACAAAAAGGGGGGGGGGTTCCAGCTATATGTCCCAATTCAAATGCATTGATCGGCCAAAAAAAGGGGGGTTCAAACCCCCGGAACCCCCCCCCCCCTGGATCCGCCACTGATACCCTCAATCTTCCGAAGTGGAAGATTCTAAATCTGCAAGCCGTAAATTAATTCTTTTATACGGCATGAGGCACACATTAGTTTTTCCTATACAACAAATGCAATTAAAAAATTTAGATGACTCCAACTTTGACAATTACTTTTTAATAAACTGTTACTGTATGTTTAGTAATGAATAATCAAAATACCTTAAAAAAAATATTATTATATAAAAAAAAAAGATATATATAATTTTTACCCAATAGTTCCAAGCATTGCAAGAAATGCTGCTATGCTAGCAACGTCGTTCTATAACGTTAAGAGAAAAAGTTATAATTCCCGCCAAAAATTGATAATAAGATTATTTCCACTGTACCGGACTTAAAACATCGGTGACCCCCCTTTTTTATTAATGCTTTTAAAATCTCCCCTGAAGCTGTAACTAATGCAGAAGTTTGAAGGAAAAAACATTAGTAGATTTTTTTTATTTCAAGAAAAATCTATAATAAACGGCAATTAAAAATGGCGGAAAATGTAAAAAGACCTTAAAAAATAAGGAAACTGAGAAAAATAAATGTGTATAAGATAAAAGTTACAATTGACTGTTTTAGTTAAATCAGTTAAACATCGTTTTTCAATAATTTTGCCTCCTTTTAACATTTTTGAGCGCTATTTCTATATTACGGTATAACGCAATTCTTTACTTTTTGATGACGTCATATCTCGAAAACAACATCGGTGACCCCAATTTTTTTTTCGCCTAAAATATTGAAATAAGTATGATCTGTCTAAATGCAAAATTTCAATGAATTATTATTAGTAGTTTAAATAGTGTGATTTCCCTTTAACTGACTATTCAAAAGATTTTAAAAACGATTAAATATATGACCTTTTTTTATATTCTACCACATGCCGTTGAATTTTGTATTTAAATATATAGTTCAGACCGATACCCTGGCATATTTTAACCTAAACGATACGAAGTCTCATTATTGAAGGAATCGAATATTCAGGTTTGTAGTCACAACAATTCTTGATTCGGTTCAAAATTTTAAACCGACTCGTGGATACAAACTTCACATTAAGTTTTTACTCACAACCGGACAAGCTATATGTATTTAATGTTATTCATGCGACGAATGTATAATTGAAAATTATGACATGTGTACTAGTTAAAAACACAATTGCATGGTAGCAATGAGATCGTGCCTTTATATATTGATATTTGACCTGATGAAAAACATACTGATGAAGGCGAAAAAAACTGACACTGAATATGCAATGACTGACTTTTTTGCAGAGAGAACTCTACTGTCCCTATAAACAGTATGCAAAGTACTATTTGTTTTGCGCATTTACTTGCCCTGACACTGTAAGAAAAATTGAAAATGACGATTTCGCAGGGAATGAAAAATCATTCATGGACCGTATTTCGAAGCATATTATACTGTAACGCAAATAATCACTGAAGGAATTAAAAGAATTATTTAGTTATTGTTCCATGTACACACCAATAAAATGGAATGTATTCATCACAAATAAATAAACAAACACGCATTAATCATTTGTCAATAACGTAAACGTAAGAAAAGATTAACTTTAAGCTTGTTTACTGAAAAGTCGCGACGTAGTGTTACACTTGTATGTACGAACATCGCGCGTAACGTCAATATAAAAAAAATCTTGAACACCTAGGATTTCTTCCCACAAAAAGTGAATCAATTTATCATTCCTTTAAAGGGATTTGAAAAAAATCAAAAATTTTCTTTTGATATTTTTTTCTTGATCTGGAATATTTCACGACAATCTATGAAGGTTTATAAATTGAGCATATAAAACAATTAATTGCGTAAAGAAGAGTCCGGCTATCTGTCTATCAGAAAAGAACAGAAAAATGAACGAAAACAAATGCTTTCAAAATTTTAGCTTTAGACATTAGTCATAGAAAAAGCTTCTTCGGCATTTTCATGAAATTCGATGAAGGTTCGACAAGTAGTTAATGTAATTGAGAAATAACAAAATGTAAGCCCAAACTGCGACCACTTATCAATTACAGAAAGGAATAAATTTTGTCCTTAAAATGCGGGAAAATTAAAGAATAAATTGCATTTTTATATTGCTCTGAATACTCTTTTGATCATAAACAGTTTATGTCCAACTTTCGTAAAATTTCACGAAGAGTCATTCAAAAGACTTTATCCACATTCGGAACCTAAATATTGACGCCGCTTTGTCTCGCTTTTGGGACATATATCACAGGCTCGACAAATAAAACAAACAGCATATCGAATCTGAGCAGATAGGGAATTGCTTTAAATATCAGAAAAAGTACGTCGAATTTATAGTAGATTCAAACTTTTACAAAAGATTCGAACAAATATATTTGAGTAAATTTAGTCCCTTTTTATTCAAAATCACAATCCATTGAAAAAAAGAAGCACAAGGCTGATGTGCTTTTGACCAGTTTTTCTTATTCTATGTCGATTGTTTGTTTTATTTTCAAAATTCAAGTGTACGCCCGGGCGTTTTGACGTAAACGTAGCTACGCGCATGCAAAAGAAGTCGGAGTCCGATGTCAGAATAGGTAACAAAAGAAACTAAGCAAAATGACAATGATACATAAATGAACAAAGGACATGTCAGCTCCAGACCATAATTAAACTGATTGAAAAAATATGTCTTCATCATATGAAAATCAAATACAATCCCTCCGGTAATGCATCACTGGTAAAATATTAAGTCAGGGATTCCGTTACCATAAATTACTTAAAACTTTTACTAAATTTACTAGATACAAAGATTTGATTAGTAAATTTGGCTGTACGTGTAGAAAACGGTATTTCACATCCTAAATTTTACGGTAATATTGAACTCAGAGCGAGGAAATCATTATGTGTTCCGTGTAAACTCATCGAACCTTTAAGCCTCGGTCACACCTTACCGGATAGCACGAACGGACGCCTAACGGATGAACAAAAAGTTGTCCGTTGACAAAGTGTTATCCGTTGGGAGTCCGTTGATGTACTGACCGAATAAAACGGACGTGTAATGAATGCATAACGGACACACACCGGACATGCAACGTACGAGAAACGGAAACGTACCGGAAAGAACGGATGTCGAACGTACATCCAACGGACGAGTACCGCATACAACGGACACCCAACGGAAGCGTACCGGATAAAACGGATGAACAAGATATACGGAAAAATTAAAGACGACAATTAGAATACACGTAAATCGCATAAATATTCAAAATGTTTCTGTGTTACTGGTTTTGGTTTGTTCTTCAACATGCCGCCAAAGGGCAGTGTTTGGCCGGAATAAGAACTGCTTGATTGTGAAGACGTGCCTTTACTCTAAGATCGATTGTACATAATAAGAATTCATGAACCTTAAGAAATCTGACATACCAATAATTGGCATTTCTGACGCGAAATTCTCAATCGGCATTTATCCGTTTCAGATCCGTTCATCATCCGTTTTATCCGTTATACGTCCGGTAGAAGTCCGTTTCTCATTCGTTCAACATCCGTTTTATCCGTTAGACGTCCGTCAGAAGTCCGTTGGTGAATTTATCTGCCAGACCTCCAACGGATGTATAACGGACAGGTAACGGATACAAAACTGAAACGAAACGGACGAGTACCGTACAAAACGGACGCCTAACGGACGTTCAACGGAGGTTCAACGGACATTTTATCCGTTGGACTTCCGTTCAAAGTTTTGAACATGCTCAAAATTTTCCACCGGACAGGACGAACGTCGACGGATAAAACGTACGCTTAAGGTAAGGTGTGACCGAGGCTTTAAAGAAACTTATTAGTAAAGGTTATCTTACCAATGTTGTAACTAGGTCTTTGAATATAGTTTACATTGACACAAATATCGATTTTGTCATCAGTAAATTAAAAACATAACTAAATTTGTATTCTTATCAAACGTTTTTTATTTGGATGTATAAATGCACATCCATGATCATTTTTAACCGGATTTTTGTGACAAAAATGTCGGTTATTGATTTGGGGATGTACGGCGGGCGGCCGAGCGGTCGGGCAGTCGGGCGGTCGGGCGGCCGGGCGGGCGGCAACCAAATGATGTCCGTGCATTTACTCATGAACCGTTCAACCAAAGCTTTTCAAATTTTAATATGTTGTTACAGACAACAAAATGAAGGTCAAGTTTAATAATGATGATTTTGACTTTTACCGTTCAGGAGTTATGGTTCTTGAAAGATTGAAAAATGGCATTTCCAGTCGTGTCCGTGCATTTACGCATGAACTGTTCAACCAAAGCTTCCCAAATTTTAAAATGTTGTTACTGATGACAAAATGGAGGTCAAGTTCAATAATGATGATTTTGACTTTCACCGTTCAGGAGTTATGTTTCTTGAAAGAGTGAAAAATGACTTTTCCAGTCGTGTCCGTGCATTTACTCATGAACTGTTCAACCAAAGCTTTTCAAATTTTAATATGTTGTTACTGATGACAAAATGGAGGTCAAGTTCAATAATGTCGATTTTGACTTTTACCGTTCAGGAGTTATGGTTCTTGAAAGATAGAAAAATGGCGTTTCCATTCATGTTGTTGCATTTACTCATGAACCATTCAACCTAAGCCTTTCAAATTTTAATATGTTCATACTGATGACAAAATGGAGGTCAAATTTGATATTGACGATTTTCACTTTCACCGTTCATCAGTTATGGTTCTTGTGATATTGGCAGGACACAAATAAATGTTAATAAATCCGGTTTGCTGTCGTTGTGACAGCCTCTTGTCTATATATGGGTTACCTCCTAACAATCCTTTTGCCTGTCGATACTTTTATTTTTGGCATTGCACAAGTCATGTCTTCTTTGACTGTCAATGACGTTAAAATACTAAATCCCTAGTTGATTTTAGCGCTGATGCATGGTTTTTTTTTATTATTATTAACTGTTTTTGTCATTAAACTAGCTTTCAGTAACTGCGAGTACTCTCAATTCGTACTTTCGTGTTGATTTGACCTGTTGGTACAATTTGTATTTTTTTTTTTGTTATTTAATGTTTACATATTTCGTGTTATATCTCGTCTCTCTATTTTTAATATATACGTGCTTTGATAAGTGTTTGGTAAGACTATACTAAAATTTTCACTTCTGTTCTCGTACTATGAACAACAAAATTATTTTCATTTACCAGTGTACATTATTTTATTTGGCAGCATTGTGTCCAATGTTATGGTTATCTTTCTGATATTGTTTACATCTGACCCCTTGTTTTATTGATTTTGTATTTACAGTGTGTCGTAGATGAAATTTATTCGTTCAGTGTATGTTCACTTGTTTGTGTTAAAATATGTCTTACCATTTCAATTGATATTTTATAGTGTGTTTCTATGTTGTGATGTTACACTGTTGTTTTAGTTAAGGGTGATGGTTGGTACCTATTAAAACGTTTAAACCCGCTGCATTTAAAATGGAGAATAGAAATGGGGAATATGTGAAAGAAAAGAGACAACAACCCGACCAAAGAGCAGATAACAGTCGAAGGCAATTGTTTGCACCTGTCCTTAGTCAGTAACCTGATGCTCAGTGGTTGTCGTTTGTTGATGTGGTTCATCAGTGTAGTTATTTTCTCGGGTTTTTTTTTTATATATTAGACCGTTGGTTTTCCTGTTTGAATGGTTTTACACTAGTAATTTTTTAGGCCCTTTATTGCTTGCTGTTCGGTGTGAGCCAAGGCTCCGTGTTGAAGACCGTACTTTCACCTATGATGGTTTACTTTTACAAATTGTGACTTGAATGGAGAGTTGTATCATTGGCACTCATACCACATCTTGTTATATCTATATTTACATTAGATACGATGATTTTATTGTAACCCATAGCATGATGATAGCTTTATATGATTTTTTAAGCCAACCACTATAAACGTTGCTAACGTTATACCAGGTCAGGTACCGGGCTATCAGTTTCCTATGGGATACCAACCTAATCCTTACCAACTTGGACAAATGCCAATGCAGTTCGCAAAAGCGGGTCAAGTTCCGGGTTGTGCTGCATCAGGATATCCACTGTGTCCGATAGGTCCATACGGAATGGTACAACAATCTCTATCTGATGGTAGTTCACAAAAGGCCAATGATAAAAACCTGTGTCCGATAGGTCCATACGGAATGGTACAACAATCTCTATCTGGTAGTGTTCACAAATAGTCAATGATAAAAACATTGAAATTGATTGATTGTTTTCAAAGTAACCTTTAAAATAATTAATGATTAGCATTAATTTGCTTATTTATATACGTTGTCTACACATGGTAAGGTTTTGGGTATTACATTTTATTACCTGCTTTTTAAATGTCAAGCCATATTTATTTCTCTTATTATATATATTAAAAAGGAGTACATGCAGATTCGTTCATTTTTACTTTTTTTTAGTTGATTTATACTTTTAAAAAACTAGTCAAAGTGATGCCCCCGCACTCAATCTGAAGTAACAAAGTCAATGTTGAGATATTATTGTGTCTGGGAGTCAAAAATGATGCCCCGCAGATGCAAAGTGTTATTTTAAAATAGAATGTATTAACATGAAACGCTATGCACCTCTTATGCAAGCATATACTCCAAAATTCGATTTTCTCCCAAAAACGTAAATATAAATCAAATCAATACCCTGGTCACATGCACACCTTTAATATATGTACAAACTGCCAGCAAAGTGAAACTTCCTACCATTTAAACTGTAGGAGGAGTTGTCTGAAATAACTATATAACCATAATGGGATGGAGGGACGGGCGGACGGACGGACGGACGGACCGACTGAAGTAAAACAATATGCCCATAACTTGTACTTGCGGGAGCAAATCATAACGTCTTATAATGCATGCTCTTTGGTATTCACCACGTTCAACTGTTTGTGACATTTGATATATACATGTATATATATAAAGTGACTAGAAAATCAACCTAACGGTGTTAGTGTAGATCTGAACCGGGGCTGGAACCTGTACTTTTTATTTCTCACTTCTACGACAACACCGCCTAGCATTGCAGAGACACCTTATCCCGTCCTGTAACTATAGCTTATAGCTCCTTATCCCCTCCTCTAATAGCTATAGTTAGAGGAATGGATAAGGTTTACGGTCGGTCATCATTCAAAACCATTGAATTTAACACCAAGGATGCTTCAGGTTTATGCGCTTCATAGCTTGACCATAACATACAAATTAATACACATATTACAATTTGTATGTATTGACGATTGATCAAATTCAAATGAACAGGGGTCTGCTCCCTACTCTTGACATGTAAACTGCTTCAGCTCGAGGAAAAACGAATGAGGCCCCTCATGGGGGGTCCTAGTAATCACATAATCACCATTTTTTTGCCAATATAATCACATAATCATTAAATATTTGCTTATCTTTAGTAATCAAATAATCATAAACTAAAAATACAGTCCTAGGTAATCAAATAATCATGAAATATTTGGCTTAATAATCAAATAATCATTAAAAAAAACGGCCAAGTAATCACATAATCAAAAACCCCATGAGGGCCCTCACGAATGGAATTGGAATTATATAAGTTCTACGGTAACCATCACGAGTTGGTTGGCGACATGTGTACGCTGTCTTAGATAATAAGATACTAGTACCAGAATATTCGTCTGATTTCTGGTTTAACCTGTTGATTCCTGTTCCTGATTGCTGCGCTTTGACTAAGTGCTTCTTTGCAGGACGAATGAGATATTACAAGAGCTGTTAACCCTGTCAACACGTTCCCTTTGGTGTTCATGCAAGTTTGTTTGTTACTTTTATTTGTATCTTCTTAATCGATTAACGTCATTTGAACATTGATGAACCACTCGCCTAGAATCGCCTTAAGGTGAATATTTCCGTCTAACAGGATCTAAATTTCCCCAAAAAAAAATCAGGATTTGATTTGTTGAATAAGTTTTTCTGCTTTTTAAAGTTCAATATTTCATTTATTATACCGACTGTAAATCAAAAGTGGATTTACAGTGTGTTCGAAGTTATTTCTGAGAATTGAAACAGAAATGTAACATGTTTAACCTTTAATCAATGTGAATTACCACTTAAGGAAGCTCGCTGGTATAAGATTTTCAGAAAAAAAATTAAACATTAGTTTTTCATTACAAATTTTATATATTACCTTAAGTAGTTGATAATTTACCATATTGCACAAAAATCATTCCAAAAAATCAATTCGTGTTGGGCCCAGGTCACTTTTAAAATGTAGATATCATTGAAAAAGCTCCAAATTATCTCCCTTTGGTGCAAAAATGCCATTTTTGGCATTAAAATTGAAATATCTTTTTTTAAGTCATCGATGACCTATATTTTTTATTGTTGTTTTCGAATAAACTAAATCATTGTAAAATTTAAGCCATTTCTGTAATTTCTCCTATTAGTTCAACAGAAAAAAAGGACATTAACAAAAATGTATGCTTCTTTGGAAGGCAGATTGTGAGCGTAAATGGACGGTGACCCCATTTTTTTTATTTCATTTTTCTATTAAGTATAAGATAAAGTTCATTTGTAGAAAAATATAGAGAAATCCTATATTAAATACAAAATTTGATTTAGACCCGCGAGCCCCCTTAAGAAGTATATCTATAGATAAAACACCATATTGAACTATAAGGTACAAGCACAATTGTAATAAACTATTACACATCAAATGTAATCAAATAGTTAGTTATTCAATTATACAAGCAAAAAAATAAAAATAACAAACTACCGAACTCTTGGGAAAATTTAAAAAGGAAAGTCTGTGATAAAATGGCAAAATCAAAAGCTCAAAGACATCAAACGAATAAACGAATTGTCACATTCCTGAATTGGAACAGACAGGCAGAAAATGGTGGTTTAAACCTGATTTTATAGCTAGCTTTGTATCTCACTAGTGTGCCAGTCATATAAAATTCCATTATATTGATGTGTGAACAAAACACACAGACATAATAGTTAAAAATGTCAAAAATAGAGGTTCAACAGTCAACATTGTGTTGGAATCTTAATCATTACATAATCATGAAAATGAATATGAAGTTTTTTCATCAATATTTCATAAAACTGTATTTAAAGTGTTAAACTTATTACTACTTCGAAATTCATGAATCGATTGAGAAAAAAAAAACAAATCCTGGTTTCAAACTAGAACTGAGGGAAACGCATCAAGTATAAGAGAATTACTACACAACAGAAACACAACATTAATAAAATGTAACACACACAGAAACGAACTATGATATAACAATGGCCATTTTCCTGACTTGGTACAGGACATTTTAAGAAAAAAAACGGTGGGTTGAACCTGGTTTTGCGGCATGCCAAGCCTTCCACTTTAATGACAATGTTAAATATAACATTAAAATTACAACATTACTGTATAATAGATATACATGATAAAACCGAAGTGGTGATTAACTACAGTATAAAAACGGATACATTACATTAAACAACCTAAATACCAACACATAGAAATACACAACCGAGTTAGCCAAAGCCAGTTCAACGCACAAAGTGACGTCACATTTAAATTTCGAAAACGATTTCCCATTTAAGACTCCTTTATAACAAGAATATCATATTGAATAGTACCAAAATGTGAAGCGCTTTGTCTTGTAATGGTCTGTTGTTGAACAATTGTGCACGTTTAAGTGGTCAAACCTTTAGCAGCTATATCTTACACAAGGTCAGTTCCCTGATGGATAAGGCACTATACAGTTGTTCATATCGATCAGATGTATTAACCACCTTCAACTCAGACTGGATTTCATTGTATCTATTTTTCTCAGTGATGAACCAATCTGCATGGGGAAGACACTGTGTTGATCATTTGGGCACCAGAAGTTATTTACAGTGTAAGGTGTAGGTACATCTTCTTTCGTTTCACTTACTGGCTTATAACTATTACTCCGTTGTTGTATGATAGGTAAATTATTGGATGATAGTATTCACCATTCGGCACCACGAGCGAAAATCCTTGGTAATGCCTATATAGTCGTATTTGGCATAACTTTTAGGAATTTTCGGTCCTCAATGCTCTTCAACTTCGTACTTTATTTGGCCTTTTAAACATATTCTGATTCGAGAGTCACTGATGAGTCTTTTGTAGACGAAACGCGCGTCTGGCGTAAATATAAAATGTTGGTCCTGGTATCTATGATGAGTTATTTAAATCATTACTTCTTCCAACTTTAATATGATACCCTGCTCTATCGTTTCCTATTGCAACTTTTGCTATGTAAAT
This sequence comes from Mytilus edulis, assembly GCA_019925275.1. Lineage (NCBI taxonomy): Eukaryota > Metazoa > Mollusca > Bivalvia > Mytilida > Mytilidae > Mytilus > Mytilus edulis. The sequence continues at coordinate 80,215,366 of CM034352.1, read as the reverse complement.
TCTCATATGCCTAATGAATGTGGTGCGTGGTTCATTCCAGTTTTCTTGTATAGTTAAAATAAAATTTTCATAGATACCAGGATTTAATTTTGTTTTTACGCAATACGCGCGTTTACTCATCAATGACTCATCAGTGACGCTCGAATCCAAATAAATTTAAAAGGCCAAATAAATTACGAAGTTGACAGTCACTATGTGATTTGGAAATATTAGACTTCTAACAAAACATCGATGTAATGATTACCTAAAGTAATACGGTATTTCAAATCTCCATCCATTGACACTAGCGAGTCAATGACAATGCCAGTGATCTCATATGCCATCATGATAGCATTGTGACTATTGTTACTACTCTTGGGAAAAAAAATATTACAAAATTACCGAACTCCTAGGCGAATTCAAATAGGGGAAGACCATGCAAATGGACAAAATACACCAACGGAACAAGATAATTGTGAACTAAACCTGGATGTCCTAAGTGAATAGCGAATATACCAACAGAAACATTGTAAGACGTTATAGAAATAGAGACCGGGTTTTCATCATTAGACAATGTATTGGATTGTCCATAGATAGTCAAAGGCCTCCACTCACACTTACTCTTCAGTTGGTAATTCGATAAGTGATCTGGATATTCTGGAGAGTTACCAAGACAGTTGGTGGATATTTTATGGAAAGGATAAGCTGTCATCTAGTGTCTTAATCGAAATGTGTTTACTCTGCCATAGTCGAAGATTATGGTTAGTTTTGGAACATTTATAAATTAAGACAAATTATGATAAGGTTAAGCTTTCAACATATAACTTCGGTAACATTGAGATACGATTACTTTTACTGAGTAACTGATGATAGATAGTCAAATAAGTCATCTGCATTATGCTTTACTAATCATATCATATATACATATGCTGCAAAGTATTGTCAATATGAGGTGTCGTGTTGAATCCAGTTCAATTGGCGTAAGTACGCATGTCTGATTGTTGCTCCTGCGGTCTTTAAACTGTTTTAATTATGAGCCCTGTATCTTTAATGCATGTTTACAATCAATAGGTCGATGGTACTACTGTTGGGCGTTTCGTATCACAAGAGTACCAGTGAGAGTGTCACCAGCCTAGTGGTCATCCCTTTTGTGTTGCCATGAAATATCATTGGTATGTTAATTTTCTGTAAAGTAACTGAAATATAGAATTATTCGAGATATTAAGTTTTTGAGGCTTTTCAATTTCGTATCTTATTTGCCCTTTCATCTGATTTATTTCAAACGCCATTGATAGATGAGTGTTATGAAGACGAAATTCGCGTCTGATGTACCAAATTATAAGCCGATGTTGCGTATACATCTCCGATGGATAGTCGTCCTTTTTTTTTTATCCATACCGCAGCTTCTTTCGTATATGTTTTTTGTATATGTATGGGTTTTTTTTTTCAAATAAGTGTAGTGATTTGATTGACGCTATTCTTTTACGTGACATTATTTGCGTGATTAAGATTATTGCAGTTATCCATGATAAAATCATTTTTCCCGGCTATTGTACACTGATAATTCGCTTTCTTCTTCATTTTCTTCCAGTAAGCGGCCACCGTCAACTGGTTGACTATCCTGCCACATTTTTGGAGTGCGCGCAGTTATACAATAAAACTTTCATAAAGTCCGCCTTCATTTGATTTCGTTTCTACGGATATAGCTGTGTTTGATCATTTCAAGGACATAATGACTTGTGCACATTATTAAAAAAACATTACGGCTATAGGTTGCATTTTCAATATCATAGATAAATGGATACAGGATATGAATGATGGTGATATCAACTTAGCAGTCCTGTTGGATTTTAAGAAAGCTTTTAATGTAGAAGATCATGATATTCTCTGTAAAAAACTTGAAATTTATGGATTTGATAATACTGCTGTTTCTGTTTTTAAATCATATTTGAATGAAAGAACTCAAAAAGTACAAATTAGTAATGCTCATTCTGAAAAACTTTATATCAAGTATGGTGTCCCCGAAGGCTCCATATTAGGCCCCCTTCTGTTTATATTATACATAAACGACCTTCCTATTTATATGAAAAATTGTTGCACAGATTTATATGCCGATGATTCATGATTTCATCTTTCTGGTAATTGTTATCAAACTCTACAGTCAAAGGTACAAGAAGATTTACATGGTGTTGAGGAATGGTGTAATGATAACAATATGTTCATCAATAAAAAATAAAACAAAATGTATGATTATTGGAATGAGGCAAAGAGCAATGCCACATGACAATGAGAGTTGTTTAACTATTGTCACGATCCAGATGAATTTTTATAGAGTAATTCACATATTTTATTCAGTCAAACTTGTATATAGATAATGATTTCGAAATTGTCGTAATGATCAGAGAATTGCACTTGCAGTCTTTGCGCAGGACGCCTTTTTTTCACAGTTTATTGTATACATAGTTTTAACATACGCTTTTATGTATATATGTACGTTTGGCCTAAGTTTGGTTCACCTGTGTTTAAACGCACACTGATTAGGCTTAGCCTATTTACACACCTGTTGACTATTTTTAAATAGTGGTCAATCGAGTTCTTCGGACAGGTTTGGCTATTTTTAAACAGTGGTCAGATGAGTTCTTTGGACACGTTGTCATTTTATTTCTGCTTGGGATTTTCGTGTGGAAGGATGCCACACTCGTTAGAGCATTTTCATATTTGATAACTAAATTTAACCTACAATGGTTCTACTGTATTAGTGCATCAATTCCGAGGTAAGTGTTTTATTCTTACATATATTTATACTTTTCTGTGTCTCACTTTTGTTTATCAAATTTCCGAAACTTTCAGACTTCTGCAGACAATTTTCCATTATGTAAATTGTTCAATTTATAATGTTTTGTAAACGGATTTAAAGATATGAAAACCATGTTTTATATTCAGATATTTGCGGTTTTACTAGTGAACAAGAACAAGATTGTTAATTACGGGTACAAATTGAATGTACGTGATATTTATGTGTACAAGGTTCCGAATTTCCTTATGTACGTGAAACTATCATGCAAATTATGATATTTATTACAGTATGACACATTTTGCTACATATAAAATGTATGTGCGTATTTATCTACGTAAATTAATAGAATATATATGTTCATTTTATGAACGTGAGATTATAGAGTTCATGTTTATGTTGCATGAACGTGCAAGTAAAATGCATATCTAAATTGATAATCGTACTAAAGAGTTTGTACAATTATATTATTGCTAGGTTCCAGCATGCACCAGAGTAATACAATGCTGCGGTGTTAAGGAGAGGTCATATTGATTGAACGCATTCATACATAATTCATCAAACAACATATCTACCTATTATAGTGGAACTGTCGTGCACGATACCATAACCGTCATAACGATACCATAACCGTCATAACGATACCATAACCGTCATAACGATACCATAACCGTCATAACGATACAAAGGGAAGTAATCTGGATATACAAACTACTGAAGCTGTTGAACTATTTATTTGGACTTTAATGTTTAGAATAATTTCTTCTTAATTGTTTTTTTTTGTTTGTTTATTAAATAATTTATTTATTCTAATCGTTGACTCTTTAGTCAATATTGTAAAATAGCACTGAAAGACTTATCCATCCGTCCGTCCGTGACAATTGGTGTCAGAAGTGGGATAAGTCTGAAGTGTTTTTTTTCTTATACATTTTGAAGTTAAATTTATATTTACTATAGAAGAATTATTATTTGTTTTATACATTGAATATACATTTATAACGTGTAGTAAAGCTTACTATTGTATTTTTCAGAAACTGTAATGTCGACAGAATTCTGATAGTTTGGAACCTCAGAATTTGTAAAATTTCTGCACTACATTGCCTCGGTGTTGTTGCACGCTGCAAGTACAAACAGTAGATTTAATGTAGGTATTGTTATTTAGAGTAAATTTAGACTAAGGCTATTGTTTATTTTGTGTTGCGATTGACACTTGTGGACCAGGCTATGGTCAACTGTGATACTAAAGCGTAGTGTTACGAGATATAGATATGTGATATATTTAGCATTGTCCTTGGTCTAGTCTATTGTTACATAGCAAGTCATATTAGCAGGAATCAATCATGGAAAGTCTAAAAGAGTTACGACAGTATGGTGAGTCATTGGGGTTAGCCAATGAAGATTTAATTAGGTTCATTGAGTCACAACAGGCGAAACAACGCGATGATAGACGTTTTGAAAGAGAAAGAGAGAAGGAAGAATGGGAAGTTGAAAAGGTAAGATTAGAACATGAATTGGAATTGAAAAGGCTAGATAATACTCGTTTATTTGAAACTGAAAAACACAGGGAAGAAAAAGGTAATGTTAACCCCTCAAAGGTACCTAAACTACCTCCTTTTGAGGAAGGTACTGATGATATGGATGCATATTTGCGTCGTTATGAAAGGTATGCTATATCGCAAAAATGGGACAAATCAATATGGGCCACTCATTTGAGTGCACTTCTTAAAGGTAATGCATTAAATGTGTACGCTTTGCTGCCATCAGATCAAGCATTAGATTATGATGCTCTTAAGACATGTTTGTTGAAGAGGTATAACATGACTGAAGATGGTTTTAAGCAAAAGTTTAGATCTTGTCGTCCAGAGTTTGGTGAAACGTTTCAACAGTTTTTGTTCGTTTGGGTAGTTATTTTAGCAGGTGGATTGATATGTCTAATGTTTTGACGACGTTTGATGGACTTTATGATCTTATGTTAAGAGATCAGTTTTTACACATATGTAATAACGAGGTAATGTTATTTCTGAAAGAGAGAGTACCGAAGTCCATAGATGATATGACTCGGTATGCTGATCAATTTAAGGAGGCAAGGCGAGTAAATATAGTATCACTTACAAATCAGACTCAAAAAGGTAAGCCACAGCCGTCTCAAAAACCCAACAATGCACGGAACCAAGAACCGCCAAAGCAAAGTGACAGAGATAGAAATAGACATACAGGAGGTTATGGTGGTGGAAACAGATTTGATAGAAAGTGCTTTAAGTGCAACAAATCAGATCACTTGATATCGAACTGTCCATTATTAAAAAACAAAGTTGGTAATGTACAGAATAGTGGTTCACGAGTAAAGGAAACTCCTATTTGCGGTAATGTTACTACTCTAACTGATAGCATTATTACTACACAGGTTAGTAGTCTTACAATACCTGAACAGTGTGAAAAGAAACCAATCAAAATGCCTGTAGCTAAAGGTAAGTTAGGTAACCGTGTTGTGACAGTACTTCGCGATACAGGATGTAATGGAGTCGTTATAAAGAAGTCTTGTAAGTATAGATTGTTTTCTAGATGATTATCAGACATGCGTATTAGCTGATGGATCGAGTGTTAAAGTACCTATAGCTATAATTACTATAGACAGTCCTTATTATCAAGGTGAAGTAAAAGCATGGTGTATGGAACAACCATTGTATGATGTTATTATAGGAAACAAAGATGGTGCTAGGGAGCCTTATGATCCCGATATATCTCCGTCGGTAAGTGTAGTAACTCGACAGCAAGCGAAGAATAGAGATAATCCATATCCGAAATTAAAAGTTCCAGGAAGTATTAAGGATGTTAGTCTAGAGGACATTGAGAATGAACAGCAGTCTGATGCAAGTTTGTCGAAGCTTAGACAGTATGTTGCTGAAGGCAGAAACTTTGAGAAGACCAATGGTACAAAAGTAAATTACATAGTGAAGAAGAAACTTGTGTATAGAGAATTTATGTCACCAAAAGTAGAAAATGGTAAGTTATTCCGTCAGTTGGTCGTTCCTGAAGTTTATAGAAGCGATGTCATGAAATTAGCACACGAGTCATTGATGGCTGGACATATGGCTACACGACGCACAGTATATCGTGTATTATCAGAGTTTTACTGGCCAGGAGTTGAATCCGATGTCAAGCGGTATTGCCAGTCCTGTGATATTTGCCAACGTACTGTACCAACAGGTAAACAAGTTAGAGCCCCTTTGGGTAAAACCCCTATCATAGATGTACCTTTTCGCAGAGTAGCTGTAGATATAGTTGGACCTTTAGTACCAGTAACTGATAAAGGAAATCGTTATATGCTAACTCTTGTTGATTACGCTACAAGGTATCCAGAAGGAGTAGCGTTACCATCTATCGAGACAGAAAGGGTAGCGGAAGCATTGATTGATATATTTTGTAGGGTAGGTTTTCCAAGAGAGATGTTGACAGATATGGGCGCACAATTTACTTCCAATTTAATGTCTGAGGTGAGTAGACTGATTTCTCTTCGACAGCTTACTACTACACCGTATCATCCTATGTGTAACGGACTCGTTGAAAGGTTTAATGGTACGATGAAGATGATGTTGAAGCGACTATTTGCAGAGCGTCCGCGAGATTGGGATAAGTATTTAGGACCAGCATTATTTGCCTACAGAGAAGTACCTCAGGAGAGTGTTTTATTTTCCCCGTTCGAATTGGTATATGGTTGGCCAGTCAGAGGTCCAATGACAATTCTTAAAGAATTGTGGACTAGAGAAATTACTGATCCTGAAGTGAGGTCCACATACGAGTATGTTATCAATTTACGAGAAAGATTGGAATCGACTTGTGAATTGGTTAAACAAAACTTGGAGAAAGCTTCACGTAAACAGTCACGTATATATAACAGAAAGTCACGTTCAAGAAAGATGAAGGTAGGTCAAAAGGTATTGGTGCTACTACCTACTAAAGCAAATAAGTTGCTGATGCATTGGAAAGGACCATTCTCTATAGTAGAAAAGATAAGTGATCTTGATTACAGAATTGATATGAGAGGTAAACTTAAAATGTTTCATGTCAACATGTTGAAACTGTATGTTGAACGTGAGCAAACTAACGTGTGCGTTAGTGCACCAGATCACAAGGTAAGTTTTGTTGCTACAGTATCAGTTATAGATCTCAAAAATGAAGATACAGACGATGTGGACAATTACGAAAGTGAGTTAATCGAAACGCCTGTTGCAGTTGCTAAGGAGACATTACGAGATGTTCATATCAACGAAGCTTTAAAAGCAAATGAAACAGTTAAGGTACAGTGTTTGCTAGATAAGTTCTCACACGTGTTGACAGATATTCAAGGTAGGACAAATGTACTACAGCACGATATCAAGTTGACTTCTGATGATCCTGTTCGATTTAAACCTTATCCCATACCATATTCTATGCTAGACACGGTAAATAAGGAAGTCGATAAGATGATAGAAATGGATATCATTGAGCGATCAGATAGTCCTTATTCAAGTCCATTTGTGATTGTGAAGAAGAAAGATCAGAGTAATCGGTTTTGTATAGATTTCAGAGGTTTAAATAGTATTACAATTTTCGATGCAGAAACGATGGGTAATATAGAAGAGATGTTTTCAAAGTTGTCTGGTTATCAGTTTATATCTAAAATTGATTTAACCAAGGGATATTGGCAAATTAGTCTTGTGGATGCTGCAAAACCCAAAACAGCATTCCAAACACCTAGAGGGTTGTTCCAATTCAAGGTTCTGCCATTTGGCCTGGTCAATAGTGGTGCTACTTTTGTACGTTGTATGAGAAAAGTTTTAGAAGGGTTGGAAAACGTTGATAACTTTGTTGACGATATTATAGTGTACACACGTTCTTTCAATCACCTTATGGAGGTTTTGGAGAGTGTATTTGAGAGGTTGGCATCTGCTAATTTGTCAGCAAGACCCTCAAAGTGTTATATAGCGTATAGCAGTCTTGAAGTTTTAGGTCACATTGTTGGAACAGATCGTCTTTCACCAAATCCAGATAAAATTGAGGTAATCAAAAATGCTCATAGGCCTACAACAAAGAAACAAGTCAGAAGTTTCATTGGCATGGCTGAATTTTACAGAAAGTTTGTTCCCAATTTCTCAGATATAGCTAGTCCGCTTACTGATCTGACGAAAAAGGGACAACCAAATCAGGTACGTTGGGAAGCTAATCATGAAAAAGCATTTTCAAGTTTGAAGAATGCATTAGTAAAAGCTCCTGTTTTAAAGTTGCCGAACTTTTCTCAGGTATTTATCCTTCAAACTGATGCTTCTGATAACGGAGTAGGCGCTATACTGCTACAGGATGAAGGTAATACTAGATTGCCTGTGTCGTACGCTAGTAAAAAACTGAAAGCTAGTGAACGAAATTACTCCACTATCGAGAAAGAATGCCTAGCCATTGTATGGGCAATCAGCAAATTTCAAAGGTATTTATATGGTAAACAGTTTATATTGGAGACAGACCATCAACCTTTAATATATTTGCAAAAGTCTAAAATTGCAAATGCACGATTGATGAGATGGTCACTCTTGTTACAGCCGTATAGGTTCAGGATTGTTGCCATCAAAGGAAAGGACAACGTTGGAGCAGATTTTTTGAGTCGTATATAGGATCGTGGAGATAAATGAAAGTAAGAATACTTTCTTAAATTGGGGAGGTGATGTCACGATCCAGATGAATTTTTATAGAGTAATTCACATATTTTATTCAGTCAAACTTGTATATAGATAATGATTTCGAAATTGTCGTAATGATCAGAGAATTGCACTTGCAGTCTTTGCGCAGGACGCCTTTTTTTCACAGTTTATTTTATACATAGTTTTAACATACGCTTTTATGTATATATGTACGTTTGGCCTAAGTTTGGTTCACCTGTGTTTAAACGCACACTGATTAGGCTTAGCCTATTTACACACCTGTTGACTATTTTTAAATAGTGGCCAATCGAGTTCTTCGGACAGGTTTGGCTATTTTTAAACAGTGGTCAGATGAGTTCTTTGGACACGTTGTCATTTTATTTCTGCTTGGGATTTTCGTGTGGAAGGATGCCACACTCGTTAGAGCATTTTCATATTTGATAACTAAATTTAACCTACAATGGTTCTACTGTATTAGTGCATCAATTCCGAGGTAAGTGTTTTATTCTTACATATATTTATACTTTTCTGTGTCTCACTTTTGTTTATCAAATTTCCGAAACTTTCAGACTTCTGCAGACAATTTTCCATTATGTAAATTGTTCAATTTATAATGTTTTGTAAACGGATTTAAAGATATGAAAACCATGTTTTATATTCAGATATTTGCGGTTTTACTAGTGAACAAGAACAAGATTGTTAATTACGGGTACAAATTGAATGTACGTGATATTTATGTGTACAAGGTTCCGAATTTCCTTATGTACGTGAAACTATCATGCAAATTATGATATTTATTACAGTATGACACATTTTGCTACATATAAAATGTATGTGCGTATTTATCTACGTAAATTAATAGAATATATATGTTCATTTTATGAACGTGAGATTATAGAGTTCATGTTTATGTTGCATGAACGTGCAAGTAAAATGCATATCTAAATTGATAATCGTACTAAAGAGTTTGTACAATTATATTATTGCTAGGTTCCAGCCTGCACCAGAGTAATACAATGCTGCGGTGTTAAGGAGTGGTCATATTGATTGAACGCATTCATACATAATTCATCAAACAACATATCTACCTATTATAGTGGAACTGTCGTGCACGATACCATAACCGTCATAACGATACCATAACCGTCATAACGATACCATAACCGTCATAACGATACAAAGGGAAGTAATCTGGATATACAAACTACTGAAGCTGTTGAACTATTTATTTGGACTTTAATGTTTAGAATAATTTGATGTATATTTTCTTCTTAATTGTTTTTTTTTGTTTGTTTATTAAATAATTTATTTATTCTAATCGTTGATTCTTTAGTCAATATTGTAAAATAGCACTGAAAGACTTATCCATCCGTCCGTCCGTGACAACTATTAACAATCAAGTGATACAATCTTCCACATGCGAAAGTCTTTTAGGCATTAAAATTGACCCTTCCCTCACATGAACAAACCAAATTGACGTGATCTGCTAAAAAAAATTCATCTAGACTATATCTACTATTAAAGATTAAAAAATTTCTTAATCTAGACTGCAGAAAATAATTATATAATGGTTATATCTTGCCACTAATTGATTATTGTTGTATAGTGTGGAGTAGTTGTAGCAGTGAGGGTTTAAAAAGGATATTAAAATGAAAAAAAGAGAGCTGTTAGATTAATACAAGAAACAGACCCTTTCGCTCCTTCTGCGCCCTTATTTAAACACTTAAACTGGATGACAGTTAAACAGAGAATAAAATATCACAAGTTTGTGATGACATTTAAGTGCATTAAAAATGATGCCCCATCATATCTTATTAACAAGTTTCATTATGTTTCATACAGAAATCCATACCCCTTGAGAAATGCTGTTCAAGGAAACTTTTTATGTATTCTGGACCATTCTTGTGAATATTTTGCCAATACCGTTAAGAAATATTACAAATGTTAATTCTTTCAAATACAAAATAACAGATCATTTATTGAAATCAACCTAGCTGTATAAACAATATTAAAAACTGATTATGTCGTCATGTTTATTTTTTCATCACATTTTATCAAGTTGTTTTGAACATAAATATCATACTTGACTTTTTATACTAATCTATGGAATGTATATGTTTGCATTTTGTTTGATTTTTCATGATGAGGGCCTCAGGGAAGATTAGTTATATAGCTTACTGTGTAACCCTAAGGTGGCAAGTTTTAATGACTTCGTTTTGTAGTGGACATTTTGTCAGGGACACACCTTCTGAAATTAAAAATCCTATGTTAAAAGCTGTTTATTAAAATATGTTGGCTCGAAACATACTTTTGAATTATTAAAGAACTGATATTAAGTAAAAATAACATTTATTTCTACATTCTTTTACGATATTTTAGAATATGAATGTTTAACAGGCGGTCTAGGGACATGCCATTTTGGTTTGTTTTGGACCATTAAGGAATCAATATCTTATCAATCCCTCTAAAAATTCGACTGTTTCTTTGCTTAAAAATGTTAAATCTAATTCAATGTACTGACTGCACAAAACATTACTTGCAAAGATTTAACACATTTTTTTTTATAAGTGGCTGGGACAAGAAAACACGTTTTTATTGAAAAACGCCCTTATACTTATGAAGTTTCGTGAAAAATTATATTCTAGAATTGTAAGTTAATATGCACTACTATTTTATTCAAAGGTCAAAACAAAGGGCATATTTTCAAGATTTATATGCCTTGAACTTGTTAGAGTTTAAACTTTTACTAAAATTGTGTACTACCCCATCCTTTACTTTTTGCCTACTTCATAATTTATTGTTCGCCCCAATATTATGTTTTTATACTGGTAACAGTCCTAAGTTATGTCTTTATGAGATGAAACATAGAGATCATATCAGGGAACAAGTATGTCAACAAATCAAATTATCTATGAATATTATATTTCTCCCCAAAAGAGGCATGGTTTGAGAAACAACTGTATTTACAAAGTGCAACCTTAAGGTGGCATTAATACATATGACGATGTTGATTCCGATTTTCTGAATTTTAACATCCTTGTTGATGGTTATATATATAAATTACTTAATCCCTTGTATGTACGCTGATGTCTGAAGATAGAAAAGAAAAGATAAAGATTGCTTCGTGAAATAAATAAGATTGTCTTTTATGTTGTTTGTTTGTAATTCTCGACTTCTCTAACTTAATTAATCCTCGATACGAATTTATTTATTTATTTGTTTTGCACAATCAATCACTGCATGCAGATGCAAATATCCCAAACCATTTGATATGCAGATAAAAATACAAATTAAGATATTGTACGGAATATTCAACGTGTTCAAGTATTATAGTCTTAAGACAAAACAATCATTAGTAACAAAATTAGCTAATTTTGTTCAGTTTTAAGCTGATGTCATGATATGAATATATTAATATTCATGGCGTATACAAAACATTTTATAAATATAGATATAGTGTTTCCACGAAACAGCACACTATTTCGTCTGTTAACACCGTCCCCACCCGCCCTTTCATTCCCCCAACGAACTAAGGTTCCATCTCCCTCAGATAAAAGAGATGCCAACAATACCACAGGGACATTCAAACTCATGTGTTCAAAAATAAACTCAAACCCCATGGCAAAGACAGAAAAGAGACAGACAACAGTAAAAAAAAACAATATAGAAAAATAAGGACTGAGCAACAAAAGCCGCACCAAAAACAGGCGGCGATCTCATGTGATCCAAAAGAGTAAGCATATCCTGCTCAACATTTGGCACTTACTGTAAAGTTAACCTAAGATTAATTTAATTATTTGCAGGTTCCTTTTTGTCATATATTTCTTTTGATTTTTTTATTTTACCAACAATACCACAGGGACATTCAAACTCATGTGTTCAAAAATAAACTCAAACCCCATGGCAAAGACAGAAAAGAGACAGACAACAGTAAAAAAAAACAATATAGAAAAATAAGGACTGAGCAACAAAAGCCGCACCAAAACGGCTTTTTCAAACGATTGTATTTCAGCGTTCTTGATGAAGGTGAATCCATAAGAGTCTTTCGAAAGAACGAAATCATCAAAGTGTTATTTGAATTTACCACATAATGTAAACATAAACTTTATAACTATTTTGATCTGAGAGTCACTGATGAGTCTTATGTAGACGAAACGCGCTTCTGGCGTATTACATAACAAGCCTGGTACCTTTGATAACTATGTACACCACTGGGTCATTCGGTGTTGACATGAAAATCAAATATATGGGCATTTTTATAGATTTCCTGTTTACAAAATTGTGATTTTTTCGAAAATACTAAGGATTTTCTTATCCCAGTCATAGATAACCTTATCCGTATTTGGCACATCTTTTTGGGGTCCTAAATGCTTTTCAACGTGTACTTGTTTGGCTTTATAACTATTTTGATCTGATCGTCACTGATGAGACTTACGTAGACGAAACGCGCGTCTGGCGTATTAAATTATAAGCCTGTTACCTTTGATAACTATTTACACCACTGGGTCGATGCCACTGCTGGTGGACGTTTCGTTCCCGAGGGTGTCACCATGCAGCCCAGTAGTCAGCACTTCGGTGTTGACATGAATATCAATAATGTGGTCATTTTTATAAATTTCCTGTTAACAAAAGTATGAATTTTTCGAAATACTAAGGATTTCTTTTCCCATGCATAGATTACCTTATTATATTTGGCACAACTTTTGAGGTCCTCAATGCTCTTCAACTTTTAACTTGTTTGGCTTTTATAACTATTTTGATCTCAGCGTCACTGATGAGTCTACTGTAGCAGAAACGCGCGTGTGGCGTATTAAATCATAAGCCCGATAACCTTTGATAACTATTGCAAACAGTTTCAGAATTTTTGAGTCATCAATGCACTTCAACATCGTATATCCCGTTATTGTATTATTTTGTGATTCTTATAAAAAATAATATATATCAACATTATATATTGCTTACCAATTTTAGGTCAGTTTTCGTTATTACTTATGTGAAGAAAAAAAATCATTTAACTTGATATTTATTGATTGCAAGATGGAGGAGGTTTACCGTTCTGTTCAATTGTTATTTATATATATAACAAGTCTAAAAGGGTACAACATCACCAAAAACACAATAAAACGAACAATATGTTAGATATTTCGGATAACAGATATCCTTCCTCGGTAATTGCACGATGACAAATGAATCATGTCAATTCAAATTAAGACTCTATCAAAATTTTGAAATTTATACAAACACGGCGCAAAAACTTTAAAGATATGCCAAAATAAAAATAGTTATTTACGATGTGAACTGGCACAACTCTAAATTCCCAAAGGTGGTGACAGTTGAGATGTTAAACAACTGCGTGGAAATACAGTCCCAATAAACAGTCCTGACAGATCTAAGCTGGTATAATATTTAAAATATGACAACGGTAGAGCAATTGCAACAGAGACTGCGTTTTTAAACATCCCAAAAATATAGTAATTAGATGATAGGAAAAATGAGTAATAAATTTTTACTAAGGTTAAGTAATAGAACGTGGATGCGTATTTACACATCCCTGCCAACTGTAATTAAAACTAGTATAATTAAAAAATTCCTGAAAAGTGTAAAAGTCCAGTACGGAAGCCGGAGTTACTGGACACAAGTGATGGCAGGAACTTAGTGATGGTAGGGAGAATGAGTGACTCTTCTATGTTTTTTCGTTAATACCCTCTGGGGAAACTGTCCTGAGCTTTCTTATCCAAAAACAGCCCGAGCAAGTCTGTCGGCCTTTGGACAGTGCTCGTTGTGATCTATGATGGTGATAGTAAGTTTTTTAAGATCAGCTTGGGCATGCCCATGTGATCTTAAATGACGACTTACGGGGAGGTCGGGCTTGCAGGTGTAGTCACAACGATGACCATTCATGCGTTTGTTGAATGGCTGTTCTGTCTCGCCAACATACTGCATGCCACATCGACACTGAAGAATGTATACAACATTCTGAGTTTTGCAAGTTACATTACAAAATATTGTGTACACAGACCCAGTGGAGTGGCAAGTAAATGTTTAAGTATTCAGTATTTGTTGGCAAGTCAGACATCGTTTGTTACCACTTGACTTGCACCATCCTGTAGTTGAACAGCTTTTATTAGAGGAGACGGCAGCTTTCACAAATAAGTCTTTTAGACTTGCTGGTCTCCGAAAAGCTACGACAGGAGGATCGGGAAAGATTTTGGATAATTTTGGGTGATTGGCAATACTTTGCCAATTGGCACGGATCAAACGTGAAAGGTTAGTAAAGGCGGGATTGTATGTTAACACAAATGGAACTATTTTGCTGCGCCTCTTCTTTTTGTACTGTAACAGGTCATTGCGGCTGTTATTGTAAGCACGCGCAAACCCCTTATCTATGTCCAATTTCTTATAGCCTCGTTTGATTAAAAATCCGCGAAGTTCATGTAACCGCTGAGTGATAGCCTCCTCAGACGAGCAAATCTGCAAATCTGCTTTACTCTGTGAGCTTGACTGTACGGGATACTTTTTGTACAGTGTTTGGGGAGAAAGGTACTGATGTTTATCTGTAGGTTTACAGTAGAGGTCTGTTGATATGACACCGTCCTTTATAGATGTAGTTGTGTCTAAGAAAGATATCTTAGAGTCGGATATTTCATATATAAATTTAATTGACTGGTGGGCGTTGTTTGCATGTCTGATAAAAGCATTTAATTTTTGTTGGGATTCAATCCATTTCATGTCAAGTATATATACAGATCTTACATTGTTGGGTTGATGTTTAGACGAGTTGTATATACATTATGTACACAGCCATGTATCACCATCATTGCTGGTGATCCAATGGATAAATCTGTTGTAGAGTTGTCACTGACTCAGACGTACTTATGAAAATAATTATTTTCTGTGACTGTATCTTGCATTAATTTGTAGGATCCTTTACTATAGATAATTGAGCTGATCTGTAACTATAACATCTCCATGTCGTATATATCATGTACTGTATTACGACGCTAGATTGAAACTGACGAGGAAAGGTAACACACGGCCACTGAAAGCTTTATTATTGTGAAGCCCAGGTGGTCGTGTGGTCTAGCGCACCGAATACAGTGCAGATGATTTGTTGTCACGATATCTCAATAGCATAGGTTCGAATCCCGGCGAGGAAAGAACAAAAAATTTGCGAAAGCAAATTTACAGATCTAACATTGTTGGGTTGATGTTTAGACGAGTTATATATATATATATATATATATATACATATTTTATCGAGCACCTAAAATTCAATGAGTTCCGAAAAATATTAACTGTGGAGCCATATATATATATATATATTTATTAATATTAAATACACAAAAATAGTTTCAAAAGCGGAAAATTCTATTTTATAAACTTGAAGGCATTTGGTAATGACAGATCATGAGTAGTCACAAACGGGAGGACATCATGATTGTCTGTGTTCCTTCGGTGTATGAAGTTGATTTGTAGACATTTTATTTCTTCTCTCGATTCTGCCATTTATATGTTTTAATGGCTATTTCTGTTGTAAGAGATAAATCTTCAACTCTTTTAACCTTATTTTGCGAAGAGTTTCATCCAAATTGAATAGAATTGAACATACTCGTCTTGCCATACAAAATGGAATGTTTCTTTTTGTATGTGATGGGTGGCATGATTCAAAATTAAAATACCTAGTATATGTATGTCTTTTTGTGATACATATCTGTATTTATTTTTTTATTGTTGGAGAGTTTAATTAAAATGTCTAGAAATGGGAGTTTCAAGTTACTACTTTCAATGCCGAATTTTATTGACGGATGCAATGAGTTAAGAATTTTATGGAATTTTTCTAAGTCGTCTGTTGATTTATTTCAAAATATAAAACAATCGTCTAGAAATCTTTCCACTGCTCATAAACATAAGTTTTTAATTCCTCTCCAAATATCTGACCTTTTTGCGTATTATATTTAAGTAAGCCATAACTCAATTGGCACAATTTCTCGGTTTATTTCAACCCTATATTTTATTGCCGTTGTTCCTAGATCGTGCGGTATACTTGTATACAAGATTTTTATTAATTGATTGTTGTAAATCTTCTTTTTTTCTGTTGTATTGGTGTGTTATAGTAAAGATAAATAATCATACAGTTTATTTATTAGATTTCAGTTTGGATGTACGAAATTGATACGATATATCAGGTTTACAGTTTGATTCAGAAGAAACACCGGCATAGCTACATTGTTGTAGATAATACAATTAATTATCTAATTACTACCATAATTTGATATTAATTAGTATTGTTATTTTCATTGTTATCAATGAATGTTATATCAGCCTTACAAATATAATCTTGAATTCTATCCTAATTCTATCTTATTTTTGGGAAATCTTTTTAGAAATTCAAATGTGACGGCATTTTGTGCGTTGATGGCTTTGGCTGTGTATTTTTATGTGCTGGTTTAGATTGTTTTATGCAATGTATCCGTTTTTATTCTGTAGTTAAAAGTAAAATCACAAAATACTGAACTCCGAGAAAAATTCAATCGGAAAGTCCCTAATCACATGGCAAAATCAAATGACAAAAAAAAAATCAAACGAATGGACAACAACTGTCATATTCCTGAGTTTAGGACAGGCATTTTCAAATGTAGAAAATGGTGGATTGAACCTGGTTTTAGTGCGCTTAACCCCTCACTTGTGCGACAATATCATCAAATTCCGTTATATTTACAACGATCCGTTAACAAAACAGACGTCTATAATAAATAAAAGTATGGATACAACAGTCATCACTGTGTTACAATCTTAAAACAAACAATTTTACAAAAAAATTATATCTATCAAATTAAAAACACATTCATAGCTTCGCCACTTCAGTTTTATAATGTATATGTATTATATAGTCATTTTCTATAATTTGCTGTTTGCAAAAGTCTGAATTATTTTTAATAATAAGGATTTTCTCATCCCAGGCAGAAAAACCTAGCCGTATTGGTCACAACTTTTTGGAACTTTTAGTCCTCAGTGCTCTTCAACTTTGTACTTGTTTTGTCTTTCGAACTTTTTTCATCTGAGCGTCACTGGTTAGTCTTGTGTGGACGAAACGCACGCCTGACGTATTAAATTTTAAACCTGGTACCTTTTGTTAGCTTTTATTCGTGTGTTTCTCTGTCCTATATGTTCTCCCATTTATTTGTATTGTAGTCCTGGCATGTATTGTTGTCATTTTAATGTTATATTTAACATTATCATAAAAGCAGGAGGTTTGGCATGCCACAAAACCAGGTTCAACCCACCATTTTTTTCTTAAAATGTCCTGTTCCAAGTCAGGAAAATGGCCATTGTTATATTATAGTTCGTTCCTGTGTGTGTTACATTTTAATGTTGTGTTTCTGTTGTGACATAGTTCTCTTATATTTGATGCGTTTCCCTCAGTTTTAGTTTGTAACCCGGATTTGTTCTTTTCTCAATCGATTTATCAATTTCGAACAGCAGTATACTACTTTTGCCTTTATGTGTTACATCAAATGTTGTAAGGAATGTATCTTTCGGAACTGTTTCAGCTATATACATCAGAAAGTCTATATCATATCTGACGTAACTGAGTATTAGTGGACATAGCTTATTTTTTTTTAAATAAGATAAAAAAAAAAAGTGACTCATTCTTTGGGTTATTGATTCAGGGCCATCAACTATTGGTCTCAGTTTAATTAGTTATAAAAGGTACCAGGATTATAATTTAATACTCCAGACGCGCGTTTCGTCCACATAAGAATCATAAGAAAAAAAAAAAAAGAAAAAAAAAGAATCATCAGTGACGCTCAGATCAAAATAGTTATAAAGCCAAACTCGTTAGGGTTGGGAGATTCACCGTCCTATCTATTTTTCTGTTTAACAGCTGTTTGAATTGTAAGGCTTTTGTGTATTTTAGTAATCTGTAGAAGTTAGCTTTTGGAGGAATGTCACACAATTAAGCAGTTTCTTTATCCGTAAATGATTCTGAGTATTCTTGCGCCAATTTCTTAATTTTTTTGATTGTTTCTTTTTTCATCATGGTTGTTACGAAACTTGGTGTAATATTCGTTGTCATTATGCTTTTCTAAAACTTTCCCCCTATAAAAGTTTTGTTCATATTAACTATTCCTCCTCCTTAATGGGATTCTTTTAATATAATTGACGGATTATTCGTCAATTCATCTAGTGATGTTTATATCCCGTCTTCAGAGATTTTGTATTGTATTATGATAATTGATCGGAAGTTTTGAGAATTAGAATGAAATCCATAACAGTGTAGCTACGGCCATTCATTGACTGGGACAGATTAGGTGAACGTCCATCTGTAATACCCAATGTTCACTGTGGGGTCACCAAAGGTTATCAACGCCTAAATAAAATAATTTTAAATACTAATAAGGAATTACCTTAGTTTGTGATTTGATTTATATTGAATATTAACCTTCTGTACTTGTGTTTTTGTTATATTTTGTCAATCAATTTTCCTAAACTGATATCGCAGGTTCTTAAAAAATTGGCTTTAAAAGTTACTATGTAAGTGTTGATTGATTATATTTTTTCGAACGTCATTTTAAACGATTTAACAATTGCGGTTGTCGAATTATGTCATCTTTTAACTTTAAACTAAAAACTTTAATTTTAGAACGAATGCATATTCCAATTTCAAAAGTTGTGCAAATACACAATATAGACAGAATATACTTCTTTTTTCATATTGCAAGTTATTGGAAAGAAAAAAACTATTTGAAATAAACCTTGTGAAACTTGCATTTACGTTTTTGTATTTGTAAAATGTAAAATGTTGTGAACTAGTATATAGAATCGTGAAATATTTTGTTATTTTGTGTCATGAATTTGTAATGATGCCATCTCGTATGTTTTTAAACATGTAGATAAGATAAGATAAATAATAGTTTATTAAAGTGTCACATATTGATCTACATTAAAATACATAAAAACGTTAGCATCATAAAAAAATGACCAATACCCAGCCTATAAAGACTTACGAGACACTGTATACCGTGGTCACTAGTCAGGTTGTCTTAAACGTCAATGAGACACTCACGACAAAAGAAAAAGGTGCAACATTCATTCTTCAACTAAAGAATACATCACAAGAATATAAGTTTTGTAAGAAAAATACAAAATTCGTGAAAAAATGTGTTGGACTTGAAGCTAAGGCAAATTGACAAATATCTGAATGAATGAATCGATTTATGGTATAAAACAAACAAGTCAAATGATTTTTTTTAAATCCGGAACTCTTCACAAACAAAACCCACATGTATATATATGCATTGCATAAATAGTAGGCCACTCTTAAATGATCACAACGTAGAAGTATTTGTTCTCTTAGTCATTAAGATATGTTGTGAATTTACCCCATCAAATTGAAAGTTTTTTTTACAATGAATAAACCTATTTTTTTTTTTATTTAATGATAATTATCAGCTCTGGTATAAAAAATGTTTAAAACAAATTCATTTAAAGCTTTGTGAAAAGAAAGTTTCATTTTATGTATCGAAATGTGTAACAAGTGATAATTTAATCCCAACTGGAAGGCCTCTGATAGACTGAGTGAGTATAAAATTATAGCTGTTGACAAACAAGTAACAAACGTTTTATGGTCGACGACACTGTCATGAAATTCATTCTATCTATTAAGGAATCTAAAAACCTCGTTTCTTCCGTTTTTAGGAGTGAAAGTAGATTTGTTCTTTACAAGTGATCCATCGTCAATTTTGTCGTTTCCGAAATATTCCTGTAGGCGTAGTCGTCTTGAGAATTGTTGAATATCCGATTTTAAAATATTTGCGAATTGTCAAGTTTTGTAGATGATAAATGTATACCCGTCGGATCAATTCGGTCTGTAGGTTTATTTATTTAGCTGAAGCATCTTGGTTTAGCGATTGCTTGTTCCAGCCTCTTCCAAAAAAAAGAATTGAATGTGTCTTGCCTCGAGATGTGGTCCTCCTATAAGAGTCTTCTCTTTGTTGACCCCGTCCTCTGTTGCAGCCACCTCTTACAGTTTCACTATTACCCGATTTTCTTCCCCGTCCTCTCGTGTTCCTGTTTCTTTGTCCACGAATTAGTATCCACTCTTCATTATCCCATATATTGTTACCGGGATAACTCGGTGATCTATCGCGATTTTTTATGGGTTCAAACGGCTTTGAGGTATTCCGTTTTGCATCCGTTTGTTTCGTATTTCGTACAGATTTTTTTATATGTTCTTTTCCTCTGTTACTAACCACTGCTGTTGCGTAATTTTAAGTTTTTCGGTTGTGAGCGGTTTTTCGACGCGTTATATAGTTTCTCACCATTCCAAAACACGTGATATTGCTCCCGAATAAAAGTGTAATTTTATGTTTTCAAAACGTTTATTTTAAGTTTTCTATTTGGCATTCACTTGTCAAGCCGAAAGCCTGTAAAATGGCATATAATTTATTTCATTAGTTTTTATCCTTGGGGTTCAAATGTTTATACCTGTGTCGAACGTAGCAAGTTAGGTATCCTTTACCTATGATACGCTATATATAGGACATTTTTATTAATTAACAAGCACAATATTATATGATATTTTAACTGTTTTTATCGTTGATATATGTGTCGATACATTTTCTCAAATCAAAGGTAAATACTTTCTTTTTTTTCTTCTTTTTTTTTCATCAATGGTTATTTCTTTAACTATAAACCATATATTTGGAAAATACTGGGTTTAAAACGTGAAAGGGGCCTTTGCAAATTTTATTTTTTTCACAAATGTGTATATATCATGTATATTATGTATTGCGATAGCATTTTATTTTACTTTTGCAAATAAATAATCTTTACAACTTTGAATAATCTTTGAAACTTTGAGTCTCTCAGTTGAAACTTACAGTTAGTCTACTGTTTTCCACAAGCTAACGGAAAGGATTTCAATCAGAGAATGACAATCAAGTTGTATGGGAAAAATGTTATATTAAATCATTTGCTTTAAATATTATCTCATTATTGATCGATTAGCTTATTATTACAGCTAAAGTTGTCAGAGGTGTGAAATACTACCCCCTTTTTTCTACAACTAGGTTATATGAAAGTTTTCTGAACTGTATTTAATAAGCATGTGATTAACTTGTAAAGACTCGTTCAAGTTAATAATATGTTGAATTTAACGACAAGATGAACCGCATACTTTTGAAATATGAAGACTATGCAACACAAAAAATATCCTATCTGTTATGTAAAGTGCTTCCAATGCACCGCAAATTGAAACAATCTTGCTCATTCTCAAAAACATTGGTAAACTAGTGTTGCCATAATTCAAAATTAAAAAGGAACGGGATGAAAAGTTGATTTCGGTGATTATTCATTACGAACAAAAGGAGGACAAACAAAGAGATGGAAAAACCCAAACGTTGAGCATTCGTAATTAATTCAGCAATAATTCGCAAAGAGTGAAAGAGAAATGTCTAAAATCAACAAAACTAAATTATACAATAATCAACATGCATGCTCCCTTACCTTAATAATGTTTATACAAATTGCAATTTTTTTTAAATTTTAGAATCCAAACTTCAAAAAATTAGACAAGTGTCAAAATAAGAAATTCATCAATGTCTGCAGGTACGAGTACTGGTGACACTGTAAGTCATGAGGAACGTAAGTTTTGTTTTCAATATTAAAATCAATCGCAGCAGCATCAAAATTCACACCTTAACGGAACTTTTGGACGCATTATGACATGTTCAACTACTTGATTAAAGTAAAATTGAACGTTATTTTATGTATCCAAATGTGCGCTTATTATCCTGGCATGTATTGTTTTTTTTTTTTTTTTTTTTTTTTTTTTTTTTTTTTTTTTGGACAATGGTGAATATAAAAGAAAATGTTTTTTAGGAACACAAACAGTAGTTTCATGTTCGTAACATTTTTCGTATTCGGTAAAAAAAAAATGGCTATTTTTTTTTAAACCAAAATGGCGGACGTCAGTATAGGCTTGTTTGTAAATTCATAAGATCTCAATATAAACTTTAACGAGTATTGCTTAAAGAACAGTATCAGATCTGCTATTGTTACGCCTTTTTCTTTAAAAATAGCAAAAGAATTTCAAGAAATAAAAACAATAACAGGACATGTTTAACAATTAGTGACCGACTTATCTATTTTGAAACTACATAAAAAATTAACTTACACGCGATTAATTGGATATGTCACTTTACTACATCAACGTTTGCCTCACTGAGAAATTGATTGTTGAAACAATGTCCTTCACGTTAAGTTGTTTTTACAATAACAGTCCTACTTTTTTTCATAAATTTTTATAAATTTCCTGTTGACAAAACGTTGAATTTTTCGAAAAACTAAGGATTTTCTTAACCCCCCCCCCCCCCCCACACACACACACACACCCAGGAGTAGATAACCTTAGCCGTACTTGGCACAACTTTTTGGAATTTTGGGTCCTCAATGCTCTTCAACTTTGTATTTGTTTGGCTTTTTTTTTATCTGAGCGTCGCTGATGAGTCGTATGTTGACGAAACGCGCGTCTGGCGTATTAAATTATAATCCTGGTACCTTTGATAACTATTATGATCCGTCACATGAACATACTTATTACGTGTCCCGTCAGTGTCTTGTAACTTGTTATGAAATATTTTTTGTTTTTTTTAACCAATAGCCATATAATCATGAATTAGGTGAAGAAGATATAGAGATTGTCTTTAAAAGTTTCATTTAATGAGTTGAGATCCAGTTTATTTATATGGTCAATCTAATTAATCTTTTCGTAAAATTATCAACTATACTGTTCGAAATCAGATGATTGCTTCTGTTTTTTTCCAGGGTTGAACAGGTCGGGAACACTACCTTATATGGAAATGCATGAATTAGCATACTTATATCATCGCACATGTTATTGTTTATTTGCGTGTGACGCAATTTATTTTTACCCGAGTTTTTTACCAATCCACTAAATGAGTAACAATGCATAATGGACTACTACGTGTTTACAATCAACCAAACAAGCGTGTCATTTACTGAAATACAACACATTTTTTCATGCAATGCGGGATTAACAATATCGCTTAGTTTTTTATTTTTTGTATCCACATCAATTTTATAGTTCGTGATATAAAGTAACTTTTGTATAGCAAGTAGCTATAGATAGTTAGGATCCTATGAATTTTCTGTTCGTAAAAAGGCGAAGACTTAGAGTTTGTTAAAGATCTGATGAGATTACTAAACTTTCTAAAATTTCACAAAATTTATTTTATGATATTGTACCTTCTTTTATGATTAAAAAGTAATTTAAATCGAGGAAAAGAATGTGTTTATTTCTTTGTCTTAAACAACAAGTAATATTAATCAATCGGGGCCAATTATAGCCGATTATACGGTATGGGTATTTCTCATTGTTGAAGGCATTACAGATGTCTATCACTACTTACATCCACTTCATTTGAGCTTAAATGGGCAATCATACCACATCTCCTTATTTTGTATACAAACATCTTTCAGAAAGTTCGATTTTCCATTATGAAATATATTTACTAACGTCTGTAGAACACCAAGTAATATTTTCATTTTGAGAATTTTAAAGGTACAGAAGATGCACAAAACCTATATCATCCTTCATATTTCATCGAAACTACACAAGACCTTTTTAAATTCTTGTCCGACAATGTTAACGAAATCTATAGGTGTAATTAATTTTTGACATATTTCTGTATTTTGGACTTTCAAACTGGTCATTTTGTTCTTAAGGTAGTGAAAGCAGCAACTGTAGTTTCATTTTGTTTTTCGTCTTTGCAAAGTTCGATTTTTTTCTAATATAGACATTGGATTTTTTTAACGGACTCGTACATTTACCAACCTTATTTAAATCATTAATGATGTTACCCATTTTCTGTGTGACAAGATAGTAACATTGATATATTTTGTGAAAATTGCAGCGTTGGAAATAAAGTTACATAGTTATATTTCTTTTATTTATTGGATACATTTCTTCTTCTTTCGTATATTAAATAAAGCCGTTGTTTGTTTTTTTTTTTGTTTTTTGTTTTTGTTTTACACATGTTATTTTTGATCCTTTTAAAGCTTACTTTTCAGCATTGAACCTTTTAAAATTGTTTACTTTAAAAGATTGTGTCTTGGATGGAAAGATATCTCATTTCGCACTCATACCTCATCCTCTTATTTCTATATACAAGGCACGTTTTAGAAAAAAAACTAATAGGTAATTTGAAACCCACTATGATCCAGAGGATTTAGATAATTGGAGATATTGCGCATACGTCAATAGGACAGCAGCCGAACGATACGAATACCTCTGAGGTATATTTGGGATAAAATTAGCAACAGACGGACATTATCGATTAATGAGACTATACAAAGTATGTTAAGCTATTAACGTCCCGCAAATATAGTCTGATGTCAGAAAATCTAGAGTTCTCGACCTGTTGAACATTCGATAATGTTATTTTCCCATAAGATTTATAAAATATGACTATTGTTTAATGATCTTTGATACGTAAATGAATGATACAGTAGTTTACCAGTGTTTCAATCGCTTAAAACTAATCATTATTATTTAATTTCTATTCCAATTTGTTTGCTTTTTTTTTGCATTCAAATGGTAAACTGTGGTTTTGTAAAGAGATTGAAAAGAAAAACTTTTAAATGCTTAAAAATTACTTTATTTTAATAAGTAACAGTTAAACTCCACTTCATTGAATTAATAAAGGAATTAACTCTCATATTGTGTCTCCAGATCACTTTGGTCAAATTATGTTCAATATACAGAGGCCATAACGAGCACATTGGAAATGAAGTTTGATTTACGGTTGGAAATCGGTACCAGTAATAGATGTGTCAAAAATCTTTTTGAAATCAACAAAGGGTGGCAAGGAAAAAAACACAGAAACAAGTTGTTCACAGAACAATAGATGGTCATTTCACTTTCCAAAATTCATATTTGATAAGAAATTTAAGTGATAAGTAAAAGGTTCCATTTTGTTTATCAATTTATAGAAAATAGTTTGTTTTTAAAGATTTCAACATTCTCGATTTCATATTACATGCTATTTCACAATATTCTAAAAATGCATGGTGTCCATGCAAGTTGAATTGATAAATGGTGACAATTTGATATTTCTGGTTATAAAAATGTGTCTTCCAATTTATTATCAAAGATTACTTTACACTGATAAAAAAAATATCGGTTTCGAGATATTTGTTATTGAAATTTGTTGTTACAAAATTTTGGAAATTATTTAGAATCAAGGAATGTATCTTCCGGCTTTGGCTTTATTTTTTGGTCCCTTTTTGTTGATAGCTCTTCGTATTTTGAATACGCTTTGTATTTTCAAATATTGTGGCCTCGAGCATCACTGAAGAGACATTGATTGTCGAACTGCTTATCTGGTGAGGAAAAATTGGTACCGTTTATGTAATTCAATCTAATGTAGGTGAAAAAGTTAGTTTTTTTCCTCGGTTAACATAAAATAACTTCTGGTCAACATTTTTTTTAAATGCCACACAAAATATTTTTCTGTGTAGGGTAACTCACTCGTCTCTAATCTAAAATCTGTAAATCACCAATACTAAGCCATTTTATTTCTGTTGGAAAGGGAAAGATTAACTGAGCTCTTCCTAAAAGCATAGTTAGACATCCAAATGTTCCCTATCGTGCTATTGATATCCGTTTATATGAAACTGTGTGATGAAAAAAAATTTCAGCCTTTTTATTTCAAATGATAACCAAAGGACATCGTCCAATTATTTAAAGTACGGGTTAATTTGGACTATGATGAAATCTGATCATAAGATCACGGACCACACTCAAAATCATGTTGCAAAAATTAAATTAAAATGAATGAAATACCGATCCATCTATTTGTTTATGCTGATCTGACCGTAAAATTGCGTATTTGTTTTGTATATATTTTCCAATCCAATACAAAAGCTTAAAGCGTATCAACCGTTTAATATTTCGTGCCAAAAGAAATAATCTTCATGTCAAAATGTGGTGGGCAAAAAACTTATTGGTGCAAAATCAAAAGATATTCTACTACTACCTCAAATTATTCAGAATATAATCTAAAGGTCTTTCCATGGAAAAGAGAAAAAAATACCTCATTAGAATAATTGGACAATTTAATTATCAAATGTTCAATTATGAGCCTCACGCTGCTCCAAATTAAATAAGAAATGTTCTTTATACTTAAATTCAATACATTTGTGAATTGCATATACCCTATTGGTAAAGTATTTAAAATCGATTTCTGGGTTTGTTGCAGGAATAAGAACCATAACATAGAGAATAATACATGGCAAAATCCGTATCACATGTCGTATCACCCTCGACCAATATCATCCCTAAAGGCCCTTGGGCTGATATTGATGATACGACATATGATCATTATCATCCCGAGACATCAATATCAGCCCAAGGGCCTTTAGGGATGATATTGGTCGAGGGTGATACGGCATGTGATACGGATTTTGCCATGTTTTATACGCTTTATCATATATTTCAACAGGAGAGTAGATATATTATATGAAATGTAATCCTAGTTAAAAACTACAAAAACATTTTAACCTAGCGAATGCAGCTCTTGGCTTTTTTACTCTTCATGCATAATTCGATAAGTTGCAATAACTTTACATCACATATAGTTTTAACAGATATAAGTGGGCGAAACAATGTTAGTATAGATATTTTTTGTCTCGTCTCCACGAAGAAATGAAGGCGTGCTGTTTCCGGTTGCTTTAGAGGCGGCAACAATGTTTTTTTTAAATTTGTGATAAGGTACGTTTTATAAAAGGGGGACCACTAACGATAAGTCAATGGATATTAGGTATTCTTTTGTATAATCGTTGACGTATTTTCATGGAGATAATAATGCATCGTCCCCTAAACGATGGTTCATTGACTGCAAAAGTTTTGCACCTCTTACAAAGTCAGGAATATGATAGTTGTTTTCCATTCGTTTAATGTGTTTGAGCTACTGATTCTGCCATTTGATATGGGACTTTCCGTTTTGAATTTTCTGTACAGTTCGATATTTTTTATTTTACTTTTTACAGTAAACGTTTTTGATAGGTCAGTTTAAGGATTTACACCTCTGAAGAGCCTAACATTTCTAGAATTAAACTTTTTTTAAACCTGATTTTGGGTTTATATGACTGTCAGAAAGTAATTGATGGAAAATATCATACATCATGTGGCTGTGCACTTCTTCTTTTTTTTGATACGGCCAGTTGAAAGTACCCCATTTTTAATGATTTTCTCATTTTTCATCATTTTAACTCATTTCTGGGCTATTCATATGAAAAAAATCGCAGTTTCACAATTAATTTGTTTTTCATACTTTCACTAAAGATGAAGTGGACCAATCTGAATAAGTCCAACTTAAATAAACTATTGGTTGGTGTTTATATTAGAAAGTATTATAAAATTTTTTTGCTTTTTCCTGTCAAATTGAAAAGTGTCAATTTTGTAAATTTGGGATTTTTCTCTCTGTTTTTTTTTTAGAACAAAAAGCATATTATTTCAACTTCTTTGTTTTAATGATTGAAAAAATACATATTGAAGAGTTTTGAAAAACAAAATTGATATGGCATGTACATATTTTGGGTAGAATTCATTTCTTTGTACCTCTCGCATTTTCTCAACATTTTGGCTAATGACACTGATCGGATTGGTTAAAATATTTGAAAGTTTTATGATTAAAAAACTACTAATTGTAAGTACACATTTTTTTTCACAGAATTTAGTTTGATTATAATATATATAGATCGTGTCTACTTCTTCATAAGCGTATATTTGGTTTACTATGTACGTACATCATCTATACACAATTTCCTTGATATTTTGCCTGTAACATCGAACCTGTTATGCACAATTGTCGATGCTTCTACTAAGTTTAAAGTATTATGTCATATTAAAGTAATTTTTCATATGAAAAAAGTATCGCATTGAAAAGTTTTTCCATAATTTAGAGAATAATACATGACAAAATCCGTATCATATGTCGTATCATCAATATCAGCCCAAGGGCCTTTAGGGATGATATTGGTCGAGGGTGATACGGCATGTGATACGGATTTTGCGATGTTTTATACGCTTTATCATATATTTCAACAGGAGAGTAGATATATTATATGAACTGATTTCTGATACATAGCACTGGGTTACCTTCAGTTCTACATAAATGAAAACTGACTTTATGTAAAAAAACAAGAAAAGTAGGGGTTTGATAATGGGTATGCGATAAAGGGTAGGGGTGTGATAAAGGGTATGCGATAAAGGGTGCGCATCAAAATTGCGCGATATGGATTAAACAGCAGGCTATTTATCAAATATTCAAAACTACTGTATTTGCTACTAAACATATGATAAAAAAGAATAACTCTATTCTATTAGAAAAACGTCGCATTCATAGAAAAATAGCATTATTATCCTTTTACAAGTGAGTATGGCGTAGAATGCAATCGAATATGTTAAATGGCCATTCTACTGTCTTTGGTTCATCCTTGTCAAAGTAATTGGACACCTCAAAATTATATAGATCCTGCAAATACGTTTTACTTAACAATTAATATAACACGTTATTTCATGGTTGTAGCATAAAAATGTAACAATGAGAATTGTATTCTTCCCTTTTTGTCTTTTTTTTTGTATCAATAGCCAATAGGGTTGTAAAACCGTTGATCGTACGCACATCTTGGAAGCGTTTCACACAATATGTGCTCAAATAAACGCTTTAACACCCTAATAAAAAAAAAAGAATAATATAATCCTAAAATTTAGTTCATATGTGATTTCGTTTCAGACGATAACATCAAAATGTCGACAGAGGCTGCACCTGCGTTTACTGACCGTTTTAATCCCATCGCTTTAGAGTTGAAATCTTTAAAGACATTTGGAGTCATACAGATGGTATTAGGTGGTATCCTAGTAACCATTGGAGGCGTCGGTTTAATTTTGGATACGAACAAAAAGGATTGTTCTTTTACATTTGATACTCACTCTTTCTTTAAATTTGATGTTAATGAATGTAAAAATCTATCATATGATCTTATTGGAATGGACGGTGCGTGTTTAGGATTATCTATATGGGTAAGAATAGTCATTCTTTGTAAGATGAATATCATGAACTCCAAGGGCGGATCCAGCCATTTTCAAAAGGGGGATTCCCAACCCAGGATAAAGGATCCCCCACTGCACTCGATGTTATGTAATATGGTTTCTAACATTACAATCAAACCGTTTACACTTACCTAAAATTGTATTCTATGGAAAACAGTTTTCAATAAACAACTGCGCCAAGTTTCCATTTTAACTTCAGTTTGCCTCAACCGAATGTTATTAAACTTAAACACTATGATCATTACCACAAAAAAAAACAGATCAAATTTGAAATTAACTGGCGTCACTTTTACCGTTCTTGAGTTGTACCCCTTTATAAATGGACAAAGTGCTTAAACTGTCGTTTACGTTCTCCTCAACTAAATTACTACACAATGTTTATTACCACAAAACACAGATCAAGCTTGAAATCGGGTGTTGTCATTTTTACCGTTCTTGAGTTGTGCCCCTTTAAAAAAAACAATATCCCTAATTAAGTGTTCAGTCTCTTTTGCTAATTTTGCAAATAAAATTCGTTTAAACTTAATTGATTGTGGCCAAGTTTGTTACACTTTGTGTCTTTTTACAAGGAGTTGAGTAGTTTTTATACGCCCGTTTACGGTATTATGGTATACCGTTGTCCGTCTGTCCGTCGTCATCATGTCGGACAATAACTCAAAAACGCTTGAATCTATTCGCATGCAACTTTAGTGAATTGTTTATATCTATTGACGTGAACTCCCTTTCGTTTTTTATAAATTTTAAATTTTAAGTTTCCGACTTTGTTGTTTTTTAGGGGGAGGGGGTGTTAAAAAATGGTGGTTTTCAAGTTTTCGGACAATAACTTAAAAACACTTTCACCAATTTGCCAGAATCTTTGGTGAATTGTTTATATCTATTGACATGAGCTCCCTTTCAAATTTTATAAATTTTAGATTTTATATTGTTGGTTTTAAGTGATTTTATTCATAAAAAGGGGAGATTTTCCAGTTTTCTGACAATGTTTTGAGCAGTTATCATGAAACTTTGTCGACTGGTTTATATCTATTAAGATAACCTCCCTTTAAGTTTTTCATGCATTTCTGATATGACATTAAAAAGTTATTAAACTTTATTATTTGAAAAAGCGACGGGCGTAACATGGCTCATGGCGCAGCTGTTTATTTAATTTGCCGGAAATACATACATCCATACACAATTCACAAATGAATTAACTGATAACTGATATACTAGTGTGGACATTTAAATGATGTTATTTGATGGAAATATAACCCTTTTCATTTCAAATAAAAGGGGTAAAATGTTGACCTTTTTCTACCTTCTTCTGTATAAAGCTAATATTAAGCATGTACGTTAACGAAGGATTTATAGAAAATTAAAAAGAGCTATGGTTTATAAACAACCTAAGATTATCAATTGAATATATATAATTATCAAATCTGGATGTTCTAAAGAATGTATACGCACTATATGTATGTTTAATGATATAGGTTATTGTTACGGGTGCCATTCCTATGTTCATGACCCAGAAGAGAGAAACCGAATGGAGAAGTCTGGTAAGGTTTTTTCATGATTTTTCCATAAATAAAGTTCTTTTCTCGTTTGAATTGTTATACATTTGTCAGTTCGGGGCCTATTATAGCTAGCTGTGTGGTATGGACTTTGCTCAATGTTGAAGGCCGTATCATGATCGACCTATTATAGTTGATTATCTAAGTATAGTTTGGTCTTTGGTGGAGAGTTGTCTTGTTGGCAATCATATACCACATCTTCTTATTTTTATATTGTGTACACTGTTTCGTTAGAAGAAGAAATATGTTTTGATCTAATGGACCATTAGCATCATTTTACCATGGCAAACAATTATAAACGTATTTATATCTCAATATGATACGCAAGACTTATCAGAAATGCATTATATTATCTCTAAACTTTCTTGTTTTATGTAAAATAAATGCGTGTAGATTTTTATAAGATCATAATTATTGAATTTCTCTTTGTTTTTTTAGAGACTGGCGTTTATGGTGTGCAGTATTATTGGAGCGTCAGCAATAGTTCCAACAATCGGAGGATTGGGACTAACTGGTTTGATCTTAGTACGTATTTATCTGTTACGATTTCATGGATCTGCTAACCCTTTTGGGGCACCTGAGATCACCCTAAGTTTTTGGTGGTGTTCGCACTGCTCAGTCTTTGGTTTTATATTTTGTGTTTTGTGTACAGTACTGTTGTCTGTTTGTCGTCTTGTGGGTTTGAATATCCGTCGTCGTTAACTTTTACAAAAATCTTCTTCTCTGAAACTACTGGGCACAATCATCATTGGGGTATTTAGTTTTAAAAATGTGTTCGGTGACCCGGCCAACCCACTAAGATGGCCGCCATGGCTAAAAATAGAACATAGGGATAAAATGTAGATTTTGGCTTATATCTCTGAAACCCAAGCATTTAGAGCAAATTTGACAGAGGGGAGGGGGGGGGGGGGGGTTAATTGCTTATTATGTCAAGATCTATCTGCCTTGAAATTTTCAGATGAATCGGACAACCCGTTGTTAGGTTGCTGCCTCTGAACTGGTAATTTAAAGGAAATTTAGCCGTTGTTGGTTATTATCTGGAATATTATTATAGATAGAGATAAATTGTAAACAGCAATAATGTTCAGCAAAGTAAGATCTACAATTAAGTCAACATGACCAAAATGGTCAGTTTACCCCTTAAGGAGTTTTTTACCTTTATAGTAAATTTTTAATAATTTTTCGTATTTATTTTGTAATCTTTTACAAAAATCTTCTCTTCAGAAACTACTCAGACAAATTTAACCAATCTTGTCCACAAACATCATTAGGGTATATAGTTTTAAAATTGTGCCCGATGACCCCGCCTGCGAACCAAGATGGCCGATATGGCTAAAAATAGTGCATAAGGTAAAATACAGTTTTTGGCTCATATCTCTAAAACCAAAACATTAAGAGCAAATCTGACATTGATGAAATTGTTCATTATATCAAGATCTATCTTCTCTGAAATTTTCTGCCCTGAAATTTTAAGACCATTCAGGCAACCTGTTGTTCGGTTGTTGCCACTGAATTGGTGATTTTAAGAAAAATTTGCGGCTTTTGTTTATTATCTTGAATATTATTATAGATAGAGATAACTCGTAAACAGCAATAATGTACCGCAAAGTAAGCATGACTAAAATGGTCAATTGAGCACCTAAGGAGTTATTGCCCTTTTAAGTCATTTTTTAACAATTTTCATAAATTTTGTAAATTTTTACAAAATATTTTTCACTGTAACTACTGGGTCAGCTTCATTATAGATAGAGATAATTGTAAGCAGCAAGAATGTTCAGTAAAGTAAGATCTACAAACACATCACCATCACCAAAATACCATTTTGTCATGAATCCATCTGTGTCCTTTGTTTAATATGCACATAGACCAAGGTGAGCGACACAGACTTTTTAGAGCCTCTAGTTATATAATTATATATTTTTTTCATTGTGCGCGTATTATATATATATATTCTGTTTTCTTGTTTAAACGAACATGTACATGCTCACTTATACGAAGGAAAACTTTGCACCCTGGTTTATGATAAATTTTATGTAATGTTGTAGTAATGACTGTTATATAAGTTGACATGATTTGTAAGATATTTCAAAAACTATGTTTTGCTTTTCACAGCGAAGGCACAAATTGCCATGGGCAGAAGAAACATGGCCAACTTCAGTGGCAATAATGATTACAGCTTTCCTCACGTTTGTATTGACCATCGTCTCTTGTTCGTACTCTCTTTGCTGTGCACCAAAACAAGAGAAGGAACAAAGTGTAAGTGCAGAAAAACATCATTTATGATTTGAAACCTCATTTGCTCAAAGATGCTAACAAAAATATTTGAATTATAAAAAAAAACCACTGGTATTACCCTTAAAATATGGCGTCTAGACCCCTTTTTCAAGTTCCTTCCTAAACAAGAAACAGTAGAACGGTAAGAAAAGCGATATTTGAAAGTAAGTCCAATCTGATTAACATTCTGATTTGTCGTAGCTGCCTTATTCATCTTATGAGCACAATAAAATCAGTGATCTGTACATGTATTTTGATTTTAAATTAATTGCGTTGTTAAGTACAAGGACACTTGCCAAATTGATATGTTGTTCTGAAATGTAAAGAATGATAACTTTCCTTTTAAACATAAATGAAAGAATATTTTCTATTCGAATATGATTTTACTTTTAGTAGTCAGCACTTCAGTGTTGACATGAATTATCATTGATATGGTCATTATTATAAAGTAACTGTTAACAAAACTTTTTTTTAAATACTAAGGATATTCTACACAAGGAATAAATTAGTTTAGTTGATTTTGTCAAAACCTTTCGGAATTTTGGGTCATCAATTTTCTTTACCATCGTACTTTATTTGACATTTAACCTCTTTTGATTCTAGCGTCACTGATGAGTCTTTTGTAGACTAAACGCGCGTCTATATATATATCGCACCGCTGTTAAAATATCACGTTGTGATTGGTTTAGCGACGTCACGTGGTGACCCCCTATGAAATCAATAGGGGGTTAGTAAATTTCATAGGGGGTTCATGACGTCACGTCTACTGTTAATGGTGACGTCGTCTATTGATGTTGTTGTATTTCATTGTTTATTTTTCTACAAAACGCAGCAGGAAAAGTCCTGCGTGCGATAAATTCGTAAAACGGTTCACTACTGACCCCCTACTAATCAATAGAGGGTGAGTAAAATTCATAGGGGACTCGGCCTTCAGCCTTACCTCCTATGAATTTTACTAACCCTCTATGAATCCGTAGGGGGTCAGTAGCAAACAATATAACTTATAATATACATATAAGAACGTCTGAACCAGTGACAACTCTACGACAGATTTATCCATCCGATCACCAGCAGTTCAGACATACTTATAAATATAATTATTTCTGTGACTGTATCTTGCATTAATTTGTAGGATCCTTTACAATAGATAATTCAGCTGATCTGTAACAATACCATCTTCATGCCTTATATATCATGTACTGTATTACGACGCTAGATTAAAACTGACATGGAAAGGTAAACACGCCCACTGAAAGCTTTATTATTGTGAAGCCAAGGTGGTCGAATGGTCTAGCGCGTCGGATACAGTGCAGACGATTTGGTGTCACGATATCTCAGTAGCATGAGTTCGAATCCCGGCGAGGGAAGAACAAAAAATTTGCGAAAACAAATTTACAGACCTAACTGTTAAATGGCTATAAATGACTGAAGTGTTCTATGTACAACTTTAATCTAAACCCACCAAGTCACTGTAAATACAAAGATACATACAAATAGAACTAAAGACTATATAGACTAAACTATGATATCTAAACTACTAAACTAAATAGTTAACAATCTGATCCTTTCTCTTCCTTAAGTAGATGTAAAGTTAATAAAATGAAAATAAAAGTTTTGTAGATATTGCTTATCACATTATAACTAATTCTCTCTTCTTGTTTTTTTTTATAACTACTGTTCTCGAATATATGTATATCACTATTGTAAGTGTCATCACATATATATATATATCACTATTGTAAGTGTCACATGATCAATTTAAAACTTCTTCATAAAAACGGTATTAACAAGTCCAGTTTCAAAACAATATAGTAGGTTCTGTGCGCTGGCACCATGCTTGGTCAACACATTGGCTATCTGCTCTTTTGTTTCAATCCAATGAACGGTTAACTCTCCTTTTTGGATCATCTCCTTGATGCAACTAATTTCGAGTCGCAATCTCTTTTCAGTTACATTTTTCTTTGAACGAACAGCTTCATAAAGGTCCTTATTGTCAATCACACATCTTACTGTAATACCTCCTTCTGTAGTACATTTATTGATAACCAGTTCATTATATAAAGTAGCTAGTGAGGTAGCACAATCTATACCATCGGCTAAAGCTAAAGCTTCACTAGCTAGTGTACTTCGAACAACCCTTCTTATTTTCTTTGATTGCCATGTAATTGGATTGATTTTTCCATTTTCACCTAGTAGCATAATAACAAACCCACCTTGACTTCCCCCATCAGGAAGATTACCAAAAGAAGCATCAGTATATAATAAAAGTTCTACATGTTCTCGAAGATCCTTGAAATGAAGAGACACTGGATCATTTCTAACTTTCCTTAAAAGCTTGTTTACTCTTTTGAAGTCTTCAATAGTACTTGTTTTCAACTTTGATGCTATCATAGCAATGTCAAAAGCAATATCAGGACGAGTTTGTTTAGCAAGCCACAACAGTTGTCCAACTTTTGATCTAAGAACAGTTTGTTCGACTGATGAAAGCTGAGAATCATTTGGCCTTTTTCTATCAATTGAGACTGTCTTTAACACTTCGACATAATCTGTCTGACTCAATATTATTTTATCATCTGCATGACTTAGACCGAGTCCTAAATATTTAAACGATTCTGAAGCTTCTTTTCCGACACTGAATTTCTCTCTTATTTTCGATATAATCTCAGTTTCAAACAAATTGGTTCCTGCCCACAAAAAATCATCAACATGAACTGCAAGAACACCAGCCAGACCATTTGAATTATACCAGTAAAATACTGCTGGATCAACTTTAGATTCAGTACCTCCACATTCATTTAGGGTTTTCTTAACCTTTTCATACCATTTCAAAGAAGCATCTGCAAGACCATACACACATTTTTCTAAAAGCCAGAGTTTTCCATTAGCATTGGCTTCTTTAGGTGGACGAAGATGAACTTTTCTTTGCATTTTCTCCCCTTGCAGAAAGGCAGTTTTAATGTCTATTGAATTGATGGACCATTTCTTTTGCGTTATGATTGAAAGAATGAGTCTAAGAGATTGTTTGTCACATGTAGGAGAGTTCTTCTGTATTTCATCCAAACAATCTTCTTCAAAACCTTTTGCAACAAGTCTTGCTTTCCTGTGTATCTCATTATCAGCTTCTTTTATAGTATATACCCATCTAGTGGATACATATGACTGACCATAGTCTTCAACTTCTTGATAAACATGATGTTTCTTCCAATTGTCAAGTTCAGCTTTACGAGCATCACAAAAGTCAATCTCATTGAATAATGCTTCTTCTGATTCTTCGTCATCCTCTGTATCCTGATCTGTGTCAGATTTTACAACTTGCAATTCATCAACTGTACTTAAGTCTATTGATAACTTGTTACCTTTAAGGTCTTCAGGTTTCCTATATTCTACATTGTACCAATTCTTTTTACTTGATGATGCTTTACCAGCTCTACTCAGAACAACTCCTTCTCGTGGAGTATCATCACCTGGCATTTTAAAGTTCACTTTCTGGTCCTTTTTTAAAAGTAATGCTTTATGGCGTTTAGAACCAAC
This sequence comes from Mytilus edulis, assembly GCA_019925275.1. NCBI lineage: Eukaryota > Metazoa > Mollusca > Bivalvia > Mytilida > Mytilidae > Mytilus > Mytilus edulis. Next base: position 80,178,427 of record CM034352.1, on the reverse strand, counting down.
ACTTCTACTTTGTGCTACAGAAGTTGCTTGCTCATTGCTCTGTTCACTCACTGGAGTATCTTCATGATTATCATTATCAAGCTCCGAGTCACCTCCTGATCTACTTTCCTCATAAGATTCATGCCCTTGATTCACAGGATTATCGCTGTCTATTTCAGAGTCACCTGCCTGACTTCCTAATTCAGATTCATGTCCTTCTACTTCATTGTCACTTTCACCTTGTTCATTGTCTGACTGAATGTTGGCATGCGAGTCTTCCTCTTCATCACTATCATAATAAAGGACTTCATGCTCAGCCTTATTCTTGTTCAAGTTTTGAGTTTTTAGACCTTCTTTCAATGTTACCCTCTTTTCCTGTTGTTTGTTTTTCTTATCTTTTTGTTCATCAATATCTCTTAAAATCCTACATTCATGCACTCTTACATAAGTTCCTCCATATCTTATAAACACAACAACATTGTCCTGTCCAATAACTGTACCAGGTCCTTTCCATTGATTGTCTCTAAGAAAGTATACTTTATCTCAATTTCTGAATTTCTCACCTGAGGGACGAACCTGCTTTCGAAGAGCACGTCTAATTTTCTCTGAGGATTCTGATGCTACAAATGCTTTCCTTGCCTCGTGAAGACCAACTAAGTGTTTTCCCATTGTTTTACTCATTGTTTCTCCTTCAAGAGCTGGAGGTTTATTGACTAGTGTTGATGGCAGGTTAGGGTTTCTTCCAAACACAATTTGATAAGGACTGTAACCATACACATTTACAAGACTATTTTTGGCATTCACAGCCCAGCTAATTGCAGTTTCCCAAGATAGATTTGAGCTTTCTCTGATTTTGTTTACTGTTTCAGTTAGAGTTGCATTATGTCGTTCTACAAATCCATTTGACCAGGGACTGTATTCTGCGGTTGTCTTAACTGACATGTTTAGATTTTCAGCCATATCACGAAAAATTTGAGAATTGAATTCCCCACCATTGTCAGTGTATACTCCAACTTCAGGAGCACCATATACACTAACCCATATCTGCATGAATTTGTCAACAACTAACTGTGAGTCTTTTCTCCTGATAATAGCTGCTGCACTCAAACGGCTAAACAAGTCAATTATGTGCAAATAGTAGAAATTGTGATCAATCTCATGTAAATCCATAGCAACAATTTGGTTAAAATCATTTGCATGTGAAAATCCCACTATTGGCTTTGGTTTCGGACGTTGGTACTTGAAACAGACAATGCACTTTGAGCAAACATCATTCACTATTGCCTTTGTATCTGAGTCAACTGAGCCTGCACTTTTCAATAGAGATAACAACTTTTCAGATGAGGCATGACCAAATTGTTTATGCAGTTTTGATATAATATCCTTCTTTCTTTTCTTAGAGAATCCAGAATCTACCTTCAGGATTTCCTCCTCACTCACTACAGAATCGGTCTGCCCAGTTCTTCTGTCTTTGATGTTTATGCAATAATGACCATTTGAGGTGAAATGAACATCAACTGGTTTTCCAAACATTGTCACTTTATCATTATGGAGATCAAGTACTGTTTGTGCTCTTTTCAAAGAATCTTTGCTCAATAATAGAGGTATTTCACAGTCAACTACTTCTGTTTCTATGTAACATTTTAAAGACCCAATTGTGGCAGGTAACTTCACAGACTGATAAGAATGTACTGTTTTACCATCACCAAATTTGAAAGGTGTATTACTTTCCTTGCATATTATTTCTTCATTAGCAGAGTCGAAAGTGTCTAAAAACTGATGTAACCATTTTGTCCCGCAAACTGTTTTGGTACATGCTGTATCTACAACTGCAGCATTAAATGCCTCGGCTACAAAAATTTCTTGAGGTGTAATGTTTTGTTGAGAAGTTGTAATTAGAGTTATGCTTACAGTTTCAGATGTGTCTGTTTGTTCCTCTGTCAGTTTAACATCATAAGTTTTATGTGGACAATCCCTGAACCAGTGATATTTTGAATCACAACATCTACAACGAGATATGCTTCCATTTATAGTTGGAATAAGTCGGGATTGAGTATTTCTTTGATCAAATGACCTATTCATGCGGTTGCGAGCACCACATCTCCTTGAACTACGCCCTCTATCAAAACGATGTTCTCCTACAAATGCAGATTCTTCTTTAACAGTAACTATATCATTATCACTCTGTGATTTTGATGCAAATATCCTATTAAGGGCTGCCTTCATGGTTTCAAACTTTAAATCAGAACATGCAGTTAGAGCTAAATGTCTATCACTTTCACCAAGTCCTGCATTATCTAGGAGTTTAAATGCTAATATTGCATCAGGAAGTGGCATGTCATATTTCTTGCATTTGTTATACTTCTGTTCAAACTCAATTATATAGTCACACATTTTAATCGATGACTCCCTGTGATACTTATCAAAAGCTGTATATGCTGCATAAGCTTGATCTGTCTTGTCCTTTTCAAACAATTTATCTAATTCTATTATCAATTTGTCAACTCCTTCATCAACATTCAAATCCTCTGGTGTTATTTCTAACGCTACTTCTCTTGGCTTCCCTTGTAACAACAGCGCAAGTGCTAGGCCTCTCTTCTTTTTGTCCAATTATGTAACCAGTTGCCACATCTTCACTTCATTCTTCCATTGCTGATATGACTTCTCCTTTGTCAAGCTTGGTGGGTTCTTATAACTCAGAGCCGTCGCCATCTCGCCGGATGTTATGAGCTCTGCTACTACTGTTAAATGGCTATAAATGACTGAAGTGTTCTTTGTACAACTTTAATCTAAACCCACCAAGTCACTGTAAATACAAAGATACATACAAATAGAACTAAAGACTATATAGACTAAACTATGATATCTAAACTACTAAACTAAATAGTTAACACTAACATTGTTGGGTTGATGTCTAGACGAGTTGTATATACAGAATGTTCACAGCCATATATCACCATCACTGCTGGTGATCCGATGGATACATCTGTTGTAGAATTGTCACTGGTTCAGACGTACTTATAAATATAATTATTTCTGTGTCTGTATCTTGCATTAATTTGTAGGATCCTTTACAATAGATAATTCAGCTGATCTGTAACAATACCATATTCATGCCTTATATATCATGTACTTTATCGGACCACAGATGAATTATCACGTTGTGATTGGTTAAACGCCGTCACGTGGTGACCCCCTATGAGACTGTATGGGGTTAGTAAGTTTCATATGGGGTTCATGACGCGTAAATTGCGACGTCATCTATTCATGTTGTCGTGTTTCATTGTTTATTTTTCAACAAAACGCCGCAGAAAAAGTCCAGCGTCCGATAAATTCGTTATAGGTTAACTACTGACCCCCTACAGATCCATAGAGGGTGATTAAATTCACAGGGAACTCTGCCTCCGGCCTCACCCCCTATGGATTTTACTAACCCTCTATGGATCCGAATGGGGTCAGTAGCGAACCATATAACTTATAGTATTACGACGTCAGATTAAAACTGACGAGGAAAGGTAACACCCGGCCACCGAAAGCTTTATTATTGTGAAGCCACGGTTGTCGAGTGGTCTAGCGCGTCGCATACAGTGCAGGCGATTTGGTGTCTCGATATCTCAGTAGCATGAGTTCGAATCCCGGCGAGGGAAGAACAAAAAATTTGCTAAAGCAAATTTTCAGATCAAACATTGTTGGGCTGATGTTTGGGCGAGTTGTATATACAGAATGTACACAGCCATGTATCACCATCACTGCTGGTGATCCGATGGATAAATCTGTTGTAGAGTTGCCACTGCTTTAGACGTACTTATAAATATAATTATTTCTGTGACTGTATCTTGCATTTATTTGTAGGATCCTTTACAATAGATAATTCAGCTGATCTGTAACAATACCATCTTCATGCCTTATATATCATGTACTGTATTACGATGCTAGATTAAAACTGGGAGGAAAGGTAATACACGCCCTGCGAAAGCTTTATTATTGTGAAGTCAAGGTGGTCGAGTGGTCTAACGCGTCGCATAAAGAGCAGGCGATTTGTGTCACGATATCTCAGAAGCATGAGTTCGAATGCCGGCAGGGGAAGAACAAAAAATTTGCGAAAGCAAATTTACAGATCTAACATTGTTTGGCTGATGTTTAGACGAGTTGTATTTACAGAATATACACATTTATGTATCACCATCACTGCTGGTGATCCGATGGATAAATCTGTTGTAGAGTTGCCACTGGTTCAGACGAACTTATAAATATAATTATTTCTGTGACTGTATCATGCATTTATTTGTAGGATCCTTTACAATAGATAATTCAGCTGATCTGTAACAATACCATCTTCATGCCTTATATATCATGTACTGTATTACGACGCTAGATTAAAACTGACGGCAAAGGCAACACACGCCCACCAAAAGCTTTATTATTGGGAAGCCAAGGTGGTCGAGTGGTCTAGCGCGTCGGATACAGTGCAGACGATTTGGTGTCACGATATCTCAGTAGCATGAGTTTGAAATCCCGGCGAGGGAAGAACAAAAAATTTTCGAAAGCAAATTTACAGATCTAACATTGTTGGGCTTATGTTTAGACGAGTTGTTATATACAGAATGTACACATCCATGTATCACCATCACTGCTGGTGATCCGATGGATAAATCTGTTGTAGAGTTTTCACTGGTTCAGACGTACTTATAAATATAATTATTTCTGTGACTGTATCTTGCATTAATTTGTAGGATCCTTTACAATAAATAATTCAGCTGATCTGTAACAATACCATCTTCATGCCTTATATATCATGTACTGTATTACGACGCTAGATTAAAACTGACGAGGAAATGTAACACCCGGCCACCGAAAGCTTTATTATTGTGAAGTCAAGGTGGTCTCGTGGTCTAGCGCGTCGGATACAGTGCAGGCGATTTGGTGTCACGATATCTCAGTAGCATGAGTTCGAATGCCAAAGAGGGAAGAACAAAAAAATTTACGAAAGCAAATTTACAGATCTAACATTGTTTGGCTGATGTTTAGACGAGTTATATATATATATATAGCGTGTACCGAACTTAAATCCTGGTTTATTGTATATATCATTTCCAAAATTTAATATGAATAGTTTAGCCGAACATTATGTCAGAATAAATTTGACTGGTGCTATTTTGTAATATTTTATAAATACCTTCAATACATGCATAGTTCTTTAAGTATACTTCCGAAATTTACTCAAAGGAACTTACTTTTAAGTTAAATAAATCCAACATAAACAGCAGTAAATGTCCTTTTATAGATACAAACATTACGACAAAAGAGACGATTTTTCATTCCCTGTTGTTAATTTTCCTTTTTTAAACGTAGATGTTCCTCTTGCTCCACCATACGGTGTTTATATATATCCCAACTTGTTCATTATGTGTGTGGTGATGTCATAGATTATAACGAACGTTATCAATACAATTCAATGGAAATGGGGAATATGTCAAAGAGACATCAACTCGACCAAAGAGCAGACAACAGCCGAAGGCCACCAATGGATCTTAAACACAGTGAGAAAATTCCACACCCGGAGGTGGTCCTCGGCTGGCCCCTAAATAAAATTGTGTACTAGTTCAGTGAAAATCGACGACGTCACACTAAACTCCAAAACATATAAATGAACTAAAATTAAAAACATAAAGACTAACAAAGGCCAGAGGCTCCTGACTTTGGACAGGCGCAAAAATGCGGCGGGGTTAAACATGTTTTGTGAGATCTAAACCTTCCCCCTATACCTCTAGCCAATGTAGAATAAAGAAACACATTGCAATACGCACAGTAAAACTTAGTCAAAAGAAGTCGGAGTTCGATGTCAGAATAGGTAACAAAAGAAACTAAGCAAAATGACAGTGATACATAAATGAACAAAGGACTACTAACAGTTACTAACATGCCAGCTCCAGACCATAATTAAACTGATTGAAAGATAATGTCTTCATCATATGAAAAGTCAAGTACAATCCCTCCCGTAATGCATCACTGGTAAAATATTAAGTCAGGGATTATTTTACATAAATTACTTAAAACTTTTACTATATTCTTTCATAGATACAAAGATTTGATTAGTAAATTTGGCTGTACATGTAAAAACGGTATTTCACATCCTAAAGAAATCATTATGTGTTCCGTGTAAACTCATCGAACCTTTAAACAAACTTATTAGTAAAGGTTATATTACCAATGTTGTAATTAGGTCTTTGAATATAGTTTATATTGACACAAATATTGATTTTGTCATCAGCAATTAAAAATATAACTAAATTTGTATTCTTATCAAACGTTTATTTTTATTGAGGTGTATAAATATACCGTGAAAGTACTTATTCATGGTATATCAATTTTCGTGGTTTGAGTAATATTTTAATTGTAAAATAATTCTTATCAAAATCAAACCCAGCATGAAATTATTAATATTTTCTCATATGTACGAGAACTTTGGGATATAAAATGAACACGTTATCATACTAGCATATCAATACCGGAAATCTGACTTTCATCGATCAAATAATTATTTTTTTATGAGAATTAAAAGATCAAAAGTTGTACAGTTTAGGTTATCTAAAAAGATTAAATGGGTATAATCCTGCTTGCAGTTGTAGTTCATAGTGCGTTTGCCCTGTGACTACTATTATAGTATTCTCAGATTTGGCGTTATTCAATATATTCTCAGATCATATCAGTAGTCAAACCTACATGGGGATCGTTCCATGTCTTGATTTGGACATTGATTTGGACAATGGTTGTTTTATTTCGTTGAACACTTACATTCGTGGATAAAGTCATCTACGAAAACCCCGAATTAAAGTACTTTCACACACAGGCACTTGTCTCAGAATAATATTTCCTATATACCTTAATATAACACAAGGTACTTAACTTGCATTTTAGAAAAAATGTCAGGTGGTGACGAAGTTCCGTTATATGCCGCTTTATATGCTGTCACCACTAAAACTTGTTATATCCTAATCTAATTGTTTTACAATGGTGTATAACATGCCTACATTTGTTGTCGGAATCATCCGTAGAATCCTACCAAAGTATGTCAATCGTAATAATTTTGCAAACCGAAGAAGAATTGGCAATAAACGCGTCACGTCTCCTTTTATATCTCGGTTTCCGATTGGTTCAATTCTATGGGAAAGTCTAAATGATTCTCGGAGTTATCTGATCTTGTTTCATTTTATACGTAAATTCAAGAGAGAGTCTGCATGATATTGACGTCATGGGAACATTTGTAACTTATTAGACATACCACAAACAACACTTGTTAGATTTTTTTCACGCATATGATACAATTTTACTAACTGTATGTTAAGTTCTATTCATACGATAACCACCAGTTTTTTTCTGAAACAATTTTTATAATTAATCATTTACTGCGAGACGTATATTGCCAGTTTTGTGTAGGTTGACGAAATAGTTACGATTGACATACTTGGGTTGGATTGCTACGGATGATTCCGACAACAACAGTAGGCGTGTTATACACCATTGTGAAGATAAATCAATTTAGATTGACGGCATAACAAGTTTTAGTGGGGTTGACAACCGAGACACGGCATTTTTAATGGAATTTCGTCATCGTATGACATTTTTCAAAATCGTGAGTTGAGTACCTTGTGTTATATAAAGGCATATAGGGGGAATCTGAGACGAGTGCCTGTGCTTTCACAGTACATCCACGTTCATTTTTTTATATAGAGGTTACCTCCTAACTATCCTAATGCCTGTCGATACTTTTATTTTTGGTATTGCACAAGTCATGTCTTCTTTGACTGTCCATGACGTTAAAATTCAAATCCCTGGGATGTGTTCTCGTTGATTTTAGTCTCTGATGCATGTTTTTTTTATATTATTAACTGTTTTTGGCATTAAACTTGCTCTTGGTAACTGCTAGTACTCTCAAATCGTACTTTCGTGTTTATTTGACCTGTTGGTACAATCTGTAATGTTTCTGTTTTGTTATTAAATGTTTACATATTTCGTGTTATATCTCGTGTCTCTATTTTTAATATATACGTGCTTTGATAAGTGTTTGGGAGACTATACTAAAATTTTCACTTTTGTTCTCGTACTATGAACAACAAAATATTTTCATTTAGCAGTGTACATTATTTTATTTGGCAGCATTGTGTCCAAGGTTATGGTTATCTTTCTGATATTGTTTACATCTCACCCCATGTTTTATTGATTTTGTATTTACAGTGTGTCGTAGATCAAATTTATCCGTTCAGTGTATGTTCACTTGTTTGTGTTAATATGTCTTACCATTTCAATTGATATTTTATAGTGTGTCTTTCGATGTTGTGCTGTTACACTGTTGTTTTAGGTAAGGGTGAAGGTTGGTACCTATTAAAATGTTTAAACCCGCTGCATTTAAAATTGAGAATAGAAATGGGGAAATGTGAAAGTAAAGAGACAACAACCCGACCAAAGAGCAGATAACAGTCGAAGGCATTTGTTTGCACCTGTCCTTAGTCAGGAACCTGATGCTCAGTGATTGTCGTTTGTTGATGAGGTTCATAAGTGTAGTTAATTTCTCGTTTTTTTTATATATTAGACCGTTGGTTTTCCTGTTTGAATGGTTTTACACTAGTCATTTATGAGGCCCTTTATTGCTTGCTGTTCGGTGTGAGCCAAGGTTCCGTGTTGAAGACCGTACTTTAACCTATAATGGTTTACTTTTACAAATTGTGACTTGAAAGGAGAGTTGTCTCATTGGCCCTCATATCACATCATGTTATATCTAAATTTATATTAGATACGATGATTTTATTGTAACCCATAGCATGATGATAGCTTTATATGATTTTTTTAAGCCAACCAATATAAACGTTGCTAACGTTGTACCAGGCCAGGTACCGGGCTATCAGTTTCCTATGGGATACCAACCTAATCATTACCAACAGGGACAAATGGCAGGGCAGTTCACAGAAGCGGGTCAAGTTCCGGGTTATGCACCAGCTGCATCATGATATCCACTGTGTCCGATAGGTCCATACGGAATGGTACAACAATCTCTATCTGGTGGTAGTTTACAAAAAGTCAATGATAAGAACGTTGAAATTGATTGAATGTTTTCAAAGTAACCTTTTAAATAATTATGATTAGCATTAATTTGCTTATTTATATACATTGTATACACATGCTAAGGTTTTGGGTATAACATTTAATATTTCAATTAACACTTGTATAAAACATAAATATAAACCCGTTCTCAGGGAATGTAAGTAAATACATGTAAACTGGTTAATAATTCAGTCGACATAAAGATGTGAATTGATCATATCGCGTGTTTCAAATTGTTAAATCTATTTATATATACGACAGAATTACATGTAATGAATTAAGTGACATATTGTTTACAAAATAGTTTACGATTCTGTTAAATTCCTGCTTTTTAATGTCAATCCATATTTATTTTTCTTATTATAAAAAAAAGTTAGTACATGCAGATTCATTCATTGTTACTTTAAACAATTTTTAGTTGATTAATACTTAAAACTAGTCAAAGAGAAGCCCCAGCAGCTCCACTCTGAAGTAACTGTATTATAACAAAGTCAATGTAGGCCGGACTCTTTTTGATATATTATTATGTCTAGGAGACACAAATGATTCCCCCCTCAGATGCAAAGTGTATTATTTTAAAATACACAAAGTTGAGCATGGGAGTACAAAGGTGTATGGTTCACTGTAGAAGCAGTTATCAGGGAACGCTATGCACCTCTTATGCAAGTATATAATTCAAAAATTACTAAGTTCAACTATCTCCCAAAAGAGCAAATATTGAATAAAAAATCAAAACCCTGACAAACATGCACACCATTCAAACCAGCATCATAGACAAAGAGCTGAAAACTTCCTAGCATTCAAACTGTAGGAGGAGTTATCCGAAACGCTATGCACCTCTTGGCAAGTAAAAAAATGACCAATACTTCAAAGAGCAATATAAATCAAAATCAAAACCAGACCAATTCACACGTTCAATTTTGTACAAACAGCCAGCAAATGAAACTTCTAGCATTGCAAACTGTAGGAAAACTGTTTTGTCTGGAATATTTGTTATACCATAATGGATGTAGGATTGTTTCCGCGACGGACGGACAGAAGTAAAACAATATTGCCCAAACTTTCACTTGGGGTGCATAAAAAAGTCTTATAATGCGATTTCGTTGATATTCACCACGTTGAACCTGTTGCGAATTATTTATATGGTAAATTTGTATAGTAGTATGAATGCGTTTTTGGTTGATTGTGACAAACAGCTGATGTCGAAAGACCAGTTTTGTCAAAAGATTTTTGTTTATTGTTTTAAAATTTATGTCATTCAGCTGATTTTGTGTCTCTATGAAACATGTATACTATTTTACAATTTGATTATTTTTTACGACAACTGGTTCAATTATAAGGACCTGAGAACTTTTCGTAACACAAAACGAAATAAACACATAACCTGTGACAATTCTGTTATCTACTGGTAAAGGATTTGTATAGTGAGTATACAAATCTTTGTACTGGTAAAAGTTGATTAAAATCAAACAAGAAATGGTACCATAATAATTTTTAAAAAATATAGTTTTATGTGAAATATTTAGCAAACAATTGTAAGTGACGACCCCTTATGGACATAATTGTAGTCTCTAACGACAAAAAATTAAAGTTTGTTAATTTTTTACCATGGCCAATACCGTCTTATTTAAAGCAACAATAAATTCTAATTAATTCGTAGTTGAGCACAATCTATCAACTGACAAGATAAAGCACGACCATAAAAGCGCTGCTTCTTGGATTTATTGTTTATTTTTGTGTACATTGTACTTCATGTTATTTTGACTCGTGTTATTTCATCTAAGCTTTTCTAAACAAGAAGTAAATTAATACTGATTTTTTATTGTTACGCAAGAATAATTTCACATTATATAATGTAAGCATCTATCACTTTCCCATCGGTACATTTTGTATACATTGAAGTGCAGATGTTTGTTTTTGACTACCCTTTATTTTAAGGTTCCTGTTTTATATAAGTCTACCTGATATCTTTCATTATTGCTAGCTATGTATCTTGTATAATGTATATTAGGATTTTTTATTTAAAAATAAAATGTATACTCACATATTAAAGAGTTGTGTCGTTTTTCAAATAAGAGTATTTTATTTTCCAGACATAATCTTAACATATGTACGGTCGGTCGTCTTTAAGGTTCAAAATGCATCATTCAAACCCATTGAATTTGACATTAAGGATGCTGCAGATACAGGTTTATGCGCTTTCTTAGATATTAAGATACCAGAATAGTCGTCTGATTGTGGTTTTACCAATTGTATCCTGTTCCCGATTGTTGCGTTTTGACTAAGTGATGACAGGTAAAGAATACATAGCAAGAGACGCTAACCCTGTCAACAAATGTCCTTTGGAGTTCATGCAAGTCCCTCAGATTTTGTAATTTACTTTAAGTAGTCTCTTCTTAATCGATTTAGACATTTTAACATTGGTGAGCTACTATCGTACGTAATTCAAATTGCTACATTTTTATTTCATGTAGTAACTTTCCAGTAGCTCCTTCACATGGAAGATGTAAATATCCTGGTACCTGAAATCACCATGGGTTTTAGTGGATTCGTATTGTCCAACTTTAGTTGTTCTGGTGTACTGGGTTTATCTGTGATGGTTGAATAATTTACAAAGTTGGAAACATATTATTTAAATAAAATCGACGTATATTGTTCTGTTGTCAGTTTTCCGTCGTGATTTAAGAACACAATTCTCCTCTGAAACTAATCGACAAAAACAAAACTTACCCTTTATCATCCTTAGGAGGAGGATCTTTTTAAAATATATAACTGAGTTCTAATCAAACTTCTAAACGTGCATATACAATGTGTTCGTGCAACATGCTTAACCTATTATCAATGTCAATTACCATTAAAGATAAATATCTAGATAAAACACTGTATTTAATAATCAGGTACAAGCATATGCGTAATAAACATAAAGTCGTGGTGTAGTGGGTAGTGCTTCGTCCTACAAACACGAAGGTTCCTGGTTCGATCCCCGTTCCGGGGAGAAAATTTCATGGACTGAATTTTCGGCTCTTCCTTGACACCATTTGCGAGTATGGCCCGAGAAACGATGATAGTCCGTCGGGAGGGGACGATAAATGGCTGACCCGTGTTAAGCGAGAGCAATATCTCTTGCACGTAAAAAACACCCTTGAGATTTCGAGAAAAAGCAGGCTAATGCCGCTACAAGGCAGCACTCGCACCAGCAAAGTGGAAGGGATTTAATAAAAGTTGTAATAACTTGTTTCCCAATCCACTATAAACAAATATGTTTAAACTAAACACATCAAATGTAATCTATTAGTTATCCAATCATACAAGCAATTCATAATTATGAAAATGAATATGAAGGGTTTTATTAATGTAATCTAAAACTGTATTAAAAGTATTAAAGTCAAAAACGGTTCTTTTGTTGTGTCATACGTTAGATCTTAAAAAAAGATCAGAGCAGTACGTTGCGATATTTGTAAATACTCTACCTTCCTTTCCCAGTAGGTTTAGGTACTTACACATTACTTGAAGAGATCACTCACCTGTCCTTACCCAGAATTGTGGTCTCAGCTTTGTATTGATCAGTGGACTGAAATTGGTTTTCATTTGTACCTAACTTAGACTCCTTTACACCAATAATATCAGATTGAATAGTATCATAGTGTGAATCAGTTGTCTTGCGATGGTCTGACGTTGAACAATTGCGCTAGTGTAAGTGGTCAAACCTATAGCAGCTATATCTTGAACAAGGACAGTTTCCTGAGTGATGAAATGAGTCACTATACATTTGTTCATCTCGATTAATGTGTTAACTACCATCAAACACCAGGACTTGATTTCATTATATCTATTTTTTTTCTCAGTGATGATCAATCAGGTAGATATTTGTGATGTGAATCATTTTGCGCGGCAATGTTCACGGTGAAGAGTTTAGGTACACTTTCTTCCGTTTCACTTACTGGCTGTTAAATTTCTCGTCGTTGTATTTTAGGGTAATTAATTTGTATATGTATATCCAATTCATCGATCTCACGAGCGAAACCCTTTAATACGCTTGAAATTTGATGATACCACTTTAACTTTTATATTATGCTGCTCTGTCTTTATTTTAGTCAGATATTGCTAATTCGTTAGGACTTGGCTATCACATTCTCAGATGCCTTATGGATGTGAGTGCATGTTCCTTCCATTTATCTGTAGTTAAAACAATCTCTATAAGTTATTTGGAAACATTAGACTCTATTCATTGAAACTAGCGAGTCAATGCGCATAACAATGCCAGTGATCACATTTCTGATAGCATTATGGCTACTGATCTGGTTGTTTCAGACGCTTTTCTTTAGTTTAAAAATACATGATAACTCCAGTTGTTAATTTCTGTGTCATTTGGTCTTTTGTGGAGGGTTGTCTCATTGGCAATCATATCACACCTTCTTTTTTTATATCCAAGGCAAATTCCAAAAAAGTCAATAAAAACTGCCAAAAGCAAACGCTAGCAATCAACAGGACAAGTTAAAAACAACTGACATATTCCTACTTGGTACAGGCATGTTCCGGAGAAAATGGTGGATTTAATACGTTGCGTTGTGAGCATATAAGCTTTCATGATCAATAGTGTTGTCAAACTGCTATACAACCACTGTGTAATTTTTTGATAACGCTTGGTTCAATTTTTAATTTTTTAATTTTGTAAAAGGGTCAGTAACTTGTCAATTTTGAAAATTAACAGCAAATAATTTTATGAAGTGTTGGACACTTTAAGTGATAAGAACTAAACGTAATCTCTCTAGTAATAGTGTATTGGTGGTCTGGTGCTCTTTAGTGGATGGCGAAAAAAAAATAATGGATAAATTGTCAGAGGTTATAAGTACGGGGCGCCGAATGGGACTCTTGTGATTTTGTACAAAATTCAATTCTGTCATAGCAAAATCATTTTTGTCTTTCAAAACTATGGGATACAGACTTGTTTTATGAGAACTTCATTTTTGTAGACAAAATTCAATTTTGTAGACAAAATTCAATTTTGTTTAACAAAATTCAATTTGTAGAAATTCTAAAGGTACACAAAATCGACTTTGTGAGACAAAATTGACTTTTGTGAGACAAAATTGACTTTGGAGACAAAATTGACTTTTCGGAGACAAAATTGACTTTTATGAGACTAAATTCAATTTTGTGAGACAAATTAATTGTCAATTTTGTCACAATCATTTGTGCCACAAAAGTCATTTTGTGCACAAGTCAATTGTGCACAAAAGTGATTTTGTTCAAATAGTTAGAATCCAAACTAAACTAATTTATATACAAAATTGACTTTTGTCGCCCAATTTTAAAATGTAGGTAAAAAGTAAAGTCTGTGTTACAAAAATAATTTTATCATGACAAAAGTAACTTTTGTCCACTGAAAGATAATTTTGTATGACAAAGTTTTAAATTTGTAGTATGCTACAAATTTTGTTAAACTGAACTCATTTTTGATGAACAAAACTCACTTTTGTCCGTACAAAATTGAATTTCGAGTACAAAACCACAATAGTCTCATTCAGCGCCACGTAATAGGAATAGGAAACCGGGTTATGATCATCATTAATTGTATAGGAATTTTCCGTAAATTCTCAAAGACGCTATGTCGACTTATTCTTCACTTGGTTGCAAAATAATGACCGTGTTATTGTAAAGGTGTAATACCACCAAATCATGGTACATCACATCCGTGTTTATACGAAAGTAGGTCTAAAACAATATTCCCTTGAATTGGACAGTTGTAGAAAATTAACATTGCATTTCAATGCACTTAAATTTTTCTGAGTCATAAACATGTATGTTGGGTGTCTGTAAGCATCATTCCTTTTTGATTTGATGGTCTTATAAAAATGTTTTGGAAAGTTAAGGTTACATAGTTACAAAGCAGGTAACCAGTAAATAACAGTGTAAAAATTGGGTTGTTTACTTCCGGTGATGGTTACTTCTTATATGCAATGAAATGTAGTGTGAAATGTTCACTGTAGCACTGGAAAGGATTCAACTTTATACATGCAAAGTATTTCTTTGGTTGAAATAAAGGTAAATACTGTACATTTTTTTTAAAAGTGCCAATTTAAGGATGTATTATTCTGACTTTTCAGTCTCGTTCAGTCTCGTTGAAATCTCGTTCTTGAACTTTTTCTAAAACATGTGATAACAGTGGAAAATGTCAATGAATTTTAAAAAATATTATAATCAAACATAACTCTGTGAAAAAATTGTGTATTTACAATGAACGGTTTTTGAGTAATCCAGTTTTCAAATTTTACGACCAATGAAGTCTATTTTTAGCCAAAATTTTGAGAAAATGGGTGAGGAATACAAAAATGATTATACAGGAATCATGTACATCCATATCATTTTGGGTTTTTTTCAAATTTCTTAGATATGTTTTATTTTCAATCATTTATAACAAAAAAGTTGAAATAATATGCATTTTGTTCTTAAAACTGAGAAAACTACAAAAATACAAAATTGACAGCATGGTAAATTTTACACAAAAAAAGCGTCAAAATATGATAAAACTTTCTTATATAAACACCTACCTATAGTTTTTTTAAGTAAAATTTATTCAGATTGGTCCACTTCATCTTTGTGAAAAGTATGAAAAAAGTTTAATTGTGGAACTGTGATTTTTTTCAGGATAATAGCCCCAAAAATGGTAAAAATCGATGAAAAATGGGAAAATCATCAAAATTAGGCATTTTCAAAGGGTTGTAGCAAAAAAAAAGTGCACCACCATATGATTTTTTCTTCCCCAATTATTTTTTACAGTCTTATAAACCCAAAAATCAGGTTAAGAAAAAAAGTTTAAATTCTAGAAATTTTTGGCTCCTCAGAGGTGTACATTCTTAACAAAGACTAATAGGGGGAAATCAATGGTGGTATTACACCTAAAGAGTTACCAGGACAGTTGGTGCATGTACAATGGAAATGATTAGCTATTATCTGGTGTTTTAATCAACATGTGCTTAAACTGCCATAGTTGAAGTTAGGTTTTAGATTTAAAATTTACAATATCATAAAACTATGGTATTGTGTATATCAGGGTCTAAAGATTTGTTTTGAAGTCCATGAATTTCTTAGGAACATTTATAACGAAGACATCTGATGATAAGAAAAGCTTTCAACATATAACTTCGGCATCATTCAGTTACGATTACTTTGACCGATATACTAATGATAGCCTGAGTGCTTGCACTCTGCGTTATACTTTACTAATCTTTAATTTATCAAAAGCATATGCTGCAATATGAGGTGTCGTGTTGAATCCAGTTCAGTGGGGAGAAGTACGTATGTCTGATTGTTGTTAGTGCGGTCTTTAAACTGTTTTAAGTTATGAGCCTTGTATCTTTGACGAATTTTAACAATCATTGGGCCAATCACACTACTGGTGGACGTTTCGTATCCCAAGGGGATCACTGAGAGTATCACCAGCCTAGTGGTCATCACTTTTGTGTAACCATGAAATATCTTGATATGTTCATTTTCTGTAATTTGCTGAAATATTGAATTATTCGAATTTGCATTTACAGTTTTTAATGCTTTTCTACTTCGTATTTTATTTGTCCTTTAATTCATTTTAAACGCCACTGATTGATTAGTCATATGTAGACGAAACGTGCGTCTGGCGTACCAAATTATAGCCGGTGATGCTTACATCTCTGATGGATAGTTGTCTTATTGAAAATCATACCGTATCTTCTTATGGTTAAACTGGTAAAGGTGATGTGTTTTTGAATAATGGTAGTGCTTGAAATTGATGCTTGTCTTTTACTTGATCTTGTATGATTAAGAATATTGCTGTAATTAAGGACAAACTCATTTCCTCCTGGTTGTTTACAACTGATAATTCGCTTTCATAAAGTCCGCCTTCCTGTTTATTTCGTTTCCACGGCTATATCTATGTTTGGTCATTTGTGCATAATGACTGGTGGTACTTCAAATATAATGGCTTTTTGTTGCATTAATTAAGTTTGACAATGGAAGTATTATATAATAATTCCATGGTTTGACAATTTTGATTCCGCTTTTCTGAATTTGAACATCCTTGTTGTAGGTTATATAAATATACAATATTAGGTCAATGTCAGGAAAATATAAACTTTTGTGTATGAGGCTGAGAAACTGGGGTTTTGCGCCGAGTACAAACAAGTTTACATTTTTATGACATTGACCTAATATTGTTATTATACTGCAATTTAAATTAATACATTGATAGCTTTTTAAATCGTAACACAAATGTCAAACTATTTTTTTTTTCCTTAATGGACCCCTGATTGTGGAGAATGTGTTCCATGATGAAATTGACATTATACAAAATATAGCTATGTTACTATATTTAGGAAATAAACACAACTAGTTGCAGTATAAATAACATAATCCCTTGTGCTCATGCTGATGTCTGAAGATAGAAAAGATGGGATAAAGAAATCATCAATGTCTATTTTGTTGTTCGATTGTAAGTCAGTCGACTTCTCTAACTTAATTAAGCCTTGATAAGAATTTCATTATTTACTGGGTTTGTTTTCAACATCAATCAATGCATGCAGATACAAATATCCCAAACCATAAGATACGCAAATCCAAATTAAAAATTTAGATATTGTAAGAAACATTCAAGTAATATGAGGAGAAAAGATTAAAAATGACTCTCCGTAAATTTTATGGACACCATTACGAATTGGTTGATCTATACGATGTGTCTAAATCTAACTAATCACATTTTACCACGTCTTAGATTGTGGTTTAACATCTATGTCGTCTGTCTGCGAAGTACTGAACGTCACCTTTTCTCGAATATGACTGTTAAACCGAGAGTGAATTTACATTGCTGTACGACGTGTCTCGGTATTTTGTACATCCAACATTCATGCATTTTTTTGTTATGGTTTTAGTTGAATAATGTGTTATGTCGTATCGTTTGTTGTCCAAATAATTATAAAATTACCATTCAATACCATCATTGTCATATTCCCGAATATAACTGTTTACTGAATGGGAATTTGAATTGCTCTGCGGCGTGCCTCGGTGTTTTGTACATCATCCATTCATGGATTTATTTTTGATGTTTCTGTTATGGTTTCGGTTGGATAATCTGTTATGTCTTTTCGTCTGTAGTTCAAATAAATATAAAAATTCCTTTCCATACCATCATTGTCATGAAAATTTGTTGGTTTAGTCCTAAGCAGATGTCATGATGGGGAAAATCTAAATATTCATGGCGTATTAATAAACAAGTTTACATTTTAAAATGTTTTGACTTGGATTGAGAATTGTCTCATTGGCACTCATACCACATCTTCTTCTATCTAAGTATAGATATGGATATAGTGTTTCTAAAATTATTTCGTCTTTTATCCCCAAAAAACGAACTAAGGTTCAATCAACCTCAGGCAAAAGAGAGGCGAAAGATGCCAAAGGGACATTCAAACTGACAACACCATGGCTTAAAAGAAAAAGACAAACAGATATACAACAGTACACAAAACACAACACAGGAAACTAAATACTGATTAACAAGAACCCCACCAACAACTGGAGGTGATCTCAGGTGCTCTGGAAGGGTAAGCAGATCCTGCTCCACATTTGGCACCTACCGTAAAGTTTACCCAAGATTGATTTGGTTATTTGCAGGTTCCGTAATGTCATATAGAGATTTTGAATTTTTGTATTACACATCCGTGGTTTTCAAACGATAGGGTTTCAGCTTTATTGGTGATGGTCAATCAAAAAAAAAACCTCGAAAGTACGAAATTAATAAGGTGTTATATGGATTTACCAAGGATATAATAACAACAAACTTACTTAAATTGAAAAATATCAACATTATATTTTGCTAACCTATTTAAAGGTCAGTAAATACTGATGTGGAAAATATCGTTTAACTTAGTATTTATTGGTGGCAGATAGAGGTTTAACGTTCTGTGCAGATGTTACATGCATATTCAGGACGATAGTATGCAATGGTCGTATGGATATATATATTCTGCTTTGTATACAGCAGTAGCTCTGAGTCAAATTTTTGACGTGGTAAGTGACCTGGTCCACAGCAAGGATATCTTTCAGTCTCGGACAAATATAAACCTGACCTAGTGCTGTTACAAATGAAAACAACGCTTTATAAATTCCATGCGCCCGAAGCGCTTTTCTGAATTTTACGTCCATCAGGAACGCTCAAAGTCGAGTATTTAAAAGGATGTATAAAACCCGAAACAGTTGAAGAGCTACATGAATAAAAAGTATATAAACAATATGTTTACTTTGCCTGAGGGAGTTGAAACCTTAGTTTTTTATAATTTTAAAATCTATAAACGAACAATTTCAGAAAGGTTTATAAATCGTGTCAGTACCAAAGTACTGACTACTGAGATGATGATACCTTCGGAGACTGATAGTCTTCCAGCAGCGGTATCGACCCAGTGCTGTAAAAAAATTGAAAACAACACTTCATACATTTGATACGTCCGAAGCGCTTTTCTGAATTTATCTTCACCAGGAACGATAAAAGCCGAATATTTGAAATCAATACTGTATAAAAACCGAAACAGTTGAAGCGTTTTATGATCACAAAGTACCTAAAAAAGTATATGCTGATGGTCTTAAATGCTGGCGTCGATCGGCTGATGGTCTTAAATGCTTGGCGTAGGATCGGGCTCATGGGCCTTAAATGCTTGGCGCCGGATCGGGCTGATGGTCTTAAATGCTTGGCACCGGATCGGGCTGCAGAGATGAAACATGATGATTAACGGAGATAAAATTTCAATTTCTTGTGAGAAAAAATGAGAAATAAATGAGTAATAGAAAATTCAATCTTTACTGAAGTACCCTTTCGGAGCACATCGGATTCTCTTTATCTTGTTTCCAACTTTATGTGATTTATCGTGTGCACGTCTGTTTTTGTTCTGTTTTGAAAGGTTGTCTTTGTTGTTTACATTTGAGCATATTCTAATAATTATGAAAGACAATCTGTGTTTTTCAATGGTCTCCATGGTTTTTTTTAAAGCACAGTCCTTCGACTAACCCCCGCGCTATGTTAAGTCTGCCTCAGATATTTGTGGACAACCTGAAAAAAAGGCCTTTCTAGAACTAGGTAAGTGTTGGTTTAGATTAATTTGTTTTGATTTGGTTGTATTACGGAAATTGTCATAATAGCTGATTGTGTATTTATCTCTCATTCGATGCCACATCTAACCAGTAAAGGTTACTCAAGAATACACAGAAAGTCATCGGATCAGGATTAATCTCACTTTTTTTTATTTTGATTTGTTCCTAGATGTTTTTCTCTTTACTTTTTTAATTACGCGACAAAAATGCATATGTTGATACTGCTCAGACATTGTATTTTTAAACATAGGAATTACTTTAAAACAAATACAAGCACATATGAAAGACAATAAAATGTTAAAAATCAATACAGTGCAATATAATACATATAACGAAAACAAATACTAAATGCGATATCACAGTTTAAATCAGGCATATCAACTTCCATAAAAATTTAAATATAAAAAATATCAACAAAATACTGCTACTTATTCAGTTTGCATGAACTTTTATAAAAATGCTTGTACATGTAAAAGGCAAACTATAAACATATTTCTTTGCATATATTCACATTTTATGACAATAAATATATATTTCAAATTTATTGATTATAAAATGTTATTTTGTAGCCTTTTTTATATAACTAACCACTCGGGGGGGGGGGGGGGGGGGACATTGATAGAATAAGAAGGTTGTGTGGTGTGTTTCACTCAATTAAGTTTGATAAGTCATTGCAGTGATATTGTTTGCCTCAAATTACAGCCGAAATTCGGCCTTTTCCCCTAGAGAAAATTCCCAATTACTAAAAAAAGTGGCTTAAAATTCCTCCCAAAAAGGTTTACATTTTCCCAAAACAGTGATGGCATTGGTAGTAATCTTTGTAAACTTCGTATTCATGTTATTTTTTTGATATTAGAAAGCACTTTTGAGATCCAGTTTTCTGATCAGAATCATCATGGTGTTTGTAACACATATGGTTTTCAATGCATTAAGTACCATCATTGTTTTGGTTTCTTTCCCCTCTCCGAAAAGTACCTTTCAGGTTGAAAATGTCTGACAACCAAAATATACATGAAAAAACAGTGCAAAAAAGAAAGCAAAGGTCAGCAAAAAATCGGAGATGTGTTTAGAATAAAAAATACAAATTTCCCAATTTCAATAAAAAATATGCAATTTTCCCAATAAAAAACGGTAGAGGTAGTTTTGAAAAAAGACAACAATATCACTGCATTGCTTGACTAACTTCCAGTATCAAAAACATGTATATGACACGGATATATTTCAGGAAAACTTATCAATAGTGTGGTACAATTTGCAAACGGACCAACCGGGATGAAAGAGAGGGAGCATTTGAACAGTCACGAAAATGTGTGTCATCTTAGAATAGACCTTTTGTTTCGTATAGACAATATAATATACGGCAGTCTTATTTGGATTGTGTATAATAGTTTATCTCGTCCTATTCAATGTTTATTTTTCCGGCTGTGATTTTGATGTTGATTCTTTATGCCTAAAACGGCACACTATATAAGATACGAAAATCCAGTTAATGAGATACCCGTATGTTTATGGTTTAACTGTATTACTTCGATTAATTTAATATCCTGCCACCAGTCTAGGAAAAAATACCAGCAGCAGCAAATATAGAATCATTTTTAATAATAAATCAAGTTGCTGGTATTGTTTGGCTATGTGACTTGCTTTTGGCATCAATAATCACGAATTATGTGCTGCTCATTGAGAACATTATGAATCAATTTCCTTTTATAATATCAAATATATTAATAAAGACAAAATTTCAAAATGTTGTTTCAATAACTTTCGATGAGTTTCAAAATATTTAGGTATTTTTAATTTCTTTAACGAAAAAAGTGGTAGTAAAAAATGGATATAAAACATAAATTTTCCTAATATATACAAAAAAATAAACAGAAGTTAATTTTGGTCCAAAAGACCCAAACGTTTTCTTTAATCAGTTAAAATACTCTTTAATAGCAAATGCAAAATTCGTTTAATCTTTACTGACTTTTTGTCTATGAATAGAAACTAAAGTATTAATGGATTAAAATTGGCAGAAAGTAGATTTCAGAAACGAGGAATTGTAATATAATATATTTATAATAAGGAAACATATTTGAAATTCACCTATTTATTGTCGTGGTTAAAAATCCGAGACTCAGACATCTACTGTTGTATACTTGTCTTTAGATTCTTTTGATCTGTTATAAATATTGTAGTACCATTGAAATTGCATTAATAACATAAAATTATTTGCACAAATATCTGTTTTGAAAAGAAACTTTCGAACAAACACACCTGTACAACATTAAATATAGAGCACTTTTGATTAAGCCTAATGTTTACTTGAGTCAAATTTAAACTGACTCATGTACTGCAAGTTACAGAAAGTTCAATGTACTGTTACACTGCAAAATAATATCTAGTACAAATGAATGGTACAATATGTCTTTCGTCAAACCAAATACGACTCTGCATTGACTGTCGCATCTTAAACAGTAATATACCTTGCGATGGCCATCCATTACTAAGATTAAATGAAAAGACATTTTGTCAATGTCATGTCTTCTTCAAATTAGATTTATTTGAACTACTAATATCTGCAGCCTTTGTACTAGAAGAATGGTCCCCGTTAACTTCTACAAACTCTTGAAATGTAACACTTTTCTTTGTCTTATTATTGCCATTATTTCCATTTATAGAAACACTAATAGAAACACCTGTTGCTGAGGTAACATCACGTGGTTTACCAGGAGAAACTTTAGTTACAAAGTCCGCTCTAGAATCGGGTCTAGAGTCAGTTATAGAATTCGATCTAGAAACATTAGGTCCTATAAAAGTTTCTTGTTTTTTACCAGACGGCGGTCTGCTTATGGGTAATTTGTGTTTTAATTTTGGCGAAGGAGAACTATTGTTTGTAATAGAAGTTGATGCTTTACTATTTTCACTTGATTGTATATTACTATTCTTAGTTTTTGATCCGTCCTCGGGTCCTTGTTTAATTTTGTTTGATAGTAGGACAGTCAATTTATTAGACAATGCATTTTTATCCTTTTCTTTAGTCTTTGATTTCGCTTCTTCTACAGTAATTACAGTACTTGAAGTCTTGTCACTTTCATTTCCTGTTAATGTATCATTCGCTTTTCTTGACCACAGTCGGAAAAACTTCGTGCCTATTCCTACATTTCTGGCCTTCCTTTGTAATGCTATAAGCGACAGTCTAGCTCTGATGATATTTTTCGTGTTGTCACTAATGTCGCTGGCGTCATCCTCAATAACAGCTCTATCATGGCAGACATTAGCTACCTTTGCTATAATAACTGCAAGAATTACACCAAACAATGCTATACAGATAGTTATGACTATTTTAGGGTACGTTTCAGTGTAAGTTGCCGTAACCGTACTATTGGAACCTGCAAATAGAAATAATGGTGTGAGAAGAAATGTCAATCCAATATGTTCGATTTTTAAAATAGATAGTCTTATAAGTTATGATTAAGAGATAGGGTATATACGTTAATGAGACAACATCACCAACGTCAAAAATGACAAAAAAAAAACAATTATAGATCAACATACAATCTTCAACAGTATAAGTATTCCTTTCTAGATTTGACTTTGAACAATTCTCTAGAGATATATCTTAGAGTTGATAATGGAAACAGGGAATGTGTCAAAAACACGGCAAAAGAGAAAAAACAGCTCAAACACACTAATGGGTCTTCAGCGAGAAAATCCCGCAGCAAAAGGCGGAATTCGACGCCTAAACAATAATGTATACTAGTTTAGCAGTTTTTAAGTACTTATTCGTGGTCCAATTATTGTTCTAAAGACTTAGCGATTAATTTTGAAAATATAATCAGTTAAAAATCAATGAACTAGATTAAAAGGGGCCTTTGAATATCCATATCTCTTCGTGACATTAAAGAATCTAATTACAAAAGGTTGTACACTAGATTTAAATTTACATGTACTGAACATCATATCGTATGCCATATAAATACCTTTTGCATTATTTTTTTTAAAGGCACGGTTACCATTAGACATTATTTCATTTTGACTTAATTCTTACGCCTTCTGTTTGTAAATCATGCTTATCTGTTTCTAATTATCATTTTTAGGAGTGTTTTCTAGGTTTTTGTTTCCGGTAATAATGTTGTCTGTTGTTTTCTTTGGTTATTTCTACATTTTTTTTTTATTTTTTTTTTTTGTTGTTAGTGCCATTTAGAAATATTTTCTTGCACATTAATGTCGCTTTATGTTATAGTCGACGAAAACAAGACAACAGAGATTACTATGGACAGGTTAAACAATATACTACGTGTTAATAAAATAAATATTAAACAATTTAAACAAAATAGTGGTCAAGAATTATAAAATATGAAGAACAACTACGTATCTTAAATTTAACTACAAAATTTAAATATCAAGGAACACGAAAACATAAAAGCCAATAAAACATTTGAACACGTGTTCCCCAACTTGATAAGCACAACCTATAATCCACACGATATATTTTTGCAAATACCCGGATCAGGACTCAATTTCATAGTGTTGACTGCAGGATATGCTGAAGTATTGTTTATATCTATTTATTTAGTACTTGTCTACTTATCTTATCAAAGGAACTGTGTCTTCTGTATGATATATATAAACAACAATACTGTTAATAGTTCAACTTTACAAGCATAATTTAATCTTCGTTTGATTCAGATTGTTCAATTAATTAAAATTTATGGTTTTGGTTAACCAATTCCTATAAGCGTTGTCATTGTTAGAAAGCCCTGTTGAAAGAATTTAAATCTATCTTATAATTAAGATTTAAATATATAAAAGTCGTAGATGTTTGTAAAAATCTCATCGCAACATACGTTTAAATATCTGTTAAATTTCTAACTTTGAAAATAGAATCAATTACCATAATTAACTGATCAATGTATTTTGGATAAGATTCGTTTAAACAAAATGTTGCATTTATTCCTGGTAACGGGAATACTTATGGTAAAACGTTTACGATTCAGTTTATTAGGCAAGTGATCACACGAAACAAGTCATGGATATTAATGCAGTTAGCCATAACGCAGATATGAAAGCTAGTTCCAATCTAATGCAAAAAGTAAAATCACAAAAATATCGAACTCAGAGAAAAATATCGACTTCAGAGGAAAATTCAAACGGAAAGTCCTAATCAAATGACAAACTCAAAGAATAAAGTGAATGGACAACAACTGTCATATTCCTGACTTGGTTCAGGCATTTTCAAATGTAGAAAATGCTGGATTGAACCTGGTTTTATAGCGCTAAACCTCTCACTTGTATGACAGTCGTTACCACAAAATACAAGACAAAATATCAGTCAGTACACATATAATGGATTTAGTGTCACGACATCATAAATATTCTAAGAAAAAATGATCATAGGCCTGTGCAATGCTAAAATAGAATAAAACAATAAATAATTTTATCTGAAAAAAAAATATCGGGCTAGCGATTCAATTTCCAGACTAAAGTCTAACTATTCAATTCACCAAATTATCGGGCTAACTATTCAATTTACTAAACTAAGGGATAGCATTAAATTGCTAGTGCTCAAAAGATATGAACTGATTTTTTTTCTTTCTGAAAAATGTTATAAACAAATAAAGGATATTAACTAATGTTGTCGTGATGACATTTGCTAAGACTTGTGTTTTTCATTTGTTTATAAAAATTGACGTAGGAATTAAAACCCATTACTGTACAAAACTTAACATTTTCGTCTAATCCCTTGAAATCAAACACTCTACCCCTATTTTTTTTAAATCGTAATATTATGAAATTTTAATATGTTTATGAGACAATCGGTTATCCTGTTAAGGTGTGAATAACCTTTTTTACATGACGTCAAAACCTTAATTCTCTTAAAATGAACGTTAATTGATGTTTTTTTCATTGTTTTTTTTAAATGAGCGGAAGTAACAAAACACAATAGCTTCCATTCTTGTATTTACAGATTATCGAAATAAATATATATATTGTTAAAAATATCAATATTTTTATCTGATAAAAGTTAAACTTCAAGAGACAATGTGCACTAACTTATTTGTTGGAATCGACTTTAAAAGTATTTTGTTTGCGCGATAAAATGGTTTTCGTTTGCGCGAACAAATGGTACTGTGTTTGCGCTAATTAACCTGTAATTTATCTGCGTTTTTATTGGGTTTTTTTATACTGATAATAACCTGTACTTTATGGATTTATGTTAAGAAGTAAGGATATTTATAGATAATTTATAAGTCAAGGAGGTTATTATACATTGCATTCAACAATGAGCAAAATCCCATTAATGCAAACAAAAAGGCTCCGAAATGAAAACTGTGTTATTTTTCAAACGGGAAAACTAATAGCATAGATACATTTCAATAACTAATATTATAAATTATGGGATACTATTTCAAAATATACAAAATTTAATACTTCCATTCTTTATAAATTGAAATAAACATATGACTAATTCAGGTGATTCGTTTTTTTGGACAATTAAACTTCAGTTCTATATGAGTTATTGAACATACTCGTACATCTTTAACGTGGCATCGTAGAGTTGCCGCTCAAAACCACCCGTGCATGAACATGATAAATGTGAAGGACAATTTTAAAGTTTTAATTATTTTTCTTGTGTAAACATTTTTTTAAGGATCCAAAAGAAAATATGTAATTGTGAGAAGGAATGTACTTTTCAAATGCCCTTGTATTTTCAATTGTTTGTTTTACTATTTATACAAAATACATTCATTATTTCACATTGTAAAGCTTCATTTGTATTTTGTGTTTTGAGTTCTGATTGAAATTAAGTTGTTTAATTTCAGATAATTAAATTTAAAATGAATTGAACTTAAAAATTTAATATAAAGTAAATGAACAATTATCCAATTAATAGAAAAATTGAGGTATAACCATGTAGACATACAAGTTCAAAGTTCATAGGTATTTCTCTTCCAATTAAGTGTAAGGCACATGACGACAGCAATTACACGAATATTATAATTCAAAACACATATAATAAACAAATAAAGAAAATCAACATGTAGTACGGAAAAGTCGCTTATTTAAGGAGTTTAGTCGTCATTTTGGAAATTACGGCTATAAATCACAGTTTTGGTATTTCAAAAAATACACTTCACATTTTTACTTGTCAAAAAATCGTACGGTGCATTTTTTGTAAAATGGGCTTTGAAGTACGTTCCCTTACTTTAAAGAAAAAATTACCATCAACAGTTTTTAGGTCTACATTCTCCTGAAAAGAACATTCGTGATATGCTTTCTTTTATTAAATACATTGTTGTTACACCTTATTTTAACAATTTCAAACAAAGTTTAGCAAAATTAATCCGTTATTGAAGAGTTTTTGATAAAAATTGAACACTACGAATATTTTGCATCAAATAGAGTATGTTTCAATTCATTTTCTTAATTTATTTTTACGCAAAACGTAAACTGATAAACATTTATATGATATTTGAAACCTTTAGCAAACAACAATATCAAAATCATTTATCTTGAAGCTTTATTTCGACTTAAGCATTGGAACAATATATACACTACAAAATCGGAGATAAAGGTTTTCCTCCGGCAATTCGACTTGCACAAAAATATTGAACCGGACCGATACTCTTATTTTAATCTATAAATGATATTTCGTAAGTTATTTCAGACAATAATGTTAATGACTGTCGTAACTTGTTTAGCACTCAACAAGGGCCAATACTCGTATGATATTCAATACCTTATGCTTTGACATGAAGTTTAGAGAAATGGGAAAGTGCGGCAGAACAATCATACGGACCTCTGATATGGGTGTGATTGTTCTGTGTATTCACTTCTACAAACAGATGACACATACAAGTGAGTTGTGGGTGCAGATGGGGAACATTAGCAGTCTAAAGAATGGGAAAGGATTTTTACCCATTCACCAACTATGCGCGTGCTATTTTCCAACAATTTGTTAACTGCTGCCTGCTGTACATACTCTTTCCGGATGCGACACAACTTCGTCTCTGTTTGGAGTAGGGAAAACAGTCTTGCAAGACTTTGAAGGACACGCACGACTATTTTAGTTGCAGAGCTTCGGGAGTTCTGATGAAGATGAAGCCCTTGTTTGTGCAAGAAAGTTAGTTTCAAAGATGTATAATCTGAAGAATCTCTTTTAATCATTCCATCATGATATGAATAAAATGCGCGTCCAGCTTGCCACCAGTAAAGATGTAGGTTTAGTCAGGTTACCACCCTGTGAACCGGCTATTTGGACCACATCACACATTGCTAAACCCCCTATTCCGTCACCTTCAGAATACGGTTGGCGAAAAGTAAATAATTCATATTATGGTTTTTGGTTGTAATGAATTTCATGCATGAGCTTTTGCAAAATAAACGTTCGGGATAGAAGACCTTAATTGAAAACAACATTTATCATTTATTGCTTAGGTTGAATGTCACCCGGCAATGTGACTACTATAACTCTAACTAAATTTGTATTGTTCTTGTATAATAGAACAAGTGTTTGAAAAACGCCAATTTTTAGAATTAATCGATTACTATTAGCAACAAGTTCTTTTTTTCTTCTAATTTTCGAGATAAGTCATTGTAAAATGATTTGAAAAAACGTCTTTATCTGAAATTTAACACAAAATGCTGCCTATATCTTTCAAATTTGAAAATATAGAAGATGAAAAAAAAGAAAACAGTATGTTGATCTTTGACCTTAATTTATGCAAAACTGTTACCACATTTTCTTTTTGACGACATCGATATTCCATAAGTACTAATTTTGCCGAATCCAATGATATATAGTATAGCCATATAGTATGTTTGACGATTAAATTTAAAAAAAGAATTGGTCTGGTCACCGTGCTAATGATCATACATGATATTATCATTTATATACATTTTGACATAAATTGTACATTATTTGTTTATGTAAACAATCCATAGTATAAATCAGTTTGACTTTAACATTGGAAACTTTGTAGAAAAATAGTTCTGTTATTAA